>VXAL01000776.1:69507-93433 GCA_013399475.1 Chauna torquata | reverse complement strand
CTCCTTTGCTTAGCGAGGTTGGCTAATTGGGTAATTCAATTAGCCTGATTCTTGAAATTGCACAGGTTGCCATTCAGTACTAAAACTTAATAATCACAGAAAGCTCCTGCTGTAAGGAATGAGGCCCCTGACAATGAAAATGTGCATGCATGTTTATATAAACAGAAAGAAATGAGCATGATCTGATTGCAGTTTAAAGGCATTTCTTGCCCTTCTTTCCACAGCACTGATTCTTAGTGTTTATGCTAGTCTTATACTTTATTCTTAGGCAAACAAAATACTATATAGCCGACAATATCCTAAAGTATAACCACGAAATAATGAGAACTGGTTGAACTGCAGTGTTCTGAACTTGGAACTGTTGTCAGCACATCAGCATCAGATTCAATTATTATTATTACTATTATTTTTTTTAACTCTTGTAATGTTTGTCAGTTGCTGTTTGGCAGAGACCCTAGCTCACATCTGCATGAATATAAAAAAAAAAGTTATCCACAAAAAGCATTTTTTATCTCCTTTATATTAAAACAGAAAAAAAAGTCCAGACTTACAAATAAGGCCTTCAACAGTAGGCCTTGTTATTCCACAAGTTTTATATTGCAGCTGTGTTTAATTAACATTAGACCACCACGCCCTTCAGGTGAAAGATTTTAAGGACCATTAAAATCCAGCTTGGCACCTTGACTAAGGTCTGTATTTTCTAAGAATGATAGTTGGTTACTAGACTCTAAATAGAGCCTGTTCTGGGTATAACTTGAATCCTTTGATGTTTCTATGGTGGAGTTAAGAACGTGGGTTCTCTCACGAAACATTACATTATACACAGACAAACCTGGGGAGTCTAGAAAAAGCAGGAATTTCCTGGAACCTGCTACGTGGCCATCTGTGGTACTGCCAATAAACTGCACAGATGCAATCCATGACCAGGTCGCAGTCTGCTGGCTTTAAGGGATCAGTTAAAAATCATCTTCTTACATTTCATTATTCTTAATTTGTGTGCCAAAAAGACCCTGAAAAGATTTCGTCAAGCTATATGAAGTTTCTTGGCCATAATGACTTTACAGGTGAAGTGATTCATAAACCAAAAATGCATGAAATGTTAACATTTCTTATCACTGTGTCCTTTGCATTGGGGGCTAGCTGTCTTCTTTTGAAATGTATGACTCTATACATAACAGAAATAACTAGTAGGGCTTTTTATTAATTAATGCACTCTGAATTACATTGCTCCCAATATCCTTCAGGAAAGGACTGAAGTTCTGTTTTTATTAAGAATGACCTTTTTCTCTTTTAATGAGCACAGTAATAAATTGAGGACACTACACCTCACAAAGCCTGAGAAAGCTCTCATCAGTCATTAGCTGAGTGCATCAAGAACGCTTACCAATATTCAGTGTTTTCAGTTTTAAAATAGGTATTTGGTATCACTGACAATATTTGGAAATCAAGTTCATTCTCTGGTCACTGGACTTTGAAACATAGTGTATTCTACTCTCCTTATTTCTAGACACATAAAAATATGATTACGGTTTTTTGTCAAGAAATATTTTTCATTTACTACAACTTCCACTTGATGCTATTGAAAATCTTGCTGGTTGTAGTCTAGATGATGACCACAACATCTCTGAAATTCAGTTTATTGATTCCTTTGAACAAATCTCTAAAAGGATGTGGTGGGATAAAATTCAGCAGTAAACATCGTATATTTGGATAGAAATGGTGCAATGCTGCAAATCTAGATTTCAGGAAAATGCTAGACTTGTAATGAAATAACAAAGGAATGCTTAAGACTGAAATAAAGTCTTCCTTTCTAAATTCATCTAACGAGTCCCCTTCCTTCCAAAGATTTGAAAGGTATTTTTCCTTCTTTTGTGAGTGCTAAGGAATTTACATATTTATTTTGCCCTGTGTTAAATATAAGCATGACAGAGGTGCTGCACATTGTTTATGCAAAAGTTGTCAGGTACACTTCCTTCCTGCACCCTGTGTGGTTATTGATTCAGACACATATATCTGGCAGAAATAGAAGGGAATTTTAAGGCATTTTCCATTCAGAAGTGGACTCATAGCATGCAAAGTTCACACAGAATTTGACTCAGATTCAGGGCCATGTTCTAACACACTGAAGCAGGAGAGCCCACCAAAGCATTTCAAGTCCAAGTCCAGAAGAAAACTTTTCTTCCCAGATGGCTCCATGCTGTATTTATGCAAACGCCTTTTGCTTTGTTTCACGGGGTGATTTATCTTTCTTTGCAGATTCCATGGAACCGCTCAGTAAACCCAGTCCTTTCTCCTCCACATTAGCCTTGAGTCAAGACCTGCCTTTTGTCCTGAGCAGCCTCCAGGCTGTGTTGCAGGCGGCTGCCACCCCCAGGCAGGACGGCTCACCTTGTAGCTGAGACGCCCTGCCAGGGGCCCAGACATGGCAGAGCTGCTCTGGTTAGCAGCTGTCATCATCTCAATTCAAATTTGCTGTTCACTTCCCAGCTGAGACCCAGAGCACGCTGCCAACATAAAGCATCAAGAGGCATGGCAGGCTCAAGCCCAAAGGCTTGGACCCAGGGACAAAAACTGCCTCAAACTTACAGGGTGTTCACACACAAAGTCTCACAGTATCCCCCTAGCAAGTCGAGTTTTCTAGAAATACTCAAAATGATTACATGATGAAGAGCAATACATAAAGATGTAAACAATCTAATTCAAGATAAATCCTCAGAAATAAAGTGAAATATTTATTTTCAGTGGAAAGCATTTTTCTAAACAGTGTTCAACGCGCAAATACATAGCTTCTATTTCTGCACAGTAACTCCGCTAAGACTGCCCACTAAAATATTTATGTTATAGTGATTTGAATTATCAGCAAGGGAACTTTTCAACATGGTGCTCTACACCAGCACAGAGATGCTGGTTGCTAAAGCACTGTGGTGTTGGTCCTTACATACCCCATACTGCTACAACAAAACACTGTAGATGAGCCAGAAAAAACACTGAAACAGTACTGCTGGTGTGTGAGGTCTATCCCTGTAAAGGGACACACAGCCCTGTAACTGGTTGTGTGTGAGCAGCCTGTCTGACTTCGCTGGTCTTTTAAAAACTTTCCTCAACATGGAAAGCAGACTTTGCAGTAATTTGGGACTTAAAAGCAGTTGGTATTTCATACTGTCTGATAAGATTTTCACAGGAAGATCAAGTATATAACTAAGGGACAAACAACAGAATGGCTACTTACAAAAATATAGAAGGCTCCTTTTTGCATGTTTGCTTCTTAATTTACCAAGAGCATTAACCACAAACACAAATCAACAAAAGAGTTACTCTCTTCTGCTTTACTTTCCTCCACGCACATCCTGCTCTCCTCTCTACTATTCAAGTTACATTGAGTGCCTTTTCTCTCACAGATGGGCTTGATTTGTTCCTCCCACTTGCTATTTCTGCTCCTGCCCTTAAGCAGGAGCAGGCAGAGGGAGACAGACAACAGCTACTCTGTCCCTCCTGTCAACAGCCCAACAACAAGGCGACAGTGATGGTCACCCTTCTACGCCCCTGCAGTCGCGTGTACTCATCCTAGCTACAGATAGGACATGGCAAAGAAAATGCACAAGTCAGCATCACAGTGTTAGCAGGTCCACTGGGTGTTTCCCCTGGTGTAGCATCGAACACCTTTGGAAGTTCACCAACTTCAGAAACAAGCTATATGCTGCATCCAGTGGCTTCCCAACTCTTCTCTCCAATGCAGATCTGTCAAAAACACAAACTCCAAGTGGCAGTGAGAAGGATTCTCTCTCACTGTCAGACACAATTTTTTGCTTCAGTTCAAACACTTCATCAAAACTTAGCCAAACTTATAATCTGTATTGCATTTTTAGTTTTAATTTGCTCTGAAAGTGTCCAATATTTATATTGTTGTACTGACATATCACAATGTAAATTATCACAGAAATTTGATGTAGATTATGAGATACAGTACTGGGCTTAAGTTTAGCTAAGAAAATGTACTGTGAGGCAACAACCAACCTCAAACCATGCAGTGTAATTCCTTCTTCCACCACATCATGAATACAAAGAGAAGAATTATAAAGTCTAACAGTGCAACCCAAAGTCAGTTTTGGACCAAAACAAAAAGAAAACAAAACAAAACAAACAAACAAACAAACAAAAAAAACCCAGCTTTTTGCCACTCACATCACACTCAGGGCAAATAGTTTCATGTCAGGAAAATGTGAGTTTGTATGTAACCTGGAACACACGATTTCTTTTTCTTTGTTAATAATCTTATATGAGAGTATCTTAAATGAAGGAACACGAATGAGTATGCTAACATCATTCCAGCATGATTATATATATTATGCAGAAGGTATTATATGTCAGTGCTGAAAAAGAATATTTAGAATATTGCTGGATTTTCACATGGCAGCATGTGAGTCTGGAAATAAAGACTCCGTAAGTACAATGAACACCAGCTTTCTGAACTGTTATGCACTAACACCCAGCAGGAAATTAAGCAAGACTTATCATATATGCCTAAGAAGCACTTACAGAAGCTTCTGTTTCCTCAGTCATAAATTTCCTAGCTGCATAAAGTTGCACTGGAGGTGTTGAAGCAATGACGACATTCAGTGTGTACTGGATTAAAATAAAATTAACTTTCATGTGCAGAATAAACTATTGTTGCTTTTTTTTTTTTTGTCAGGCAAAAAAACTCACATTAAAACCTTTTCCTTATTAAAAGTTTATGGCAGTATGTGTTCCACATGACCTACTGCATGATGCTATCAATTCCTGTCTTTTGGAAAGACGGAAGCAACAGCCAGAAATGGTCATTGGTAATAAGGTACAACCACACACCTTTCTAGGATCTTGTATAACGACCGTATTTGTGCCAACATAAGCTGATCTTACAGCAGTTTTCATAGCTAGGCATCCTTTTTAGTCCCAAGGTCTCCTTGACTCCACAAAGAGATTGCTTTCTACACATTTCATGACTCAGACACTGCATATTGCCTATGCAAGAAACAGCACACAACCAGAGAATGACAGGAACTATACTAACTTTTTTATTCTTCATGTCATATCTCCTGCCTTTCTGTCATTTCCTAGGTTTTCAGAAGTACTTGCCATGCAAAGCAGTTTGACAGCAGTTTCAGCTACGAACTCTCTACAGACAGCGCATGCTTGCGTTACTTGTGCTCTTCTCTGAAGAATTTTCTCTCTCTCAGTGGAGATTTGGATAAATGGGCATTCGTTGCTTTTAAGCACATTATGCCACAGGGATAGTTGCTGAAATGAGGGAAGCTTTGAAGAAATCCTATTCTCATTACTCTTCAAGCTGTGGTATCTTCATAAAGATCCAAGCCATAGAGCTGACTCCGCTGACTCCCACTGCTGCTTATGCAGCACAAACCACAGAACAGAAGCCCCTTCTCACACACATTTACACGCTAAGTCAAGGCAGGCCTTTTTGAATCCACATGGCACTGGGCAGAGGGAAGTACCACAGAGACAGTCTTACTGCTTGGGATAAGAAGGACAAAACCCATACATTAAATGTTAATAAAGAACAGTAGCTTTCACAGCTTCCCTTCATTTTTGAAAAGAAGTTATATTAACCGGTATTCTGGAAACATTTTCAGCTTCTCTTGTGCTCAGCCTGCACTACATTACTGTAATGCAAACTTCAGATAGTTTGGTACAGACATACCACAAAGCCAAAACACATGAAGTAGCTGATCTCTCATAAAATCTGAGAATAAAAGTCTTTCCAGGTAATTAGCCAGTACTGATTTAATAATCAATTAAAGACTGTAGCTCAGAACTTCAAAAATGGGTAGGTATCTGAATTCCATTAAAACTACACGTGTATATTATGGGATTTAGTATTGTCAGTCTTACATGGGTGCCAGATAACCTTCAGAATCTGTACAATCTCTTCTTTTATAATATTGTCATGTAAATTTTGTTCCCATTGAAAACACTACCCTCCACTCTGGAATTGGTCTAGCCGAACACCTAGCACTGCACATTCATACTGTATCTGCTGTAGTAGACATCACAGGCTCAGACAAGGTCTAGTTCAACATATAAATCCCCTCAATGAAAGGTTATTCTGACTCTTCTGGTTGTTTCATCCTACAAAAACTTTGCTATGCGAGATATTCTACAGTTGTTCCTGAAACACGAGTTCAATTCATAAAGTCTTGACTGCATGCTTAATAAGGAAAGCCAAAACAGTAGAAAACTAATGAAAACAGAATATTCTACACAACTCTTCAGCATGTAAACATATTAACATAAGTTTTAGTTAAAAGCATTTCCAGGCAAAGTAATCCATTAGCAATGTAGTTTCATCAAAATAGACTTAATGGCAATATATTGATTCTGACGATATATGTAAACTTACAGATTCTCTTTGTGACATTTGGACTGATTTCATTTTGTATGAAGTTACATGGTTGAAATGAAAATTTTCAAAATTATCAAAATTCATAGAAAGTGTTCAGCATATTCGTTTAATGGAAAATTTTACTCTTTAGGAACAGGTTAAAAAAAAAAAAGATTTAGAATTTCCCATTGCCTGAAAAATCCAGTGCCAAATTTGAAGACTGCATTTTTGTCCATACTAGCAAAGAAAACCCCAAAACTTTCTCCTCTTGCCCCTCACACAGACACCACGCTAACACAGTCTGACAGCTTCCCAGTGATAATATACACAGAACTGTTTCTGAAACATTTAAAGGCATTTTTTTACTCAGACTTTGGCCAAGACTGTAATCCTCAAGATGACACACATATTCACAAAAATATGATGTTCTGCAAGATAATGCCTGCTCTTAATGAAATAAAGGTTTGCTTTCAAACGTACATTTTCAAATTGAGATAATCTTACAGGTGGCATCCTTTTTAGTTTCAACTACAACAGCCCAAAGCAATCGGTAAAGGGACTAAACACCTCAGTCTTGGCACATCTCAAAGTAAAGGAACGTGGGAAAAAGCAGGTATAAGGACAAAAGAAGGGCTCAGTTTTGAGGTAGACCCTTGAACACTGAAATGAAGATTTCATTAAACAAAAAAGAAACAGTACTTTACACATTCAATGGAGGTGACTGAAGATCTCACAGCTCTGCAGCTAGACCAGTTGCCTGGAAAGAGCCTTGAGTGTCTGCCTCATCAGTGAAAATGGAAGTGTCTGTTAGTGAAGAACGAGCTAGTTTGCCTGGGATGCAACACTGGATTGCCTAGGCACTGTGTACTGTAGGTAACTGTTACCCCTGATTTTGGTAAGTAAAATCATTCCAGAGGACACAGTGGCTTTTTCAGTATTAAAAGGGAATGTTTACTTTGCCATGACTTCTGCTCAGAAATGTTATTTTGTTATGTAAACTTACTATTTTTCTTTCGGATTAATTTCATTCTATTTGAAGTAGCCTGGTTGAACTAAAAATTGTCAAAATTATTAAGATAATTCATAATCAGGAAATTATCAGAATATTAGTTTCTTGGAATAATATTTCAAGTTTTTCAGTATTTTCAAAACACTTGTTTTCAAGGCAGCCCTGCATGAAATGATGTGCCCAAATAGCTGACAAGAATCCATGAAATATATGTTCAGACTCTGGGCAGGCGTTCGGCCAGCAAGTCATGGTTTTTAAAAGTCTTGCATGCATCTCCCACACACCTTTGCAATAGAAGTAGGAAACTCTGCATGCAATCTCTTAATCGTTTGCCCCTTTATAAGTAGAAATAGTGTCTTTATTTCCAATGGATTACTAAGTCCAACTAGAAATATGATGGCCTTTACAGAGACAGTACTTTTCAAAACCAACACAACCTTAAAAGAATACTTAGGAGGACATAAAAGACATGGAATCTCACTAGGTACATAGGAAAAAGTACCTGGTACTCATTCCTATGAAAGATCAACCGTAGTCCTGAGTCGGAGCTTTCAATAAATGGAGAACCTTAATTGGTTTGTGATGGATATTGCTGCTTCCTAATATAACCCAAAGCCCCAGGGACACACTGGTAGTAATGCAAACACAGGATGGTCTTTCAGCCAAGAAATCATTTCAAATTTATCTAAAGCATAAAGTTATTATGATTCCACAATGGTGGCATGCATTTGTTTGACAGTCACCACGGCATACTGGGGACAGAGAAGTATCTGAATTTAGTTCCCATGATCTAACAGAGAAGCTATCTAGGCAAATGATGCTGCAAGTCTATCCTCCCTTTTTTCTTCACATAACCGTTTTGTAAATGAATCATCCAAACCATACACAGTAAACAAATGCAAAACTTCACAGAAATCTTTAGAAAAATTTCTAGGTATTAATTACAGATCCATCAGTTCTATTATTTGAGGTACAAGAAAAATATCCAGAAGTACCATAAATGCCCATTTTGGTATTCTAACAAACATTGAATATAAATTTAATCGGTGAATAGCTTATTAAAAATACAGCTAAAAAAAAATAAATACAATTCTTTATTGTATTTCTTATGGACTAAAATAATGTTCTGAAAGAATAAGCATTTCAATAGATCTGGATGTAGACTTCAACACCAAGAGACAGCACAGTCAGCACAAAATAAAAAATGGGTGTATGCCACCACAACTAAGAGAAAAATAAATTGGAATATTTTTACAGACTACTAAACAAAAGAAGAGGATATACTTATGGAGGAGTAGTACAATCAGGAATATTTGCACCAATTTACTGAAGGTACAGTTTAAAATGAACATCATGGAAAACATTGCTGGTGGAAATGTCATTTTAAAAAATGTTTAAAATTAGTCCTAGGAAAGAACTATAGCGTGCATACTGAAGAATGAGATGTTATATTACCTTGTGATCTAATTTGCAATTGCCTGTCTCGCAGATTCTATATGCAAAGGGCATTGCTTAATCTAATAATCAGAACTTTATTTCATCAGAAGTACAAATTTAATAATGAAATTGTATTACTGTATGAATACTACTACATCTCAAAATCCAATTCTGTGTTATATGGAAATATCATCAGTGAAACAAGATTGATTACCTAGTTCTTGATGGCTTACAAAGATTAACTCAGCTCACACTTGCTGTACTTATCTTTCTCCTTCCCTATACAAACCCTTGATTTAAAAAAATGAACTATCTGGGAGGTATTCAATGTTAGTTCTATGCAATGCAGCTGTGGCTAACCAGAAATCTTTCATTAAGCCAAATGACGAGTTCTAGCAGCAAGGTTTTATTAGTGCTAGGCAATACTCACAAGTTTCTGAAGAAACAAAAACCTTCTGTTGGCTAAATGTTTTTAAACACCTTTATCAACCCCACCAGCATACATACTCTATCTAGCTTACAGAATGTTGTGGCATTTTTGTAGCCAGCCTGAAAGAGAAGGTATATGAGCTCTAAGGGCTCATAAAGGGATGAAAAAATAAGAAACTGAAGAAGCTAAACACTCTAAGACTTGCTTATTTTAAACAATATCTATCAGCTGATTTTGAGTAACTCCAGGATCAGAGCAGAATATTTTAAAATCAGTCAAAAATTCTACTTTCTGCTTTGCTCTTGCAGGTGGCCCAAATTAATCTGCTTCTAGATGTAAAAGATTACTAAAGGTATGGTTGTCCTTAATTTCCAAAATGAAACTATAACTGTACAAGGTTTAAGAGGTGACAGTGTGTCACACCTCTAATTTAAACATTTTTCAAGTGTTTCTATTACTAAAATGAAAATATTTTCAGAAGCTGTAATACAGCAGTGTATTTTCTGAAAACAGAAAATGATCATTTGATTCAGAAGCTGGCATTTCAATATACTCAGACAAACTGACCTACAGAATTTGAAGACAAAGGTATACCCTTCTTTCATCCTTTTCTTAAACTGGCAGGAATTAGATTAACTGTACAATGCAATAAATTTCAAAGAAAATATGGAATCAAATTAAAACATTAATTCCTTCTTTTCTGACATGAAAATGATGGAGACATAGAATCAGCTTTGACTTCCCTGCAGGAGGAAAGCAGCAGAGGGAACAATCACTGTAGAAACACGTGAAAATTTCACATACTTTTGATTGGAGCAATTAGACATAAATCAAAATAATTACAAGGTAGGGTTTTTTCCCTCCTTTCTGCTATTACACTTTTTTCCCTTATCCTTGTATTGTCCTTTTACTCAACCTAGAAAGTATTGCACCAGAAGTCCTGGTCCACCTTTGCACTACTTATTTTTACTTCATTTACATGAGGGCAGTAGAGTTTAATTTATTCAAACTCAGGGAGAAATTACAGTTCCAGCAAAATCAAAACAAAGATTAGATTTAAAGAAAAATTCAAACATTGCAATATATCCAAAAATCCTTCAAGGTGGTATTTGCAGATGGCCCCTTTACGAAGGGCCGTGAACAAACTGTGAGACAGAATTCAGAACAGTCTTGATAAATGAAATCATTCTGGAAAAAAATGGGCAAGCACAAATTTCTGTTATAATGTAGGAATACTCACCTACATAAACATGGGATGAGAAAAAAAAACTATCTGCTCTGCAGAAAAGGATTTGTAGGTTATCGTGAATTGCAAATAAAGCGTGAGACAATGCTGCTTGTTGCAATAAAATAAATAAATTACCATATAGTAACACATGAACAGGGAGTGTTACTTGTTGACATATGGGTAATTGTTATATTCAGCACGTATTAGTAAATTCTATGCTGAATTACTGCCTTGCTTTGGGCACTGAACTTCAAGAAGCATGTATTCTCCAAGGACCACTTGGAGAAAACACAAGTAGACCAACAAGTAAACATGACCCATAAAGAAAGTTTAGAGGGACTGAAGTAGTATAAAGAGAAGAGAATGAAAGGAGTATATATGACAGACATGACTGTAGCCTTCAAGTACTTAACAGTAACCATAAAGAGAAATAGAATTTTTTTCTCCATTTCCACAGTATACTGAAGGAGCAAGACAAGGTATTTTGACTAAGGGGGAAAAAAACTCCCTAATGATAAGCATCAGAAGAGACTATAGAATATTTCCAGTGGGGCACACAGGGCTTAAGAATAAGATAAATAGCTGTAAAAACTGTTTCATTAATAGTTGATCCCAGTCTGGATATGGCAACAGAAAACTCCAGTCTTCTAGTCTACACTTCTGTGCTTCTTACTGAGTGAAAAGAGTTGAATAAACGTTAACAGCTAACTCTAATAGGCAGAGATCATAACATTGTACAGACGCTACGGGCACAGCGCTGTCATTTCTCCAGCTATAGCTTAGCACACTGCTGTAGTCAATTTCGCAAAGCATTATTCATATAGCTGGGGAACAGGAAATACAGTAGGGCTGTGTCACCAAATAATTACAAGCAGAAGTGCTACCAAAGTACTTTCTGGAGTAGGAATTCTGTCTTTTCCTCACCTTCACAGTACCACATATTCTCTGGTGCCATTTAATGACAATAATTTGTTATCAACTGATCTAACAAAGGACTTCGCATTTTCTGTCTCTTTCATCCACAATGGTCTTTACACCTTCTTTAACTTCTTCTGCACCTCGCAGGTCCAGCATCCATAACGGCAGTATCACGTTGCCTTCTTCATTAACTTCACCTGAAGTTGATTAACTATAGCCATACCAGTAAACCAAATGGTGCCAGTTTACTCTTCAAACATAGGCACTGAAATTCAACAACTGATTTTTTTAGATTGCTAGACTGTTAATCTCTGGAACAACTCTGTCGGGCAACTTCTTTCCTCCCAAAAAGCCGGGCACGGTTTGGGAGTTCACATGGGACAAATAGCATTCCCAACAGGTAACTTACACATGTTCTCTGTGCCCAGGAGGCAAAGAGACCTTAATGGTGAGGACATGGGTTATTCACGTCAACTGGTCTTGGTGTCAGAGAGCAGCCTGAGGCACATTTAATTTACTACTATATCCATACCCATTTTCCTACAAGGTCGCACGTAAGGAAATCGTTATTAATAGCAGCTAGAATAGAAGCTGTTGAATTTAGCAATGTTAATTACAGATAGAAACGGTATGTCCTCTTCTTCCTTTCTTCAGGAGTGGACTCTTCAGAATGAAGTAATTTTTTTTTAATTGGTTTCCATTGCAGATCCCAGTTCCCACCACAGGAGGAAGAAAAAGCTACATGGTTGCATCTCTGTCTCTCATGGTTAGGAATTCTCTACCCACACAAATAGTGTCTAACACCATTACAAATGCTATAATCTAAGTAAAAATCATGTGGTTTTAGTCATAAGAATGTTAGATATAGGAAATCAACTCATCCTGTTCACACAATCAATAATTAACATTTCTGAAAAAGAAGAAAATATACTTTTAGACTTTGAAGGTTTAACTTGAACTGACAAAGCCTAAGACATTCCAGTTAAGACCGATACTTTATAAACACAATTATGCCTTTTACTTCCAAGAAATGGTTTGAGTTAAAGGTGAAATTGTAATGCGTGCTCCAAGTTTCCTTAGGATTTTGTTGCTTTAAATTAAATGCTTTACTTCACATAAGGTTTCTTGTGTTTAATTGTAGTACAACTGTTTACTCAAGCGGCAGCAGCATACTTTGTGACAAATTAAATGGACATTTATCAAGGGCAAGTTGACAGTTTTAAATGTTAACCGTAAGCTTTGTAAGACAAGTACAAATAGCTTCTACCTGGAGGTTACATATCCAAATCACTGGATAGATATTTTAATTAACTTCTGCACAATAAAGAATATTTGCTTCTGAATTATTGAAGAACGTTTCCTGAGAGAGGAAGATATAAAATGTCATCCAATATATTTGTAAGTAGTGTTTACATATAAATAAAAACTGAAAATCCTTCTTCCTATATAACACAGGCAAGAAAGAGACAAATAGTGTTTAAAAACATAAATTTTGAGGTCAAGATTTAACTTTCAATTAAACAAACAGCTTAACAGACTTCCATCAGACAGAGGCATAATACATGGTTAGAGGGGTTTTTATTACTATATCTCATTTTATTCTTAGTACAGTGAATTATTAATTAATAACATAACAGTGTAGCCACCTCAGGTTCTGAAGGAATTTTCAGAAAGCCTAAAAGATGAAGACACACAACAATCATTGCTAAACCCAAAGAGAACATATCTCTGGTGGGAAGAAACAAGTTAATATACTTCTCTAATTTCTTAAACCCATCTAGACTTCTTGCCCTAGTAACAGTAATTGTTAAGGCAACAAGCTGGGAAAGAGGAATAAAGCTGCAAACCCGTAAGAGCACAATGGTAAGTGCCTTCCCATCAACCCTTCACCTTTCAAACCACTGAAGCATCTGCTCTCTTAAAATACTAATAAAAGCTAAAAGGTTTTACTCACAGTTAAAACCAGGTTCAATAGTTTTTCCAGCTTCAAGGCTGTTTATAGTAATCTGAAAGATGATGTGCAGCAGCAGAAATGATAGACTGGTGAAACACAGAGATTTTAATAAACGTCCTGTATGCCCTGGAAGACAAAATATACATACATGTAGTTGGCGAATTTCTAAATATCGCTTAAAGGTTTTCAGTATAAAAACAATAAAAATATTCTGACCAAGGATATTTCTGCAAGTCAGTTTCACATTATTCTTGACTGACCCTTAACGGCCAATGCCATAGCAAAAAAATATACTTAAATTAAGGTGTCTTTGAGTACTCTTTAGTTACAAAACCAACTAATTGTCATTACTGATTTCCTTTTACTTTTGGATTAAAAAAAAAAAAAAGTTTCTTCAGTCTCCAGATAGCAATTTTACATAACAAATAACATCTATGCTTACCACCATGTTAACTGATACAAAATACCGATTATACTTCCAATCTTGAGAAAAATAAAAACCTATTAACCTAATTACACATTCCAAAACAAATGACATGCAAGGAGGTATAACAACACAGGAACCTCAGTTTGGCTCAGAAATATAGACATACTTTCAAATGAATGCTCTGCTTTGTGCAGACTGCCCTCTTTCTCTTCCGGTAGTAGCTTTTTGAAAATAATTTGCAGTATACACTGAAGAATACTGTGCCAAATACACTTGGTCTTAGTTCCTCTATGATTTACTGGATATCTATAGCCAAAAGCCAGTAGCAAATGTTTGATGGAGACTTAGGAAATGCCTTAAAAATCCTCTGGGAAACACTCAGCTTTATCACAGGCAGACAAATTTGCAAGGGATGAATAGATAAAGTAAACCATTAGTATTTCAGAAAATATGCAACTTTAACAATAAGTTTTATTGCTGATAAAAGACAACACTACATATCACCCTACTTGACCTATTTACAATAAAAGTTCTATTTCTTTAGTATTTTATACCTAGATTTTATATCACCTGCTTCAAGCGTTTGAGGGTCACTTTTTTAATTTACAGATTAAAAAACTAAACTCCTGGAATTCTTACACAAGGCTATATACAAAGCCAAGGCTATGTGGAGGGCAGAACTAGCAGAGTATACCTGGGAAAGGTTCATGCTACATGCATCCTGTTTCTTTCATATTTACTCTGCGTGGGTCTACTGAGAACAACTTCTAGAAAGAAGATGATGACTAAGACTGACCTGTGCTGTGGCTCAGATTGGATTACTAAGCAGATTGGTCCAAAAGCTCATGACAGGAAGTCAACTGTGTGGTCCCATTAGTTAAGACAGGACTGGATCCCACTAAGGGGGATGTGTTATTCTTGGTGGGGCAGGCTATCTTTCACAGAAGTCCTTTTGAAATTTGGTAAGCGGTTTGTAACCACATGCACTATAAGAAAAGATGCAAAGGCGCAGGAATAGAGACATGAGGCAGCATTAGGGAATGCACTAGTTTAAGAAGATTTTGGTCATGACTCATTGCATGCACAAAGCAACTCACCAGTCAGTACTTGCCTCTGTAAAATTAAATCTAAAATTCTTTGGGAAACGATTATCGCTCAGTATATACGCCTAGTATGCAGCATGATCTTAACTGGAACATGTAGAAATTTCCGTGTGCTGGATGCTTTAAGCATCCAAGTTTTTGCTCATTTAAGCATGATAAAATGCCCTGTGTGTGTATTTTTTTTTTCATTTGGTGATGCCAGCAACTCAGAGGAAAGTGTCCTTGATCTGATAGATCATATTGGTTTCATGGATTTTAGATCAGGTCTATTTCAGACAGAAAAAAACATTCTGTGACAGAAAAACTCTTCCTCATTCCTAGGCTGGCAAAATGAAGGGTAAAATATTGAGGACCAAAGCAAGTAATTCATAATTAGGACTACGTACTCCTATACAGGTAAGTCACAAGGAAACAAGGTACGGTTCATATTTTGCATCTTGCCAGTAAATCAGCTTTCTGCTTTATATTGTGTTGGACTTATGTGGCAAGGTTTTGGTAGCAGGGGGCTGCAGGTGTGGTCTCTGCGAGAAGAGTCTAGAAGCTGCCCCATGTCAGATCAGAGCCAGCTCCAGCCGGCTCCAAAAGGAACCTGCTGCTGGCCAGAGCTGAGCCAGTGAGCAACAATGGTTGGAAGAATGCATGGAGAGAAGCCCATGGTGGAGCAGGTGATCCGGTGGGAGCTGCCACCCGTGGGGGACCCGTGCTGGAGCAGTTTGCTCCTGAAGGATGGACCCCGTGGTACGGACCCATGTTGGAGCAGCTCTTGAAGAGCTGCAGCCTGTGGGAAGCCCATGCAGGACCCGTTCGGGAAGGACGGCATCCCATGGGAGGGACCCCACGCTGGAGCAGGGGCAGAGAGTGACCACGAAGGAGCGGCAGAGACGCAGCGATATGGGCTGACCGCAGCCCCCATTCCCCTTCCCCTGCGCTGCTCGGGGGGAGGAGGTAGAAGAGGGTGGATGGGGGGAAGGTGTTTGTAGTTTGCTTTCAGTTTCTCACTGCTCTAGTTTGCTAGTGATAGTAATAAATTATATTAATCTCCCTATGTTGAGTCTGTTTTGCCTGTGATGGTAATTGGTGAGAGATCTCCCTGTCCTTATCTCAACCCTTGAGCCCTTTTTTGTCATATTTTCTCCCCCTGTTCCTTTGAGGAGGGGGAGTAAGAGAGCAGTGCGATGGAGTTTAGCTGTCCATTGGTGTGAAACCATCACATTTCAAACATATCATCGATGGCCCAAATCATAGTTTATAAAGCAAAGAATCAGATAAATGTGATTTAGCAATTTTAGAAGAATTTATAACTCATCTCACTCCATCAGACTCAAAACTTTTGTTATATGATCACTATCTTGACAATGCAAATTTTGAATACTAAATGCCTGTAATGAACTTCCCTTTCTTTCTTTTTCTTTATTTTTTTTTTCATCAAGAGATTAAACAATTCAAATAAAACGGCAAATGGAAAGAGCAAGCCTATGCATGAAATTCTGTAATCTGAAAAGGAAGCTACATTCACGGACTGCTTTGTATGACCTATTCACTGGCCTTTAGTGGTTAGACAGAGTACATCACAGTACTGGTCAGACATCAGTCTACAGACACAAGACAACCCAGGCTGCAGAGCATTACAAAACAAAGAGTAGATTTTAAATTCTTTGTGTCAGAGGCCATTTTTTGTTCCACTTGTACTTGCTGTCCTGGCTTAGGACAAGAACTTCTAAGCGCTATGAAAGCATAAATAACTCATATTTTCAAAATCATGAGAAGAGTGAATATATGACAAGCTACATGTTATTAAATCAGTTGTTAAATATGATGTCATATGAATGAAATACAAGGACTGCTAGCTCTTACAATTTTTTGGCAAGTCTTAGTATTTGGTAGTTTTTCCTGTATTACCAGATCCCAGACTCATAGTATTATGAGAGAGCTGCATACTCTGAACATATATTTTAAAAAATGTGTTTCAAAGATGAAGACAAACAGTTTGACAACATAGACTCCATGTACCCAACAGTTCTGCTCAAACATAGAGATTTTTAAAGACAGTCTTCTGATTTCTGGAGTTCTGGGTCAAAAACTGTCCTCAGTGTTTGGGAGTTAACAGTTCAATAGATATTGAGCACTGAATTTTTCACATCAAATTAGAATGGGAATGCTTAACAAAATTGTTTCAGCCAGCCTCCAAAGAAAAACAAATTGCAATGCAATTAGCCAATACACATCCATTTTCCAAACTGTTCCCATATAAAGAAGTAAAACTACTAAAAATCTCAGGTTCATCTTTAATGTTCCAAACGCCATGTCTCTCCAAAATATACCCTGATTCTAGAATTCATTTTTAAAAGCCTGAAAACAGAAATATTTTACTTGTAGATTGAACAAAGCATTTCTTTAACAAAGACCTAACTTTTGTGATTTTTTCCTTTTAGGATCTGTCAAAAATGTTGACGAAACATTTCTTGAAATGCTGAAATGTTGGAAAAACACCTTCTGCACAAACCTAAGGAATATTTTAAAGGACTATTAATACTTGTGATAATAACTGAAGTCTCAGTGTGCTGGTTAATATGGCAGAGGAAATACACTGCTGGAAGGCAGCTAGACATGTTCAGTGCACGCTACAGCATTCCTCAAGGGCTGTTCTCTTCACGGCTATCAGTAGGACAGGCCCACCATCAGACCTTAACTGAGCAGCAGCCCTTTGCATGCACCACATTCAGCTGTGCCAGCAGAAACTAGACACTAGAAGTACTTGGAGAAGAGTATGAAATACTATGCCCCTGATTTCAAAAGTTTTGGAGAGACATCAACAACTTGGGAGAAATGGGAGTGCTAGAAAATCAGTGAATTACTGGATATGTAATTTGTGCCAAGGGAGAAGTGACAGATTTGGATAAAGGATGAGTTTCAGTTTATAGTGGGGTTTGGATAAACCCATTTGACTGTATTTTTACTTACATATTTTTTCTTTCTACTGGAAATTTAGTTTGAAATTACACAAACAAAAAAATTAACTGTATGTGTACAGGACTGAGATGGTGAGAAAAGAGAATGACAACTCAGTCCACACTGGAAATCAAAATGCAACACTGGTTGCTTCCCTTTTGTCCTAGACGTATAGACTCATACATGTTCATCAAGACTGATCTAGGAAGAATCTTCTCACAAAAAAAACGGATTTGTGGCTTTAGAGCTGGGTTCTGATTTTATTCACACGAGTGTGGTGCCACCAGCTTCAGCAAACTGTGGTGGATGGAAAGGAGAGAGCAGAATTGCAGAATTTGCTTCAGAACTGGCCTGAAAGATTATAATAAGTGGGTTTGCTTTCAGGTGCGGTGTGCCATTCCTAGTGATACTCAGTGGGACCAAAACCTGGCATGTGGCCTTAGAAACGTACCCCAGTGTGCTTCAGAAACACATGTGGAGGCTGCTCGAGCCTCTCGGTCCCTCCAGAAGGCTCCTGGGAAAAGCCCTTCTCCCCTTCGACCAGCCCAGAAGGAAGGTGGTCAGGATGCAAAGGCTTCGTTACCCTCCTTCTAGCCAGCCCAAATGCAACACTAAACCGGATTCAAGAGGGCCAAAAGCTTTTCAAACGTGGCAGAGGAATCCATTTTTTATTTTTCAAAGGTAATGCAGCCAAGAGCTGGATTAGTGATGGCATGTCCCCCCAGCCACAGGCATGCAACCTCAGTACAACTGACTATTTGAATGTGCCCAACTGGGACTGCTGCCGTCAACAAACACACGCATCTTTTCACTGCCTACACCACGATTGTATGCAAAGGTGGAGCCTGCTGGTCACTACGTTTCCAATGCAGAAAAATAGCACAGTAATGTTTAGATGGGCAGTCCTGTGATCTTTTCTGCTACCCTTTTTCCATAAAACAACAGAGTATGACAGATTTTTTTGTTTGCTTGTTTATACATGTGGAACTTCATAAGAGCTTCTTCCAAAAGGGTGTGCTAACAGGACATGCAAAAACTGAATAGTCAATTGTCACTGAGACCCACTTAAAAATCATATATATTAGCTTATAGTATATATACTATATAATCTGACCAAGAGCCTTAGGCTGTGGTGAAGAGCCTATCATATTGTAGTGGCTAACTTTTCAGTTGTTTGCAAGGTGCATTTTCATTCCACACAGTTTTTTCTCTCTCTGATCCACTGGATGGGGCACCACAAAAAAAATTGGTTGAGTCTCTAACACTGTTAATAACACTACTAATAATTTACCCTGATTTTTTTAATAAGCAGTACTATGCATCTATATGCAGAAGGTGATAAGTTTCCTCTCCACACTGTGCTGGTATCGGGAAAGGGAAAATAAAGGAGGAAAATCACAGATTCTAAAAGTTAAATTAAGACCACTTACAACCCAGACACTGTAATTCCTTCCCTCATGACCATACAGATGGTGCACAGTGTCACCTACAGAGTAGATCTGAGAGTGTTTGGGTGGCTTATCTGAACCTTTTATTACTTCTCACCGGGATTTTTGTTTAAATATAACCTTAGTGTTGAATTTTCTCAAGTCAGTTGGTTTTTGGATAATTCTAACATCTCTTTAGCCATACATTGCACCCTGAACTGCTGCTACACTCTCAATTCTACCTCAACGGTTTCGCTTGGGCATTTATTTTACAAAACACTTTTTATGCAGCTCACAGCAGATGAAATACCAAAGCACAAGTCATTTTTCACATAATCTTTGATAGCATACAGTGAGTGATAAATATTAATGGGTACTTACCTTCTGAACTAGTGACACTTCAGTTAATAAAGATACTCTATTACAGACACTCAGGATTTATTTTTTAATAAACCTTTTCATCAGCAAGTGACAAACATAAATCTAAAGACCTCTGGTAAAAGGCTTGGTTGCAGTAAACTTCTGCAGCACGGACAGGATCAGTCCCACAGAATTTGTTTCAGCTAGTAAGTTTAGAATGTCATCTTCTTGATTTTCTGTCAGGAACCCTAGCACCACCTCAGAGCCTAACTGGAACCAGGGTTCAGTGACTCTAATCTCCTGCTCCATGATTCCAAACAGTAGTCTGTCAACATCATCTACAGTGTAGATCAGGAGAAGTTGGGAGTGTGAAGTTAAGAAAACTTCTGTCCTGTAGAAAAATCTTGACCTTTGGGGGTCACATGATCCACAAGAACAAAAAATCAAAATGTCATAATTTTCCAAATAAAACAAACCCCAACTTTGGTCAGCTCTGCTTTAAGTACCTCAAGATACCACAACTGATTTACTAAGATAAATGAAAGAGAAGAGTTCTGATTTGAAGCTGTCTTCTGCCAAAGTCTCAGAGGTGATAAAAACTAGGGTTGGTTCCAGCTGAAAAAATGTCATCACTGAGTTCAGAATTAACGTCTGCCACTTTGGCCACAAGAGTCAAACGTAGATTCACACATTTAAACATAGACACAGATGAAAGTTCATAAGCATGAAATAAGTGCTGATACATCTATCTTCCATTTGACAGAAGAACCATGCATTTCAGTACGTCCCGTCAGCAACACTGAAGAACATGGGTCAGTTCCCTTTCCTGAATTCATCAGGACTATTATGCAGTAATTGACACTAAATACAGCAGGACACCTCCTGATGACCAAGGAAGACAAAGCAAGGGTTCAAATACAAGTTCTAAATGCTGCTCAGATTATCAGAGATGACTACTGGGTTAAACTTGCAGGGCACATAGCAGTTTAGCCCTGCCCGCCCAAGAATGCATTTAAGCACATGCTTCATCTTCAAGCACATGAACCAGGAGCAAAGGGTTCTCATTAATGTTGCCTAAAAGGTTTGTAAAATAAGACTGACTGCTTTACTGCTAGAGTATTGATACTTTCTGTGGCCAAGCCTTAGAGCATCCAGCTTGCAAAGCTTGCAAGTCAGTGGAATCCTAACCCTTTTAGATACTTCTACTTTGTTCGAATCAGTGCTCTACAGAAGCTGATTTCCCCGTTTGTCCTTACAGCTGTAACATGTACTTACGTCTGAGTGTGCAAGGTAAGCATAACCTCAGTGCTTTCAACTCTTCTCTTCCCTGTGCACTTTTGGAGGTTCATGGAGAGTGCCATTCAGTTTCAGGTTGTTGGAACTAGGCTAAACCTTTGCTAGTACCAGTTATATTATTAAATCATCTTTCCTAGCCGTAAAATATCTGTAATACTCTTACATGCACAGTATAGCTATGCTGCAGGGTGAAGTAAAATGATGCTCAGCTCTATAGAATGAGCTGTGTATTGACGACCATGCTGTAACAGTCCTTCATGAACCCACAGGTGTAAAGAGATGTTGTGACTGTTTGACAGAAGCATCTCCACGGGTGCTTTCCTCACCTCACAAGACTGTTCAACCAGCTGTAATGTATGCAGCGTCTGCTATATTTTGAATAAACAGAAATAGGACAAGTATGTTGATATCAGCATTTTAGAGGTTTGGCCTCTTGATTGCTGAAACACACAGTGGGGCAAAGCTATGAACAGATGAGAGAGGAAGGCAATCATTTGGAAGGCCTCCACTAAGAATAAAATTTGATAATGGCATGCCTTGTACACTGTATGTGGTGGTTTAACGACTTGCCATTGCACAAAGTAAAGCAACTGCATACTGGCTCCCATTCACTAAGTCTCACACATACTTCCTAAGTAGACTCAAAAAAAGATAGTGCTTAAATTGTCCTCCAGCTGTTAATAATGATTTTAATAGTTAACAAAAGTGCTACTATTTTCTACCCAGAATGAAAACAAAAATGTATTCCTCCTTTCTTGAAAGTGCTGCCATCCTTCCCCTGCACAGTAAGCATAGTTATCAGTACATCTATATTTAGCTTAATAAAAAACATTATGTTTTTTCTCCAAAGAGTATCTTATATTTCAGCATCATGTTCTACTAGCGGGTTTGGGCTTACTAGAGCCTTAAACCATGGGCAGACATCACTGCAAGAAAACAAAACCACTTGGTTGACTCGCTGGATTTCCAACAGCAAGACAAAAATAGAGAGCAATTAACTAATGCCACAGTCCATTCTGTACCTGCCCAGGCCCAAGCCTTAAAATGTGTATCCACAAACAACCGCTCAAGATTTCACACCATTATTTTTAGCTGTCTTTAAAAATATGTGCTCAGGTGGTCACAGTGAAATCCAGGCCAGAGAAGTACAAGATTTCAGATTCAGAATTTCCAGCAAAAGCTTCCCAACATTTCAGTTTTATCCATGCTTTCCTGAACATGTCCATTATTCCCTTATGTAGCCAAATGTTGCAATCTACAGCTGTGTCTAATGTAACAAAAAAAATCTAATAAATTAAAAAAGGCACAATTCCTTAATTTCAAGTAACTTTTTGTACAATAATGTATTCTTTTGCATTTCAAATGACATTATTTCTTAGATCATCATAAAATCACAAGAATTTGTAACAGTTTATCACAAAATATGTAACTACCTAAAAATTTTACATTACTTCTTAAAGCAAAATAAAACACTTTGTTCCAGGCTGTGTGCCTTCATGTAAAATGCAGATTCCTTTAGATTCTTTTATATACTCATGTATTTCCTTCCATTTCTTTCTCCGTTTGTCTCTCTTTTTAAATACTACAGAGCTCTAGGAAGGAAAAAATGTCAGTTTAGAGGTAGACACTGAAATTTGCAGGAATGTCAAACAGACATGGGTAAACACAGTTAAAAATGTTATGTGTAATTTAAAAAAAAAAAAGAAAAAAGAAAATGATTTTGAAATAAAAACATAAAAAGTGCTGCATAGGATAACAAATGCCTACTTACTCTAGCTTCTTGCAGGATTTCCTGTTTTTCCTAGAAGTTTTCGTGCCCAGAATACTATTAGAACTGAGCTGTATCCTCTGCATCAATAGACAATACCATCATTCAAGCTAGTTATAATCTCTGACCAGCAAGCTTACACAGGCAATTTACCCATTTTGTTAACAAAATATTTTGTCAGACAAGACTCAGAACTTAACCATTCATTTTTTTTCCAGATGATCCTCATAAGCTTTCAAAGCAAACAACAGCTACTTGATGTCTGCTTCTTAATTTGACAGGTGACCGTACCAAGTCAAATACAGGAAATAAATATCATCTCAGATACTAGCGCATATGAACACTGAGCAACTTCAAGCCAAAGCTGTTCTTTCACAAGAATATTTGAGGCTTTTAACACTGAGTTCCAGTTACTCCCTTTGAGGAATCTGACACTCCATGTTTCCTACTAGCAGATAACATTTATTTTGAATTCAAATTAATTCAGCCATTTTTATCTGTTAGAAGCAGTGCTTGCAACATACTTTCCTCATGCATATGTCACGGTCATAAACAGCAGGTAACTCTAACCAGAACTCAGTTTCTTCAACAACAGAGTCCAAACAATTCCCAAGTAATGGGAAATGACAGCAGGACATTTGCTACAGTGCTGAAACACATTATTAAAAAATCTGTACTTACTAGGAGGTAAATAACTCTCCATTGAATACCTACCCACATGCATTCATAAGCAGCAAACAAATCCGATGCAAGGCAGAGTGAGAAGGGAAGGCTAGAAGGCTATGTAAATAAGACTAATAATGCTATTACAAAACAAGCCCTTAAAGATGATATTTTCACAAGGGAGTAAGTGCACATAAATATGTGTGCTGAACTCACAGTGCCAGCTGTGCTACAAATTTCTACCTTTGGCAAAACTTTCCCAAGAAGCTCTATAGGCTCCCTCAGCTCATGCAGAAGCCTTACACAGAGTCTACCACCTTTCTTAACAGTTTGCAGTAGTTAATTTCCAGCACAATATAATGCAGCTCATGACCCAATTAAAGAGGCTCCGAGTTGAAACGCATTGATGTTTCAACCTCCCTGTAAAAACACAGATGATCTGGACTGCAAAGTCCCCCTGTCCACATAAAACTGAAATAACCTAGGCTTTGTTCACAGCTTTGTTTCTTCTTTATCAGATGTGCTTAGGGAATAAGACAGACAAGATGGAAGAGTAAATAATTTATGGAAGAAATTCA
>VXAL01000776.1:56412-69345 GCA_013399475.1 Chauna torquata | reverse complement strand
TAATTAAAAAAAAAAATTTCAACAGACAAGTGGAAGAGGAGCAGATAGCCTCCCATAAACATCAGTAGTATCCTTTCACCCAAATCAGGTGGTATTCTAAAGAAATTAAAATACAAACTTCCCAAGAGACTATGTTGAATATTCTGTAAAATTCCATAGAGAAATAGATTGGGAAAAAATGGAGAACTGCAGACTAATAAATCTGACTTGCACACTTGGCAAATTGATGAAAACTATAATAGAGATTAGAGTTCTATGGTTAGGTAAAGATCATACACTGGAGTCCAGGTTTACCTTAGAACACTGTCATGCCTAGCATGACATTATCTTAGAAATCTTTGAAGAAACCAAATGACATGTAGATAAGGATATTTTAGATATCAGCAAGTTGGTTAGAAACAGCAAAGTTGGTTTTCAATAAACTTCTGGACAGTATTTCAG
The DNA here is from genome assembly GCA_013399475.1 of Chauna torquata. Classification (NCBI taxonomy): domain Eukaryota; kingdom Metazoa; phylum Chordata; class Aves; order Anseriformes; family Anhimidae; genus Chauna; species Chauna torquata. The sequence goes on along the minus strand of VXAL01000776.1, from coordinate 68,904 downwards.
AAGAACAAACTTCTGTCAAAGGCTCTTACAGGAAATGATCTGTCAGGAGAATGGAAGGAATGTCATCTTGGGACATAACAGCTCTGGCTGATGGTGATGATTTATCACTCAGTCCAGTGGCAATAGATTCAGAACTAAAGTACATTTTTCCATACTAATGACAGAACTAAACCTATTTGCTACACTCTGTCTAGTATTCGTATTATGTGTGGAATTGAATGGCTGTAGACTATAAAAATACAAGAAACCTGGAGACCAGGGAGTGCATCTATGTTTGCAGAAACACCTGACTTTTCAGAAGGAGAAATCACATTTCTCAATATTGCAGAAAAGGCTTAGACTAAGGAAGGGTAGAACTCAGTGAAATGCTGAGATCCTAAAGACACCACTCGTATTTTATTGCAAATGGTATGGAAAGGCTATTCGTTGGAACATCCCATAAACCAAGTAGGAGAACAGCAACTAGATTTGTATTTTCACTATTACGTCAATTCTGTGCATGCATTCACAACAGTTGTCTCCTTTTAATCTATCCATATGTAAAAACATTGCTGTAATATTATGTATCATGTTTTAGGTAAATCAAACAAAGAAATTTTGCAAAAATAATCCATTACTTTCAACTCCAAAATGTTTACCACGCAGTTTCCTAAGCCTGCCAGGTCAAGACCATAAACGAACCATCACATTTCCATACAAAGAAACCTATTATATTTTTGGACGATAACAGCAAAGAGAAGCAGATGGTTAACTTTCACCCAATCATATGCATCCTGTGTTTTGCATAGTTGAAAAAGGTGGCCAACACTATAGTAAGTCAAGCCCAACCTAGTAAGATGTCCTTCAGATAAATCTATAGCTGAGATATGAATGAACTGTGACATGTTTCCTTCCTAGGTACCACGGGCCAAGCATTCAGTGGCAGCAGTCCAAATACTTGCAGGCTAAAAGACAGAATTAATACTAGGCATTGACATTCTGAAATTTTAAATTGCTTCTGTGAGCAAAAGGAATGGTTGATAGTATGTACACAAGTAAGGAAAGGCTGAGAGTAGTGTATTAGTACACAAATCTGGGAGGAATAAATTTACTGACTATTTTTGAATTACCGTCTTAAATTGAAGGCTTTATACAGAGATTTGAATTTAGTAAGTCCAAGACCTGAAGCTAGCTATCATAAAATGAGAAGGGGGAAAAATTCTCTCTCAGAATTTTCAGAATTATTTTTAAGCAGCTGGATTCTGATGAAACCAAGACTCATGAATACGAAGCTATAAAGATCAAGATGACACAAAAAAATCTCTGGAACTAACTATTAATCTGTAATCTCCATCATCCTACAGTCCACTGTCAAAATACTAAAAACTGTGAACATAAAAGAAACTAAGAATGTCTGTATCTACATTGGTAAAAACCAAAAGTCCATTCTCACCAGTAATCAGGAGTGGCCATAACCAGATGTCCAGGGAAGCATACCAGAAGTTTAATACTCCCTCCAAGCTGCTAACCTTTTCCAGATTTCTTGAAGCAGATCTGTTTGGTAAATTTCTCCTCCATTAACTTCTCCAGCCTCACTCTGAGCTATGCAGATTTTCCACATATACAATATCCTGCAGCAGGGATTGCCACAGGTCAGTAGCTCACTTGCATTTCTGAAGCTGATCCCTCCGTATATCATGTGAAATTTCCTAGTTCTCATGATATGAGAAAAGGTGAACTATGAGTACCTATCCATCCTTTCCACATGACTCATGATTTTTTACCTCTTAATTACACATTTTTTCATTTGCATCTTTTCCCAGCTAGAGCCCCAGCATACTCAGCTGGTCCTCAGACATTGTTGCATATACTTCAGTTATCCCTCTTCCAGTTATACTACCCTTTAGGGTAGGGCACCACCACTACAAAAGCCAAACATATCATGGCTTTATACAGCAGTATAATGCTGTTTTGTTTTTGAAATACATGTTTTCTGTATTTTATTCCTTTCCATTCACAATTCTTTTTTCAACCTCTTCTGAGGCTCTAAACTAATGTTTCCATGAATGTATATATCACAGGCCCCAGACTGCATTCTTAAGTGGCAATGCGAGCTCAGTGACCACTGCTTTATGTAAGCTATTTATTATTATTATTATCATCATCATCATCACTATTATTACTATTATCTTTTAAACTTTACCTTTATGTGTACTTTTTCCACAAGAACACAAATGGGATAAAATGAAACCAGTGGATTCACTGACCTGAGGGATCTTTTTTTTTTCCTCAGAGATGCAGCTGAATGCCTAAAGGTTACCAGATGCATGTGCTTTAAAACTTTTCATATTTATTTAGACATTCAGCAGATCTATACTACAGAAAATACCCTTCAAAATTCTCTTGTCACACTGGAGGCTTTCAAAGACTAAGTTTTATCTGCTTGCTTCTGAATAAATCATTTCTCTCAAAACACAAGTAATCTACTCTAATGCCTAGAATCTGTAGTAAGGAAGACTGCTTAATGATGAATCAAGTTTGTCATAGACCAATTTATTTCACCCACAGATCAAAAACTACTTGAAGAAAAGTATATGCAGCCTTCAAAGATACTTGAGTTCTTCTCTGTATCCCTGGGAGATCTTATCAAGGTTTTTCAAGATAGTCGTATTTCTCCATTAAGAATAACCAAGCACTCACAGCAAGACATTGGCTGAGTAATGCTCATGGTCCAACTAGATCTAGTATTTCGGGCATTTTGTCCTCGGGTAGACATAAAAGGATCAGTAGTTTCATTCTTTCACGTACAGCAAAATTATGGGGATCCTGCAGCCAAATGTAGTAAAACTCCTTCAACACTGAAGCTGAATTTGGCACCTATGCTCTGCACACATGTAGTACAATTGTTGTCCAAGCAGTGTTTCAGAATCCAAGAGGCCTCTGGGGCAGTATATGAGACATCGCTGGGATTTCTCACACAGCTGCCTTTCTGCTACACGGATTTGGAATCATCCCCTGGATAACAGTAGGGCTAGTGGGAACAACAACCTCAAATCTTGCAAGAAGCACTAGGGAATGGAATAGAGGACTGCACTATTTGCATCTCTTCTTCTAGATGCTTTTTAGAAAGGGTTGCTTCTTGAGCACTTTAAATACTTTTTCCTGTGATAGGAGATCTAGGTGTGGACCAAAACAGCTCATATATACAGAAAATAACGATATGGAAATGGTATGTAAGATGATGCATTGGAAATCTATTAACCACCTTGTTTCGCAGGGTACAGTTTTAGCATTCTACAAAGCAAAGCAATGCAACAGAATCCCGCTCTGTTTTCATGGCCTGAATTTTTAAATGATTACTGACATTGCCTTTGCAGAAGGAAAACGAAAGGGAATGTTGAGCAGCGTAAAGTGTGGAGACTATGGAGGATATGAGGGATGATGATATGAGTGTGAGCTGCAAGTCTTGGTCTGGAAAAAGGAGTAGAAAACTTCCCTCTACCATTCTCAGAGACTATGCAGGAAGAGGAGTACACCTTTAAAGACTGCTTTGGTATTTTTAATCACCCAGAAGGTTACACAACAATCAAAGACACTCAGACACTGCAAAATACCAACCCAAAGCAATAGAAGCGCCCAAATGAGAAGCATCCCATGATCCTGCACTTTGTGCCTTTTGTTGAATGAACAAGGGTAACTGAACCTCCAGGTACTCTCTTCAAAAGCCATGGCAGGCCAGGAGGACCTGAGTTTGGATGCACAGAGTATACATCTTTCCTATCTCTGCAAGGCTAAGAAGATAAGCAGTCAAAGAAGAATTCATTTCTATCTATTAAACCTGGAGATTCAAGTGTAGAACACCTCAGTGTGACTATGTGCTCATATGGCTATATGACCTCTGAATGTCCTCTAAGTCACAACACTGACGTAATGTAGTGCTTAATCTGCAGTTAGCATAATCTCACTATCATGATTATTGTTATGACTGTTCTGTAGAACCATAATAAAAAAAATTGCCTGAAAGATGTATTAATAGAATGAAAATAAAATAAATCATAAAATAGACTTTTATGATTAGGAGAGAATGACAAGTACATTTCTAATATGAAAGAAATGAAATATACCACATGTTCACTTGCATATAGATCTGTCTTTACTTTTGGATAACCTCAAAAACATTGCTATGAAATAAGACACAAAGTTTGGTTTTGAAATTGTTATGGAGACAAGAATGGACTTATTTCAGTTTATTACTATGTATGTACATACATACACTTTGGGTACATACAAGAGTACAAAACACATGGGCCACATAAATGCATGCTCATAGTATAGTTAATAGCCTCACACACCGAGAGAGAGGCAACAGGATGCAAAATACATTTTTTTATCTAGATTCAGCCTTGTAAGAAAACACTTATGTTTCAACAGTTACAGAAAACATGGCACATGCTGCATATTGGGAAAAGAAAGCTTTTGCTTTGTACAGCATTATCTCTATATCAAAACCAGAACTAAATGTAAATGTCATCTGGCTATGTTTCATATTAATACCTATAACATAAAAACACTTTATAATTTAGCCTTATTTTAAAATAATCTGCTGTTTTCTATCTTCTTTTACATAATACTTTGCTGCTTGTCTGTAAAATGAAAATAGAATTGCAAAATTTAGGAAGAAGCAATTCAGATTCCAACATCGTGTGCTAATGAGAGTGTAATGGAATGAAACATCAAAAAAAATCATTAGTGAATTTTGTAGGATTACTACATTTCAAAAAGAATTTAACTATAAAGTGCAATAATAATAAAGGAAAAACGTGTATTTGACGTTCTGCTCCAAAACCCCAACCAAAACACTGGGGTCCAATGTTTAAACAAAAATAAGCCATATTTCTTACAAATACATACTCCTGGTATAAATCACATCCATATTCAGTATAGAGTCAGTAGCCTAAGCTATTTTCCAGTCAGACAAATTCAGACCTTTTCTTAGTCTACAACATACTAAAAATATTTAATATGAAGCGATGTTAAACAAAGCTCACAAAAGTGGAAGTCTGATTCTATTTTTGATTGCCAATGTTTAATAATTCAGGCTGAAATTCAAGTTGCTAAAAGAACTTTTACAACACTTGGATGGAGGGGTGAAATGCCACTGTTCAGCTTAAGAGATCAAAAATACAATTATTTAGTTTGAACTTACCAAAGCTTAGATATTTTCTTTGTATTTTTTCTACCTAGCAAAGTGAAGAATTTCCACTTCTGCAAATACCAACACTTCCCCAAGAAAAGACTGACTTTGTTGCAGCACATACTCCTTTGCAAAAATTACACCCAAATTAATAACAGCGCACTGGGATTTTTTCATAGAAAGATATGAAATAAGAGAAAGAGAAAGGATGTTGGAGAACGAAGAGCATCAACATACAGCATTAGCAAGCGTCCTCTGAAGTGTTAGTGACACTTTAAGGCAGCACGAAATCAGCTATTTTCATACAAGTGTGGGGTTGCTGTAATAGATGATGGCAAGGGTTTCTACAAGGGATTCAGGGCCACTTGCTGGGGATAACCTCTGTAGCACATTTAGGGCATTTTTCCACATGTAAGTAATGCAGACTTACAAACCCACGCTAATATAACCATGTTTGTGTTTATACAACTCCACGGCAACATTTGATCTCTCTATATAATAGATAGCTCTCTCTGTAATGTATGTCTGAGCACACTTGTGCAGGCACAGTGACATTAACACCACTTCAAGTTCACACTGTCCAGCACCTAAAAACTGGAGCATTAAAGAATAAATAAAACTCCAAACTGGCTCCATTGCAAAAACATGGCATGGCGCCCTACCTCAGGGGTCAGGACGGGAGACGTGCTACCCCCTGCCTGCCGCCCGCACTGCCCAGCGCTGGGGGAGACAAGCCAGGCCAGCCTGGTCTTCTCCAGCACCCTGCGCGGGGTACGCACACCCTCCCCTAAACACTGGGCTCTGCTCCACTGCCAATACAAGCTGAGTTTCCAGCAGAGCAATTCGGATATTTCACTCCCCGACCCTCCGCTGATTCCCAACACAAATACTGGGAGTGCAACAGCCTGCCATGACAGTAGTTGAACAGCTCTCTGGGTTTCTGCTCTGCTCAGAGGCAGGGAGAAGCAGCATTCTCCTTTATTATTATACCACGTTTCCTTGTGTATGTCAACTGTTTCTTAGTTACAGAGAACTGCACTCTTTCCAGACAAGTGTAATGAATCTTCAGAAAAGGAGTAAATTTTATTTATTTTTTTAAAGCATTTTAAAGAAATTCCCAGAAGGAATTAACATTTTTATTTACAGCCTTGCCTGGTCAGACGTGAACACATTTCTATGTAGCCACCTCATGGTAGCACAGCCTAGCCATCTTGCACTGAAATTATTGAGAACATATCAGTAAGACATGATCCCACATATTTAAGTCATTACGGAGAACTCTGGCATGGATCAAAGTACATTAGTTATTTTAATTACAGCTGAGTCAATCTCCATTAGGTATGATTAACATTTGGCCTAACTTTTTTCTGTCTTGAAGCTAAAGGAGCCTCCTTTAAAGTTCAAGATTAAACTCGTGTTTTTGAGGTTTACATCATTCTTGCAACTCTGGCTCAAACTTCCCATTACCATTATCTCCTGTTTAGGCAAAGTAAAAAGAAATCTAGAACAAGACAGAAATCAATTTGATCAACATTTGTTTTTTAGACCAACAGAATACCTAATTAATAACACATGGAGCATAACAGATTAAGGAACATGGTAAAAAGCTCCCATTTGCATTATTCTGAGGATGAAATTTTTAGACACGCAAAAGTCTCTGCAGAGATTTTTCCAGAGAATACTGACAAGAATCACAGACTTGTTGCAAGATGTTTCAGAGGTGATGCAGCTGTACCAGCAGCCCTCTGTAAAACCTCGCAAGCTCTACCTGACATTTAAGAAAGGGTAGGTGGAGACTGAAAAGAAGAACTGGGAGAATTGCACTGATAATACCAATCTTGTTTAGTCACTTCAGTTCTCCAAAATATTTCTGTGAGCGTTTCAGTGACCACACTGACTTGCCAGGATGCTGTCAAACAATCTGAAGCTTTCTCCCACTGTTGCTGATAGTAGAAGTGGTGTGAAATCATATGCAAAAAGTAAGCACATCACTTTGAGGAGAAACAGGCTCACAGGGTGCCTGACAAGAGGATGCCTAACCCCAGCAGGGCAGCCTGCGCAGCATCCCATCCCCTGCCAGCTCTTGGGCACCTCCTCTGGAATGCCAGAGTGTTCACCTCTCTGGTGGCCCCATGTTCACATTGAATGGCAACTCACCCTCACCTTCCTCCTTTGCTTAAGGGGACTTGGACCCCATTGCCCAGTGTGTCACTGCCAGAGGCTGCTGCCTGAGCCCGCCCAGACCTTGGGGTCTGCTCAGCTCCGACCAACGCAATGAGTGAGGGTGCAACAGGCATTACATGATGATCAGATGAACTGCACAGTCATTGATCCCAGCTCTTCTCACATTCCCACACCATAACCACTAACCCGTGCACTGCCTTCTGTCATCATCTTTGAACCTACCACATTTTGTCTCTCGGAGAGCATAGACTAAGGGACATGAATCTGTGCTTTGCAATGGCTACGACATTGACGCCAGACAACTCAGTCTTTCCAAGACAAACTGAGGAATGTTCCTAGAGATAGCTCACGTTATTATGAATGAGAGATAATCGAGGTTAGCTGGCAGCTGGGCAGAGGTTTTGAGGAGCTAGTGTTTTTGGAGATAATGTTTTATATGGATATCTTAAATACAGCTTAGGTGGCTCGAAACACCTAACTGCCCCTGCAATTCTCCCTTCTGGCCCCAAACTCCTTCAGAAATGCCCTGACCCAAAAGCAACCAGACAGAAAAACCTCACAGTTCCTTTCACAGCTACGGTTATCTACGGGTGTAGCTCTGATGCACAAACTCTTCCCTGAATCGGTGAGTCCTGCGGTAGCCTGGAAATTTCTATGTCTGGACAAAGTGGATGGGAACAAGGAAGTTACTCCACATTTTGAAAAACATTAATGGTCATCTACTGCCTCTCTTTCAATCACCTCAGTCCCTTGAACACTTCCTAAAGACCTAAGGCCAGTCAGTGAACAGAGGCAGCTCCACGTGATTAACATAACCATTCAAAACAGCGTGAAGGTAAATACTGAATGACAAGCCCCTGTGCCAAATTCTGAATTCTGAAATTGATTAAGTATCCTTCAGGGACACTTACTGATGCTATCACTGCTCCTCCTCCAAATACAAATGTGTTTAGCAAAACACACATCTAACTCCTCCCGGGCATCTAGAATAAATACACTTAAGACTCCAGTAATCAAGAAAGATCCCAGATGATCACTCTCTGAAGCATTTAGATTCTGTACTATTGAAAGCTTAAAAACCATTATTCTTCCTTTAATAATCTCTGTACCTCCTGAATGGATAGTTATATATACCATGAACTTTCTTATTGTAGTGTCATGATCAGTATATAAACTGAGGAGTTACCATAACTGATTGCAGGACTTACTGGATTCACTTGGGATCTGGCTAGTGCAAATGTACTTCCACACATGTAAGAGGTCATATGAAGTTACCTGACATGATGCTGTTAAAAGTTACTGATGTTAAGTTTAAAGAAAGTCGATACAGAAGCAGGTTGTAAAAAGATTCAAGGAATCTAGCAGTTCATTGCAGAACTGTATTTCAGGCTCAAGGATTGCAAAGACCAGGAGGAAAAATTGTCGTGTACATGCGTATGTGCTTACCTCCTCCACCCCTGAAATTCCAGCAGAATGGGTGTGGAAGCAAGAAGGAATAACCAAGCAGCCGGTAAGGACTCTAAGTCAATTTATGATAGGTGAATAAGATACTAGAAACACGTTCTGAAGTATAAAAACACAGTATTTAAAGAAAACAAGCAAAAAAACCAAACAAAAAAACCCTAGAAACAGATCTGTGCCATGCAGAAGAAATGGCATAGGAAATAAAAAGAATCCTTTTTATACTTGGAAATTACAGGCTAGTGAATGAAGGAGAAGGGAAACATTCTGGAATTTGAAATATGCTTAGAAGGCCTAAAAACCAGAACAGGTGCTGTCTGCCATCCAAAATTACTTTGAAGGGATGACAGACAATTAAGGGAAACTCTGAGTCATCATCCAGTGTTGCTTGCTTAACCATACAAAAGACTGAGACATAAACACTAACTTATTTTCTACAACTTTAACATTTTTTCTGTTGTTGAAATCTATGATCTTCTGAAGGAGAAAGCCTTCACACACTGTGAAATCTGAATATTGTAAATGAAACATAAGGCATTGGATTAGGAAACTAGCCAGTCAATCTACACTGAAACACCTGAATATATTAATTTGAGATTTAATGGACACAGAACTTCCAAAAAAGAATTGCAAGTTAAATGTGAAGGGTGAATGCTTGAGCTGCTGTGAGTAAACATTGCTGCACTGAAGTCAACTGAACCACGCTGTTCAAAGAGGCTGAGGATCCATGCTCTGTTTAACATAAACAAGTATTAGGCAAGCATTCCCAATTTTCTAGTGAAATTTTATATGCCAGTCAGATCGCATTACTTACCTCCGATTCAAGAGTATAAATGAAGTGGCTCTGTAGAAGCTTCTGTTGGTAACATTAAGGCAAAATTTGGCAGAAGGAAGCCTACTACAAACATCCAATGTGGGCTTAAAAATATTGTTGTTTTTCTACTGACCAAACTGATTTATCTTTTGCTAGCAGATGGACTCAGGAAAGATGGGTGAATTCTGTAACAGAGATGGAATGCTCTATTTCATGCCTGTTTCACTGCTGCTTTGTATGCTCCTTTGCACTGAATTCAAATTGATTCAAAAACCAAGGGGAAAGCTTGGTTTTCCAAAAACAAACAAACAAACAAAACAACAACAAAACCAACACCACTATTTTTTAAAAGCCTGTTTTGTTTTATCTGCAGAGAAGTGTTTCAGTCAGCCTATCTTTAAGCTCCAGAGCATTCTGATAAGCCAGAAACAAACTAGGAAAACAGTTTTAAAAGCAAATACCAGATTGGTAACTTCAACAGCCTCCTTCCTTTCAGAGTCCTTGCATTGAGTCCTCAAGGAGGTTCATATTCCTACAGGTCAGAAGAATAGCACAGCTCCTGGTCCCACCATGAGCAGCCTGGGAACCAGGCACAGCCCCCATTATCTGTCACTCAAACATCACCTGAGCATCAGGTTTTGCATTGCACAGATCCAGTCTTGGCAAAATAACTATCATATCCAGGAACACAAACGATCTAGCTTCTACCAGCAAACCTAGTACCAATAAAAAAAAATCTATTATTTATTTCACTATCGGGCAACAACTACTATGCAGTTAAACAAAATTTACAAAGTCCAGCAAACACAAGCAGCAGGAGAGCAGGACAGGTAGCTAGACTCTCAGTCTCTGATCCATGGCATGGCTGTGGCAGATAGGACAGCACCCTGGAACAAGTGAGTCCTGTGGGAGGGAAGGAGGAGAGGAGAAAGGACAACTCAAGAGTGTGTTGCTGATAGAAGCAGTGAGAGCTGGCTGTTGTTCCCAATTAACCCTGTCTTTCCAAGGGCTTAGGCATGGAACCGCTGAAAATCTGCCTTTTGCAATTAGTCAAAGGTGAGGGGGGGGAAAAATAAAAAGTGAGGATTAAAACAAAGTGGGTACACATGTTTTAAGTAGTATTGTTCCCAAATATTTAGAATCCCACTTTCTTGTTCATTAGACATGCCTCTATACTTGGCTGCCTGTGTGTGTTTATAAAGTGTCCCTTTCACATTTCCTGTAATGTTCATAACAGTAAAATAACCACCAGGTTCTTTCTTATTCATCACCTCCCGTGTGAGCCAAAACAGTTTTAACCATTTCTCTAACTGGAAAAATACTTAGACTTTGTATTTCCGTGAGTCACCTAGGTACGACACACACATTTGAGCAGGTCACTGACTTCTGACACGGTGTTTGTCTTTCTCTGCTTCTGCTTCCTATCCCATTCTTTGTCCCACCTATTTGAAAGGAAGCAAGTTGAAGCTTTGAATCTGTCTTTGTATGCATAGGCTCCCCACCTAAGGAAGCAGCATCAGTTTTTTGAGGTTTCAGTGCCCTACACTGTGAATAACATTGCAGCTGATAATGCACTGTGCTGTTCTACCATTAGGAGTGGTTTTATCCTCAGACCAGAAAAAAACCAACCCTGTGGCAGAATATAATGCTGTGAAATCAAAGTGGGCTTTGGCTTTAAGCTTCTGTCCTGGGATCGGTGTCGCTGCACGGTGAGTACTCAAACCTAGGAGTTACTGATCTTGTGATTAATATGGAAATACTGCTCTGAATTGTCTTTAGAAAAGGTAGTCATCCTGAATGCTCGCAGTGCTGTTTTGATTTCACTCTACTTTTCCTTAACACAAAAATAAAGAGAGGAAAAAAGTGGGATAGAATTTAAACCTCTGCAAAGTTTTGTTGAAAACTGTCATGGAATTAGCTGAAGTTTTGTTTGCCAAAGGACTGAAGTAACTTTCCAGGTAATAGGATGCTGTATGATCTGCCTGTCAGGTTCAGACTAGAACTGACTTCAGTCAATTCAGTGTCTACCCTCCATAACCACTTTTATATATCTCTTAAAGCACCAACTACCTCATAGGATTTACTGGGAGGATTTTTCCTCTGCCCAAAATCCATTAAATACTTTTTCAGGCACTACTGTTATTTCCTATAGTACTAAAACACACAAGTATCTTAGAGCACTTAAAAGCAGATTAATTGGTCAAGCCTGGTTAATTTATGAATAATAATCATGGGTTTGGTCTCTGGACTAGAGACTCATTTTCATTTTTGTCATCTGTTGGACATTATTTGTTTGAGTTGGCTATAATGTGATAGAAGTGTGACTCATACTCTGAGAGCCAAAGCCTCCACAGAGTTAAGTATCCTCATTCTCTCTCCAGTTCTGCAAAAGAAGAGTTGTTGCTTTGTGACCATGTTGCTCACTGCCTTATTTAGTATCTTGAATTTTTACTGCTAGTAGTATCTTGGTAAGATACATAGATTGCAAGGAAAGATGCAGATCTCAGTAGCCAAGTCCCTGCTCACACCCAAGACAAGCCTAGCGTAAAAGTTTTTGTCTAAATAGGCAAAGGAAGGATGGAGAAAATGAGAAACAAAAATATTGTTGGCAATATAGTTATAAACTATTAAAGCCATTGTTACAAGAATTATAGATTCATCTTCATCTGCATGCATGTGCTCTTGCTGGAGTTTCCTCTCCATTAAAAAAATAAATAAATTCTGTTCCTCTGTCCTGTATTGCCATCACATCAGGTGCTTCTTGAACAGTGCAGCACTAGGTGATCACCGAAAAAAGAAATTCACTTGCTGTGTTTTTATGCAAAGTGAAAGGGGAGATGACTTACTAAGCTAAAACTGT
>VXAL01000776.1:33504-52443 GCA_013399475.1 Chauna torquata | reverse complement strand
CCCTAGGCTTTATGTGAACATGTGAGGAGGTTGAACATCTTCAACCTCCTATCCATGATGTGCCCAAACTGCTGCCTGGGTCAGATGTCAGGTAACTGCAGACATTTTGGAAGCACAGGAGTGAGGAAACCGACGAAAACATTCACCAAGATATTAACAGTAGCAAGATGCTTCTGGAAAAAAAATAAGTATTGCAGATAGTTGTAAGTGACCATGGCTTACACTATTGTCACACAGGAATGAGAATTATCTGTCCAGTGTTTGATTTCATTAACTTCAAATTTCCTATCCATCTAAATAGAAAGGAAAGGAAAGGAAAGGAAAGGAAAGGAAAGGAAAGGAAAGGAAAGGAAAGGAAAGGAAAGGAAAGGGATACAGTTTTAGGAAAGGGATACAGTTTTAGGAATGATAAAACAACATTTTAAAGTCTCACTGATGCTTCCAGCTATTTACTGTCTGGCTCATTTTATTGTGAGGTTTCCACCAGGAATTACTTGTTTTCAGAAGATTATTATTGCACTAATGTCAGGATCTGGCAAGTGAAAAAAATACAAAAGCCAAAGACAGTAATAAATCACTCAGTCTTTGGCTTGTCCTACATCCCAATCAGTCTTTTATGATATTAGATATATTTCAAATGTGGATTTCAATACTTTGCTTTGACCTTGTAACTGTTCTACAGTTAATGGTTTAAAACATAGACTGCCATTATCAGGTTACAGTTCCTTTGCTGATGCAACAGTCTTCCCAAAACTACTTCCAGTAATAACATTTCTATTTGGCTTCCCCTGATCTAGCCCTTCAGCATAATTACTTCTTATCATTAGCTCAATCTAGCATTCAAAATTAGCAATTGATTTGCACATTTTGCAGACAAATCAGATGAACGGAATCCAGGTTTTGGTAGAGTACATTCTTCCCACCACAGAGGCAGAGGCGGGGGGGGCAAGTAGCACAAAAGAATGCAAAGTTGTACATGCTGGCCAATAATTTTTACAAAAAATCTAAACTGCCAAAACAAGCTTTCACTGCTGCTTATCCACCTTTAAACATAGGTTAGTATGAAGACTGTGAACAAAAATCACACATTTTTACGTTTTAAGCAGTCTCTTTTGACCTTTTAGCAGATTCATATGTATATTTTCAGCGCCCGTCTTTTTTGAATAGCAAATGAATATTCTGACACTCTGAATACTTTACTTGCCTCATAAAGGGCTCATTGTCTTCCTCAATGATGAGTAAATACTCATCAGAGCTCTATCTACCCAGAAAAGCTGAAAAAAATTGAAATCAAAAGTTATAGCACCTAAAACTTCTGTATGGGCATGGTTAACTAGTTTGAAAATGTCTTACCGCAGTTTAGAAGAAAACAGTTCCCAATCTGTTCAGAGCAATCCAAAATAAACCTCTCAGATATGAAATCAGAGTGTTCACATGGGATTTACAGATTTAAATCACAAAACAAGATCTTTGTTTTGTAGTTGCTTTGGAGCCAAGCTATAGTTTTGGGGTTGAAGTAGGGATTCAAGTCAGTGACTTCATAGTTGAGAGTCTAACGGGTTGGACTCATCTCTTGTGAGTTTTTTGTGAAACTAAATATCATAAACTAAACTAATGTATTATTAAAAGCAATCAGGAAAAAGATTTTCTTAATGTAAGTCAAACCATCTTATTAATACAAACCCCAGTGCTACACATGCTAGCTTGCTCAAGATCTCACAGACTTTTATGAAGACCTTACAAAGCCTCCTAATGTAGAGCTAAGTTTCTCCCAGCTGAAATGCAATTGCCTCCAGGACAGCATATGACAGTTCTCTTGCAAATCAAAGCAACACTGTGCAACAGTTTATGTCAGAGTTAGAGAATGCCAAATCAACTGAGCCTCTTTGAGGAAACCCTACAGTCAGTAAGTAAACATAAACATATCTAGAGTACTCTATAAATAATAAGTTTAAGAACATGTAAATATTCCATTAATGGATAAGTTGCCAGTAGGTAACATCAAAAACAAATGCTATGTTTCAACAGATAGCCCAGACCTCTTGTTCTTGAGTCCTAATGGTTTCCTCTTTGTAGTTCTTCGCAAGTTCTTAGTTGTAATATCAAACGACATCTGGCCAATAAATTTAATTAGGGGAAAAGAGTCTAATAGCCCTATTTACGAGAAAATTGCTCACAGATTTTAAATAATGCTCAGACACTTGGTGTAACTTCTTTGTTCTCCACTCTTCTATTTCCAGCCCAAGCACACAAAAAATATATTTCAAAATGGTTCTGAGATAACATTGTAAGATGTGCAGTAGCTGAAGCACAGCATCTCTGGCCTATCCACATTTCAGCTTTTCTGTCCCTTTCATCTCTAGATCCAGACCACTCGTTCCAAGCAAAGACCACTGTGAAAACACCTGGGCTCCTTCAGTGAGGTACAGGCACATAAATGCTGTATTTCTTCTACGTGGCAATTAATTTTTCCTTTTAAAATTAATTTAAACATTTATTGGTTTTAGCTGCCAGTTTAATTAAACATTCTTTGTTACAACTCCAAGAGCTGAAATTCTGGGGCTCCAGAATGCCTATGCCAAAATCCATTCAGCCAAAGCACATTTTTTTGTTCACTGCCAGCTGAGTATATAGAATTTGGCTCTGAAAATTAGGCCAGGACCTGTAACACCGCACCACATGCATACGAAATGCCTGAAGGTGCCAGCAATACGTACTGCACACAGCTTGACTTTACACAATGCATATGTTCAAATCACCAGGTCAAGACTTGGAATAAGCCCCCCCCCCCAACAAATTAAGACAGAAAGCGATTCTTTTCTGTTGTGGTTACGGTGTCTGTTTCTGTCCTAGCAATGTTATGGTGCGCTGAGTATTCCCACAATTACAACCTAGGTTTACGCATGTTTGTATATATGTAAATAAGTACTCATTCTTACCATTCCACACACACAGTTAAATCAGACACACTTCGTCTGTCTGCCTTCCATTGAAACACGCACCGCAGGATAAGAGTTTTTGAACTGGCTGTCCCGGAGAAATAGAAGGGAACCATCGCCGTACTAACCCTGCTGCTAAAGAGCTAGGGTACCACTACAAAAAAAATTGAAGGAACTTTATTGACTTCTCAGGATCTCTCTCCATGCCAGTTTTCACATGTGATAAATGCAGGTGCACTCAAGCAATGCAGTTTATTAAAAAACTTCATTAACTGAAAAAACTCAAATGTTGATTATATTTTCTACCTGTGCCAATATTCAAATTCTGGAAACAGGGGGGTGAGAAAAATGAGACCCTTTTGTGTATTTCTGAAAGTCTGTCAGGCCAGAATATCAAGGTGAACAAGGGCACAGATGACTAATAGGAAGATTAAAAAAAAAAAAGATTATAATATTGGGAAGAGTTTAAAAAAGGGACCTGCCCCCCTCAAACCATCAACATCTACCACGTAGATTTAGACAAGGTCCAAACACCAGGGGAGACCTGCCCACCAAGAGCACTGGCCACCACAGTCTCCGTAATCATTTTAAGTATCATCTTTTTTCTTCAAATAAGACTCATGGGATTAATTACACAGAAGAATAATAAAGACAACTCAATTTAAGTTTTATAAATAGCACTTTCCAGTGCTAACACACACACACACACACACTTAACAATGGAAGGTAAATTAACCTAAATTATTGGATTATGGTCATTTCTCTCACCAGCCTGAGTGTACCCTGGAGGTACATTAATGCTGTGCACGCTGGCTAGCCATAACCTACCACTCAACAGCTGGCCCAGAGGAGCCAGATCCAAGCTCCAGGAGACTAGCTACAAATTTCTATGCAAAGGTCACATCTTCAACTCCATTCCCATATTAGGTAATTCATCCCCTATACCTTGAGGATCCTGTGGGGAGGGACAGAGTTGATTCCCTATTATTATTTATCTATTTACACAATTCTGTCCACAGTAAACTGTTCTACAGAGACAGACTAAGTCTTCTAACAGCCTTTCACCTTCATACGCTCCAGCAGCTGTGTCTACGGTGCATGGCAGGTGCCATCCATGTTGCTCTCCCTGGATTTCCTTCAGGAAAAAAAAAAAAAAAAACCAGCATGCAAAGGCAGGGGAGGAGGAACAAGCTGCAATCGGCTCTAGTATATTTTCCAGGCTGGAGAACTGGGGGTGAGGTTGGAGGGGTATGTCATGAAACTCATTTTCCCACAATGTCCAGCTTGATGGAGGACAGACTTTAGCTCTTCTAGATATTGATCCTAATCAAGGATCCCAATACATGCTTATACTACTTTTCTCTCCTGATTGTCTCATAAATTACATCAGCTTCATTTCAACTGTGAGATACAAAGTAAGCTTTCTTCCATCAAGCACATGGACAGAACTAAAAATATATAGAAGAAATGTACACCACAGTCTACACATCATATAAGGCCAACAACACGGATCCATCTGTCCAGAGTTCTGTTAGAGCTGTAGTGCTGCCTAAAATATTTCTGCCTGTGCCTGTTTTCTAATAAATCCTGCATACAGAGATGAAAACTTTTCACGGAAGGTGTCTGCTTTCTTCAGGACATTTTTCACTGGAAAGTCAAAATCCCACTGTTTTCACCCTGAATGTCAAAACCTCATTTTTTGGCAAAAAGCACTACAGCTTTACTAAAAAATATAGTAATAGAAACTTGACAAGTTCTCAGTGTATTGCTTTTTATCACAAAATTTCAAGTTTTCTACAAAGACTATTTTGATCAGGGTAATATTGGGAATATTCCACAGAACATATGTCTCTGTAAATAGTTCTTTAGTAGATGCTGAACCAGTTAACAGATTTGTTAATCAGTTTTGTCTTTTTTGCGAAATTTGTTGTGCCCTGTAAATGGTCTTCTAAGAGTAATACTTTATGTGTCTCATTCAACAGACATGGAAGTGTTTGATGGACATCAGGCCTAACAGATTTTTAAATAAGTCACCAGAGAATCATGTAGATGCTCCACTTTACTCATTCTATCCGGGATGATCCACTGTGGTATAGCAAAGGGTTGTGATTGCACATCGGGCCCTCATTTATAAGACATAGTCCTTAATCCAAAAGTACTTTCTTGAGCTGCAACACCTGGCATACTGTCTGAGAAAAAACATGTATCATGGAATAAAACACTGGAACATCAAACGGCCCCATTTAACAGACAGTTTTTTTCCACAGAGACAGTATGTAAAAGCAATCTAGACCTGTAAGAGAGAGATCCATATTAGTTAACAGCTCTTGACAAAGAACCATTTTTCACATGTAAATTTACAAAATGGCAATTATCTTTTCTTGTGGCTTAGACTCCAAGCACATGCAGCCTCGGCCCATGGAAAAAAAATCACTCCTCCATAGTGCCAGAGTCTGCAAGCCCTCCAGCAAGCCGATTTCCTCCCCCCCCCCCCATCCCACCCCGCCCCAACGCCTCGTCTGTTTTTGCCTTTTTTTTTTTTTTCAATGAGAAGAACCAAATAATTTTAGAGAGCCTGCCTATTTACACCCAGCTGACTTTAGCTGCACTTGCTCCGACCCTTCTTTGGCTCCCTGACACCAGCACCACATTCACACACAGCTGAAACCCAGACAGTGGTCAGCTTTGTGAGACCAGTTGCTAAACTTAGGCACCTAAATTAGCAGGGCTGAACACGGCTGTACGAAATTAAATTTCCCAATACTATTTATCAAGTAGATAGGAATTGCAGGCTTACAGATGAAGAAGCTGGACACACAGCACAAATGCCCTTCTCGTGAGCAAAGTACAGGCAAAGATAAAGAGAAACTTCTAACCCCATCCCCAAAATTCATTCCTTACTCACCAGCAACACACCAGAAACAAAACTATCATGGTTCCATGTTATTTAGGGTAACGGAACACATTTTGGTTAATGGGGATAAATTTGGCTTATGTCAAACTGTTAAGCAAGTGCCAAACAGCTGTAAAATATATAGTATGAATTTTATTGAAAAGTGCTAACTTCTGCTAAATATTTTTTTATTTAATTTCACTATAAACACATTCCACACCGAAATAATTCTACTCAGGTCAGCAGTGAGATAAGAACCCAACTAAAAAATAAGCTATCTCGATGTAACAGAAGACAGTCACTGTCGATCAATATACGGAGCAAGTGGATAGTAAAATGAGATAATTAGTGGTGGAATTCAAAATGCTCAAAGACATGATTACTCAGTTAGGAAGACAGAATGGATCCAGTGGTCTCTTATAAAGCTGTGCAGCATCCTTCCTGTTCTCAAGGATTAATTTAATAGCTAAGGTTAATATTATTTTTCTTTTTTTTTAGTATAAAAATCTACTCATTTTGATTATTAAATTCCTAAATGACATATCTAAAACCACCCCTGAGGGTTTTATTTAAGAGATGTCAATAACTAGGGCCCAGAACATTTAAGTCAAGAAATTGAATCAAGATGTGAATAAGTCACTGAGCAAAAGTTATCTGGCAAACCAGTCCTGAATATCCTGACTGAAAACCACCGCGCTTCGAGCAACAGAAATGATAAAGACGGAGGCAGAGACAGAGACTGAACATCGCATCAGGGATTCTTTCAAAGTTCTTTCCGTGGTAAGTCAATAACACTCTCGTTTGCAGCGTTGTTAGCAGCCCCTCTAATGCACAAGGTGAATTTCTGATGTATGAATGTATGAACAGAGATAATAGTCTATCCTTGGCTCTGCATTATCCAACGCTGTACAGAAATAAGGGGAGAATGAAAAGTGAGAAAGAAAACAGAGAAGGAAATTGCCCCAAGCACCAAGTTCCCTGCGTACAGCTCTGTATGAATGTGCGCACATAAACCAGCTCTAACCGTGACATCTAATTCTGGGATATTAAAGAAATACAGAAAATTATGACCCAAATCCCATGGTTTCTAAGCCTTGAATGCTTTTTTTACAAATCACCTGCTTCATTGAATTGGGGTCTATGTCAGTAAAGAAGATACAACAGTGACTTTATTCAGGAGTAAGCACAATTTCGAAGTCCTTGCTTCTGATTTTAGAAAGGCTTTACCACACCACCTGCTACTGACTCACGAACAAAACAAATGTGGCATTAATGTTAGCAGCAGACTGGCTAAGCCTGCTCCTTTCCCCAGAAACTGCAAGTTTCTGTCCCTTTCTATGAGTCTGGAGAGAAATTACAACAGCCTCTGTGTTTTGTTGACCTAGACCGAAGCCAGAGTACACAGTATTTCTTATGAAAAGTATCACCAGCATTGAACTGTTCTACAGATGAACAAAATGAAGAACCTAAGAGATCTTACTGTACAATACAGGGTCAGAGCCTCCACAAGAATAAATCAACAGAACTGTTTGGACCATAATGCCTCACCAAAAATTACCCCACTCTGTTTTTCAGTAAAGTGCATTTTTTCAGGTGTTTCTGCTTCAACTCAATATTTATCATGTGCTTGATTCTGTACTAACTGAAGACTATGGCAGTACTTTCATAGAACTTGGAAAAAAAGTGTATGAAGCCTCTGAACACTTCTCAGGAATCCCTCCAACCTTTTTCTGATTGTTCTTTGAGGTCAGGAAAAACAGCTAATAAAGTAGATTTATAGATTTATTTATTTACTTATTTTAAATCCCTGTAGTTCCAAAACAGAGCTTTAAAATGTCAGGATGATTTCTTCTATGGAAACCAATTCATGAGTCCTCTAAAGCAGTCAGTCTTCCCTATTTTCATACTTTAGGGCTATGACAGTGATTAAATTCAAGGTGACACCAAGAGAACCTTCATCTCAGTCTTGCTACAACTTACTATCATGGAAGAGCACGTGAAATTACAGATGATTTTAAATTATAATATGGGGCAGAGTATTTATTGAATACTTACTAGCAGGAATAAAGAATGCATATAAGTAAGAAAATTCCAATCTTTCCTGACCAATTACTTACAAACACAAGAGAGATTGGGTAAACTCCCAGGCTCATGTTTATGTTAGTGAATGTTGGCAGGTGTATATCCTGTACTTATCTGTTAGACAAATAGTTATTATGCTACAGTTTTTGACAACATGGCTGCACTTGCTTATTAGGAGCAGTCCACAACAAATACCTGACTCATAGAGGCCAACTTCAGTGTTTATATTACTTTATTTGTATGAACCCAAATGTCAAAATAAGTATAATTTACTGAAACCAGACTCAGTCCCAAATTATACACCACAGAAGTCACAGACACCCATAATGAAATACTTTCACGGTGCTTTTATAGCCTGAGGAAATTTTTACAATCAAAAAATAAAATAAAACAAAATGAAATGAAGGTGTTGCAATAAAAATCTCTTCTAACTAGGCATTTTGCTTGCAGTAATTAGCAAATCAGAAAAGGAAGAAAGCTCAGTGACCCCACTGCCTGCAGCCACAGGCCACCACGTGCCAGCAGAAGGTCTCTGTAACCTGGTGATCTGCCCTGGGCCACGCAAGAGGCTGTGGTGCTGGGTGAGACAAATTGCCATTAAATGACTTGGCAGTTACTGTAGTAATAACTACTGCAGCACCAGAGGCATCAAAAACCATGGCAAAATTGCAGAAGACATGCCTGTGCCACATGAAGGTGAGTGGTTTCTAGCAAGGAAGAGGGGAGTACAAGATGTCCAAAGACCATTTTCTTGTTACCTTGCTACCCTTCTGCTGCTGCAGCCCTGTAGGCCCTCTCCCTACCCAGGCTGCAGCACAGAAATCTTCTCAAAATGTACTGCATGGACGGTTGACCAGAAAGCAGCAGATGTGATCTGTTCTCCTGCATTGAGAAGCATGGATCTTTCTGGACACCACTGCTTTAAAAAACTACCTAGGCTTCCTAACGACGATCACTCTGCTCTAAGTTCTTGCCTAACTCACAAGAAATAGTTTTGTAATAAATGTCGCCATGAAGGAGGCTCTGAGGGAATTTGTTGTTTTATTCAGCACTTCCTTTAAGTTTACCTTGCAAACAGAGGCAAATTGTTCCTTTTTTTTCTAAGCAGAGAAGCTGTTAATATTAAAAACAAATCTGAATCTCCTACTGAGACTAGTTTTTATTTTATTTTTTAACAGGAGCATCTTGTGAACCAAGACAAACATGTGAGGCTTGGTCCATGACCAGCAAAAACACATACTCTAAATATCAGTGGACTGTAAGCAACCCTAACTTTTGCTACTGGTTTCAGAGTATTTGCACAAGACTTCAGCTTGATTCTATTATATTTTTTACCTAGAATAAGAGACTAAAACTCACCAAAACAAACCTCCCAATTAGAAAAGCCACTGTAAAAAAAATGCAAATCCACACAAGCAAAGGAACAAAAACAGCCACTGCGAGAGAAATTCAATGCACTCTCTGTATCCTCTTTTCTTACATGTGGCTGCACACTTGCAATTTTAAGTGCAAAAGCTTTTCAGGGTGGGATCACTTTAGGTAAAGCCATCTTGAAGAATATGGAAATAAAAAGAATGTGGATTAGTCTCACAAATTAGTTTACTGGGAAAAAAAAAAAGAAAACCAAGACACACACAACACACACGATAAGTGAAGTTCTCCTGGTACGAGAATGTCAAACCTATGCAATCTTCCTTTTAGACCAAGATAGATAGTTTGCTCTGCAAAGCCTCAGCACACACCGAAACACTGCCTTAGTGGCTTCACTTCAGAAGAACCTTCTAAAATCAGGAAAACCTTGTTTCCCTGGTCATGCTAAGTTAGCTCATATGCAGTCCTGCTGTGCAGCCAGGGCAAGGACAATCTTTGTAAGAGTGCAAGGATCTTATTTGTTGGAGAGCTGTTCATGTTTACCTACAGTAATACAAAAACAACTTTATTGTTGTTTACACTGATATCATATCTAATACTACATCTATTATTTTCCATATTTATACAAGGGATATTGAAAGTGCAGTTACAGGAAAATGTCTACACATCTATCTATGTGAAGACCACTTCTTGGTATATCAAGGCACTACTGATGTTCTGCAACCATGCAGGTACTCCAATAAAGATGTCTTGTGCCTTTCCTACAGGGCTCCTGATGCAAACAACCTAAAAGCACAAACACATATCATCTATCCAGTTCAAATCATCTAAGCAACAAAAAGCCTCCTTTCTAAGGGATGAATTTTATCATCTCATCAATTTCTAGGTAGAAAACTGTCTGTGGAAGAAAGTATATTGGCCTATGAGACCACACAGCACCTTACATATTTTTGTAATAACTCTATTATAAATAATAATGAACTATAATAGCTTATAGTTTTTTTCCCAATCTAAAATATATATGACAAACCCAGAGAAAATCACAGGGCTAAGTGCAAGTATAATTGTCATGGTGGTGATGATGGGTGCACTACACTCTCTAGAGTGGTCTAATATATACAACAGCTTTTTGGATAAGAGCATCTGAAACAGCCACAACAAAACAAAACACACTATTAAGGCCAACTTAAGATGAGGAGCTGGAGATCATGTCATCACGATGAGAACATTTCAACAAGTATGGAGTAATGGAGTGTAGTGAGGACACAAGGGATTCACAGCTGACATGATGAACTGAGAGATCCTCTGCTCTCCCAGCTTTGCAATGGGTGGCAAACTGCAACCCATCTCTGCCTTAGAGTGTCCATACTGCAGAGGACAGCACCATGTAAGTATGTAATTATTATGTATAAATCTACTACATTTTAACCAGAATCCTCAAATCAAGATTTTTTTTGCATTTTTAATTTTTTTCTGAAGGAATTTCTTAACATGTTCTACTTGTCCATTTTATGGATTAAATTTTGTAAGGAAAAGAACTGTGCTGGAGAATAAGTTAAGCCAAATTTCAGAGAGGAGCAGTAGAAGTTGCAGCAGCAGAGAGTTTAGCACAGTGACCCAGAGTGCATTTTGCCTGGAACTAGGCTGGTTTCAGGAGCCAAGCTAACCATTTAACTCCTTAACACCCAGTGCTGCTCAGATGGTACTAATTCAGTGCTCTGACAGCATGATACTATCTTTCCTCCTTGCAATATTTAAGATTATAGAAGACTATAAAAAGATCCCACAAAACTGAATGAGGAGTGAATTTTCTGCTTGCCAATATCTGCGTGCAACTGATTTTTTTTTCTAGATGCCAGTATCTGCATCTGAAAAAAAAGAAAGTTAATAAGCTCTTAGTTCCACTTAAAAGCAAATGCTTTCATTACGTACTAAACTTCTCCTTACTGAAGGCTTCTGTTTATCACTTTCTCTGTGATTATACTGAAGCAGACTGCTAGCTGTAAACAGAAAGCAAAAATTTTAAACTAAATGCAAAGACTCATGGCTAATATGAAAAATAACATTTAGCACATCTATTCCAAACCAAAGCACTTTTAAAGAAGATTTTGTTCTGTGTTATGAACTTCCATAATGGGCAGCATTAAGCGGAGTATTATCAGCTGTATATTTACATCTCTCTGTCATCACAGTTCATCATGTTTGTGAACTGGGCTTGCTCTAGTAACATTAATGGGCCAATTCAGTCAGAATATGCTGGGTTTTATAGCACTGCCTACAAACTGAGGATTCTCCAATTTTACTGTAAAAACAATTAATCTATACATNATGAATCTATTACATTTTAACCCAAATCCTCAAATCCAGATTTTTTTGCATTATTTTTTTCTGAAGGAATTTCTTAGCATGTTCTACTTGTCCATTTCATGCTTTAAATTTTGTAACGGAAAGTACTGTGCTGGAGAATATGCTACTAGTAATGATTTAAATACAAGAATAGCATCTACTTTCTGGGGGGAAAAAAGTGAAACTCTCAACACTACCCCAAAAATGTTCATTGCCACATTTCTTTGCTATTTCTTCATTTTTAAATGCATTTCATATTGTAAGCTCTTCCGACCAATTTCACTGTTGAAAGATATACACTTAGTACAGCAGAGAACAAGAGAACTGATACATATATACATACTAATGATCAAAGCCAGGCTATAGTGAAATGCATTGAATCAGAGCATCATTATCCTAAAGGTCACAGTAGTGCACAGCTCATTCCAGGAAGAGTTGTCTTTCCCTGGCTTGGAGTTCCCCTCACTGTGTGCCAGAACACAGTGACCCCAGAGGGGCACTTCAGTTTACTTCCTGTCCTTCGTCCTCATGGAGAGGAGGACGACGAAGGGACTGCTGTGAAATCCTGCAACTACACACAGCTCACCATAGCAGCTACGGGGGAGAAGACCCAACAGTGCCACCTTGCAGAAGTAGCTTCTGTACGAAGCTTCTGAACTTCCCCAAAGGCTGCTGCTGAAGGAAAAGTCTGTATCAAAACCAACCAGATGACAACTACGACAAAACACTCAGTAGAAGATGATTTTTTAGAAAAAGTTTCTTCTCAAAAGCTGATTTTTCCCACTCATCCCAACACTTCAGTATGCATTAGGACCGGCTGAATGAAGCCAGCAGGGACAGTATGCACTATTCAGACAAAACTATTTTAGTGTTAGCAATATCCAACATAAACTTTGTGACTTTGCACAACATTCTTCTACAAAATAAACTCAAGCTCTTTGCCAGCAATAGCCTATATATTGATGTGGTATTAACAGAAACTTGGAGGCTTCAGCTGGGAGACAAACTGTCAACCAACCACTAATTGGTTTTTATGACGTGACTCATAGTTTAGCAATTTCCCAGAATTTAATCATAGTGCACCCAGAAAGATCAATTAAAGAACAGGCTCAGAATTTGTTAGAGCCCTGTGTGAGACAGGAGAAGGCAATGACCTCAGCAGCTTTGCCACAGAATTTTATGAATGAACAAAGAAAGGATTTAAAAGGTAAGTTAAATTAATCTTGTGTTTCCTTGCAGACCCTATTATTGTTTTTCCAAAGGACTGAGTGTTTTAAATGAACAGTTGAGATTGAAGGATTGTGTGTTGCAGCTACTGTTTATTTTACAACTTCATTTACACAGGTGACAATTATGTGTGTGACTTGAATTGCTCCATTATTTTTGGCTTCTTCTTTTATATCTCTGTCTATAAAAAGAGGGAAAAAAATCATAGTAGGAGTAAATTCCTTTGGATTCTTGTACAAGTATCATATTGCATTATCAGAATGAATAGCACAGATATATATATTTTTTAAATCATTCTTAAAACAGTCCTAGCAACGGTCCAACACAAAGACAGAGAAAATGTTATTTTGGCCTTAGAATTCTAAGATTTCCATTGTCTCTATTGTTTTTTCAACCTTTTTCCCCTCAGCTTAACACAATGAAATCTGCAAGTGTGATCTTCACTCCTGCTTTCCATCATAGATTTTTTTCAAGAACTGAATGAAAATCACAAAACAACATGAACACTTTTTTTTTCGATTCTGAAAAGGTTTTACACAAACTTACCTAATCTGATCAGTTTTACTCATTAATTTTGTTCTTCTGTGCAAACTAATACAATACAATTCAGAAGAGTAGTGCATGACAGTGATGAAAAACTCATTGACTCCCTCTCTGTCCTTTGTTTTGCCAAAAGCTCTTATTCACTGAGAGCTCTTAGAAAAGGAGACTTAACTTATTTTCCTGGCCACGTTAGGTGAAACAAGATTATATTGAATGGTCAGAAAAAGTGAGAATCTTTGGAGATCTACTAAGACCCATTATGATTATTTCAAATATTATTTAAATATTAAAACCTCTACATGTATAACTTCTTCTTCTTAAAATAACAATCAGCACCAGACTGAGTTATGCATATTATATGCTAAAACATGGGGAAAAAAGAATACAAGAAGGAGTTTTGTGGGCATACATACCCCCTAAGAAAGCAGAGGAATATTCAAGTTGTTATTTTGCACCTAAATGAAAATTTTTCTTAACTTCTTCAAACAAAAATTTAGCTCATGTATTGATCGGGCAGATATTACAGACTTGCTGTCTTTGTACTGACTTTTATGATGAATATTTCATGAGGGAAGATGGAAAGCTAGGGTATGGGAGAGTGGATCAGGAAGAGACCACACATCTCTGAAGCTGCTACTATTTTACATTACTCACAAGCCTGTTACATGACACTGTCATATAACTCAACAAGAGAAAACCTTCAGCATCTTGAAATTCTCCCATTTCCTCAGATGAGTGCAGTGGCCACTAAGATGCAAGGAGGACAACGGGTACTGGAGCAGCTCCATTTTGCGAGAATAATCAAATATTTAGGAAGAAGGATTTGGAGAAGAAGAGGAGGGATAACAGAAAAGCGTTGCTAGCCAAGTGCTCTTGGGATACAGGAGAACCAGATTCAGGTCTCTGCTCTGAATTAGAACAGGATGTTGACAAATCTGCTTGGGGGGGGAATGCATTTTAAAGTTCTCCACTTCATCCGGAGGCAGAGCAGAAACATTTGAGTAATGAGAAACTGCACACCTAGCTCTGCATCTGCACCAACAGCTCCATTTTCAAGAGTTCACAGCTCCCCCTAAATCACATTAAGACCAGAGTTAAAATGTTAATTATGGAGCATGTGCATATTAATTTTATGCTTCCTTCTCTCCATAAGTAATGGGAATGCTTTTAAATGCCTTTCGTTTCGTTTCTTATGGGCTTACTTGGTTTCTTAATATATTACAGGGCACTTCCTGCACTGCTTACAGAAGCAAATTTCCCACTGCTAGTGGGTGTTTTCCCTGAGTAAGGGCAGCAGATTTGGTCCCAAGGGACCAAACTGATCTTCAGGCTTAGCTACGCTGAAAATCCAGCAGGAAGCAAAACAGATACCATTCTTGTTTAAAATTTGCTACTATATTGTATCCTTCTCAGCCACATCATCCAACACAAACAACTAGGAAACGTTTTGTTGCAATAATCCTTTCAATTAAGGTTCCCATTACAGTGAAACAGCTGCTTACTACAATATATCTTTGTCAAGGAACTATTTATTTCCCAGAAAACATTTCTTCAGTTGTTAAGACAGATGCAATAAAACAGATCCACGGAAGTAGCAGAAATCAAAGCAGTGAGCAACAGCTGACCAGCTAAACATCTTTGCACTGAAAAAGAGGTAATTTCTACGAGGGCCCAATCTATTCTTTTGTGATTAAAAAAAAAAAAAAAAAAGCCCACTCAATTTGAAACACTTCTTTCTGGTGTCTTACTCTCACCATAATGTCAGTGAGCTACAATTGAAATAGCACCATAAACCCTCACATGCACATCATTAAAAAGCAAGCAGAAAACACTCCAAAAACTTCTGTCCTCCTGCTGATCAGTGTTGTTTGCACGGGCCCTTAAAAGCCTTTTGGAATGCTGGCATGATAAATATTTGATGGACAACCCCTAGCTTAATGACAGAGTCAGGTAGGGCTGTTGGCATGTCAAGACAAATGAATCAGCACCCTGTTACTGCCTTCGGTTCCACACATACGTGCTCACACCCCCCTCCCCTAGCAGCCCACTGAATGCTATCTATTTATTTTACTAACAAGTCCAACTCACATTAACTGTCACTGGAATATAAGCAGTAGTGACAAAAAGCATTATCATGAATAATTTAATCCAAGCTTTGAGTGCTTCTAAATGAGCAGTTTTCTTGCTGTTGTCTCAGTCCCTGTGATTTCAATTCCAGGCAGCTTGCCTACATTTCAGACAATGGCAAAAGGAGGAGGGGACCTTCCTCTTCCACCTACTTGTTCCCAATGGTTTGAAAATCTTCCCCATCAGTTGTGTCTCTGACAGCGACCTGCAGTTACTACTGGAGAAACCAGGGAAGTCAAGAGAAGCACATTCAGGTGAGAAGCCAGAGAGATGATAAGGTGCCCTGGAGGATCAAGGCACTAAGACCCAAGACCAGCTCTGTATTCCTGTTTTCAGGCATGAGATCCAACACTCATCCTTTGCCCATGCTGGCCAGATAGGTCCTCAGGCTGAGTGGGGTACCGCATATCTACCACCTACACAGACACAGTTCAAGATGCCAGGGTCTGTATCACTGCAGTACCAAATAATTTCTCAGAACAATCAGAAGCACAACTGGTAAACATTGAAGAATTTGCTAGCTAACTCTCCTTTTATCTCTCTCAAAAGCTTTATAAAAAAGCAGTTCATAAACAGTATCTATGCATTGTGCCCTACCGGCTTCTTGTTCATCCACTTAGCACCAAGGGATAATTTGAGGGCAGTGCCCTAGAACAACGCTAGCTCTGCGCTCATGAAAAGAATGCAGCAGTAGGAGCACAAATCACTGCTCTAAGTGATCAAGAAACAAAGTCTTGAATCCCAAACATCTTAAATCATACAACTGTCAGGGAGATTGGAAGGCAGACCACTTCAAGAAAAAGAAAAGATAAGGCCACAGCACTCTTTTAGCAGAGACTGTCTTTCTGAGGACCATTATGCCATGAAAGTACAGTGTTGATCTACAAAGAAGTAACAACAATCTAAATCTCTACCAGAGGATCTCCAAATTCCTAGAGATTCAGACTCTGGAGTCAAATTCATTATAGACGCAGGATCAGACACAAGAAGTCAGGCCGAGCTCTGAAATCTGATAAAAGAGGTCTTGACATCTACGAACTACTATGCTCTACAGCCAGTATTATTTTCCCTCATAACACTCTCCTGTGAAAAGATGTACACACTCTTCCACGAAATACAGAATGAGAAAAAAAACGTGCTCAGCACTTAATTTGAGGAACAGAGCAGGTCCCTCTCTTGCTGATGAGAACTTATTTGAAATAAAATGAGGTAGGATGAGAAGGGGAAACCCAGATGAAAAATAAATTATGAATGAAATCTAAAGAAATGATGTTTACCTCAGTGGACAAATTTCTGGAATTACCAGAGAGTAATTCATAGCAAAAAGCTGGTGCAAAGGCATTGCAACGAGAAGTGACACTAATGTCATCACCCACCTTGCTCGCTAATACAACCCAGGGCTCACTTAATCCTTCTTCAGACATCATCTCGTTGACTGAAGTGCTGCGTGGCAGATTCAGGACGTGCCTTAATGTAGTGTGACTGCATTCAAACAAGGCAGCAGGAGCAGCAACAGAATAAACAGGAATGGCTGCACTGCCTTTAAAAAAATCACACAGTGCTTTTATTGGAATTCCTCTCACCTACAGGTCAATGATAATAATAAAAACACATACCTAATAGTTTACTGGCTTTTTGTCCTCTTCCTGTATGATAACATAATAAAACATGGCTGTTCAACATAAAGTGGTATTAGAAATGAGAAAAAGTGGGCCCAAAATCTATTTTGTATTTTTCCTACTGTTTTATTTTCAAAACCTAAACATAATCCTCTAACACCTCCTCTAGCATAAATGAGCCTATAGTTCTCCTGACTCTTGAACTCTTGACTGCAGTACTGATGACCACAATAATCATAGAATCAGAATCATTTAGGCTGGAAATGCTCCGAAGTCTTCCAACACTGTCCGTCATCTTAACCAAATCACCAGAAAGTTTCAGGCCTAGTGTAATGTAACCCACTAACCCTCCTCAAACCACCTAAGATGTGGGCAGTAAACCTCTGCAAGCCATCTGTGTGTTATAGTTTATACACAGGTTTGTTGGAGACATTAAGCAAATGATTTCGGTAATGTGGGTTTGGAGGCATCAGTTGGATCACCAAATTCTACTTCCCACTATCACAGATGACCACAGGATATATTCTGGTTCATAAATGGATCATATTCCACTTTAAAGTGAGATAGTCTTCATGCTCACTGTTTTATTAGAAGCTGACACCTAGGAAACTCCTAACGTATGGTCCACCATGTATACCACCTCTAGATGGTGTGTCAGCATCCTCATTCAACTCAAAAAGCCCTTCTCCCTCTCCAATATCTCCCCATCCAAATCCAAAACAATAATTGTTTTTTGTCAATTTCATAGACAAATAGTGGAAAAGTTATTTTAAGATGTGAGATGCGTTGTTTCTTTCTCTCTCTTCTAAGTTAGCATCTTTGTTCGCATGAGTCTCCATACAGTCCTTCTCAGCACTTTGCCTGAATTATTAAAACATTACCTAGGCTGTTTAGCACAACACAGTTTTAGAAAAGCCATTCTCATTTCACCCCTTTTTTCCAACTTACTTATTCTTCTCTTCCAAATTTATTCTAAAGTTTGGAAAATACAACTTCAAGTAGTTTGTATGCAAGATTATCCCCCCCCCTCTTTTTGATAATTTGAGATAAAATTTTCATTATTCAGCCTAGCGAATCACACTCGCTTTCAGGAAGGAGATTATTAAGCCTTTAAAACNCCTCCAGGACAAAAATCAAGGGAGAACTATTATGCTTTAGGTAAAGATGTGCCATCATTTCTTACAAACCAAAGAGGTAGCAACTTTATGATCTCAGTAGCTAGAAGTCACGGTGCATTGTGGATATTACATAAATGACCACAAAAATCTTAAAACTAGGCACTTTTGTCTTTTTTTCTATGTGTTTAACAGTACTGTCTGTATTCAAAACTGAAGCACGTTCTTGTTATGGCCATACCTAGACAATGTTTAATTCCATCCCTATTGTATTACCAGCCACACTTTTCCATTAATACATATATTCGTATGATTAAACACATTTTTACTCTTTGTTTCCATTTCCTTTGCAGGGTTTAATTCAGCTTGACTTCTGGCAAATATTATTTCATCCTAACACTTCCTCACCTCTAAGACACATTTCTTTATAGATTATCCCTCTTTCACTCATTCCTTGCAAACTCTCTGTTCATTCTTAATATTCTTTGTGGTGGTGGCTGGTCAGAAAGTTAGGTCTGGAGTTCACCCCTAAAAGCCACCTGTGCAAAATCTGTTTTTATAACTTCATTATTTAATTCAATTTAAAAACATGCCACAAGGTCATTCAGAGTTTAAAATCCTTTCACATCCACCGTAAGCCTCCATTAGATCCCAAATTTGAGAATGTGTGCACGTTC
>VXAL01000776.1:0-30193 GCA_013399475.1 Chauna torquata | reverse complement strand
TAATATAGTTTATCTTAGTAATTTTATTTTAAAGAAGATAAAATGTTTAAGAAAAATAAGAAAGAAACTTCTACTTATTAAGTTTTTAACACGATCCAAACTATTTCAGAGAGTATAGTAGGTTTTACCCAGTGTCACCTAACCTTTTAGGTTTCTTTCAAAACAAAAATTAATCTAGGCTTAGATTAACCGTCCATTCCAGACTATGGAGTTTATAATTCTACAGTCAGGAAAACCCCTAAGCTTGGCAATAGAAGTTACATAAATCAGTAACTGCAAGGTATAAGGTGATAAACTGAGAAGACAGATGGAAGAGCAAGAGGTAGGAAAGTTGGTCAGAGGTTGTGACTGGGAAGTTGAGTGATCTAGAAGAAGACAAGGAAGGAAAACTTTGGTGGAGGGAAACCAGGAAGCTCAAAAGATTAAAAAGACAATCAAAGGAAGCAAAGGCTTCAGGAAAAACAATGACTTGAACAAAACAGAAATAGAAGAGAAGACTCAAAAATATTATTTACATGAAAGAAATGCAAGGAAAAATAAACAAAAAGGACAGGCAAAATATATAGCCATATAATGGCTTTGTTTTGTTCTTGAATAAAGTTTGTTTTACTTAACTTTTGACTCTTTGATTTAATGGTGGTTTGGCCAGTTTTACTTAAAATAGTTTTAGATTTCCCCTTTCTTTTTCACCCTCTGGACATGAAAAAAATCCATCCGCACTTTCTAGAAAGAAATACTGACGCGCACACGCAAACAAAATTTTAAAAGGTGACAGGTATGGTGGGCCAAAATGGTTACATTCAGACATATTGAATTTACATATGAAACTAATTCTTGTGAAACATGAACTTTAAGAGAAACGTAATGCAATATGACAGACAATATCGGGAAACTATCCAAAATCCTAAGAAAGCACTCTCTTCTGAAAAAAGATTTCTGCCATCAGTGATGCAAACTAGTATCTATCAAATCACACAGGAAGTAGTTTTAATCAAGCAGACTTTTTTAGACTCTAAAAGGAGAAGATTAGTATGTCTCCCACAATCGTGCTTGGCATCTAGAAAATGGTTCTGTTTATCCTGTCAATCACTTCTCATGGTACAGAAGGGGCAGCAAAAATAAAACACACAAAACCAACAAACAGCATGGTAACTGCCTATTAGCTGGGAAGCTGCACCCAAAGTCCCCAGTGAGTGCTTCCATTTCATCTGACACCTTCTGCAGTTTAATGAGAAACTTTAGCTCATGGCTGGGCATTTGATGTTTCATTCTCACACTGTCCTTGTAATCTTCCACTTTAAAAATGACTGACAGCCTTACGTAGAGTGGGATTTCCTACCTTTTATGCTTACTTTATTTATTTTTCAGCTCTGTTTTTGCTGGCTCCACTGGATACTTAGTCAACATAAACCAGGCCCACCCAATTGGTATGGGTCCCGCCCAAAAGGCAGTGGGTTAGTTTCTTAGATTTACTGGTAGAAACTGGGAGAAAACTGATGTGGGGAAGTAAAAGTAAAAGAATATGGACAGATATGGCAGAAACCTAGGACTTAAGGTATGAAATACAGATGCTAGGCAGGCCTCATTCACTTCTGTGCAGCAGAACTTTGTGAAGATGGCTCCTTCACCCAGGGGTGAGAGATTTGAACTCTATAGCTAACAGGCCAGATCTCAAAAGAACCCTAATTCTCAGCCGATCCATAACTCTGCCAAGAGAGTCCAGTTGCAATTCTCAAAGACTCCAAATTTGGTCTAATTCAAATTTATCCCACTGTAAGCAACTTTTGGAAATCTGACTTTGATCTATCTATAACTCATATCCCATTTATGAGTAACATCTAGCAATACTACCACCACCTTGGTGCAATCCTTTCCACTTCCTTACCTTTAGTTCAGGTGTAGAGACTGTATGTAAACTACATAGCACATACCTCTGTCAGTTGATGCTACTATAATCACATGAAATAATTATAACATAAAACCAAAAAAGAATGCAAAATGAGCTAATTCAATACAGATGCTCTTTTAAATGAACCAAGTCTGTGATATGCGCTGTGGTGGGATATAATTTCAGTAAGTCTCTCAAAGATTTTAAAAAAGGATCTGCATCCCTCCTAGCTAAAATAAAATAAAAACAATGAGTCATCATAATTAGGATAGGTCAGGATACACTTCCACAGCACAAACCTAACTCTGCCTTGCTTCTCCCTGCAGGAACCAGGAGGAGAAATTATTCTTCCTTATACAGCATCGCCTATACACTCACTAGGTGAAAATCTGCACCAGCAGAAACCTTGTGCACAAACAGAGGGTTTTCTTTAGTTTTGCCTCCTTCCTGCTCAAGCTAATGGTTAATGAAAACACTAGTAAAAATTGGTACAACTTAAGTAGTACTTCCATTTGTGAAAATCAAGATTGGTACTATCACTGTGTGCCACACATTAATTGTTCATCAGATATTTCTGAAACTTCTGCTTGATCTCCATCTGCTCAGTAAAGAGAAAAAAGGATGATAGCTTGCGGGGTCACTCTAAAACAGAACTAGAGACTCCCCAAGAACTCTTTTCAGAGAATTCAAAAGTTTCATACATTGCTTTCCTTAGGTGAAGTGGATTGATGGCGATCTTTATAGGCAGGACACAAAAATGGTTGTTTAGAAGGAGAACTGTCAATAACACTCCNAACAAAAACCCACTAACCATTTGGGTAAGAGTTTCATAGAGGCCCTGTAAACTCAGACATCACTATACTTAGATTTTCCAATTTGTTTCTTTAGGGAACTATGGTGATTAAAATGGTCTGAATTTCCATCACCCATGACAATGAATTTGTGAGTAGAAGAATTAGGCCAAAGCCAGCATCAGAAGTTCTTTAAATGCCTCCTTTTTGTTAGAGGCGTCATGGAACCAGCTTACTTTCGAAGGGACTCTCCTCACATTATTTCCATCAGAAAAGATGAGAGATGAGTCCATTTGACTTCAGCGTTGTGTGGTATTATTTGTCATACTGGTCTGAAGGAGAATCAGGAAAGCAGGAACAGGAATGATTCATGCAGCATTACTACTTTGAAATTCAGTCAACTGCATGCTCATCCAACAGGCTACCAGGTGACAACATCAGCAGATACTAATATGTGATTGCATCCTCACTGCAAATTCCACCAACAGATCACAAACCCTTAAGTTTCAATACTGTTATACAGCCATTTCTGCTGACTTTCAAGAATTCACTCCTTTACACAAGCAACAGGTGCCTTAAAAACAGTAAGAATGTAATACTTGATAGAAATGGTTTCTATCTTCATAGGACTGCACAACTTTTTTCGTATTTTAAATTGTAAAAGTTTGATAGATATGTGATATAGCGATGCTATTTGTCATCTCTACCAGTAAGACATGACAAGATAAAAACAAGAGTTTTTATTATTTTTATTAAGCCAGTTGTATAATGTAAATTGGGATGACAATGGTGTTTAAATAAGTGCCTAAAACACAGTTGAGTGAAAAATCCGAGACCAAATTTAATTCTTAAAAGTAGCTACAAATCCAGCCCTGGGGCACAGAAAGATGCATTTGGATGGTTTCTGAAAGCTCATTTTTTCAGCCAGAGCACTTCAGTATTCCAGGTGAAATAATGCCATGAAAGGATCCCTCAGTACCCAGCTGCACCCCGGGGCAAAAAAAGCATCAGGCTTGTAAGTCTTTCAGCACCAAAGCCAGCATATAGTGAAACTACAGTGTCCGAGTTTATAGCATGTGTTACAAATTAGCTCACTTAATGAGGGAAAAGTCTCAAGACTTTATCTCATACTACTGCCAAGGCTTTTGCAGGTACTGTGTCCACCACAGATTCTTAGAAATGAATCACGGAACATCTTACCTTGCATCGTTGTTTTTGTGGGTTCTGAAAACAGAGGAATGAGCAGGAGGTAGATGAGGTAGACAAAGGAGAGCCCATTGTAACGGAAAGCACAGGCTGTGAGAAAAGAAAAAGAACATACTGCTTAATCAGGATAATCAAATTTAACAGCACAAAGCACTTATAATTTGAGTTTCCTATTTACCGTAGCAAGTTTTCAGCACTTTTTAAAAACATTTCTATGCATGTATTCAAGTTTCTGCTTAAAGTAACTAATAAAATTAAATACACTTTTGAAGTATTTTCATAGTAGTATACATTTTAAGCTTAGCACTGAAGATGCATCCAAGCTTCAAAGACTTTGCATGGAATGACGGACAAGTTAGTTGGTAGCTGAGCTTTACACCTTCCTCATCTGTAAACTCATAAAACCATCCCCAACAAAAATATGCAGGGATGCATAAATTGGTATTTATGGGCTCTCCTTAAGAAGCTACATACAAGTTCATTACATTACAAATAAGGATTACTGTTAAATAATGAAGAAAAATGATGAAGTATATTCAGATTCCAAATTAGAGCATGCCTAAAGTCACCTGTTATCCTTAAAATGACAATGTCAATTAATTCATTTCAGAGCTCTTTGAATCTTACTGTCACTCAGTTATTTGCTTTTGCAAAGTTCTTCTAGTGAAAAGATTGTGAATTATAAATGAAAAAGGGCTTGATAACTTGCAACTGGTCTTATACTAGTTTTCTAAAAAAAGAAACTCTCTGCTAACTTTGTCTAAGATTTCCTTTTCTATTTTATACATTTAGAGCATGTGTATTTTCCTGGAAGCACCCAGGTCAGCAGGCTCTTATATCGAGCAGCAACATTGCTACAACCCAGACACATCTTTTCTAAGGATGTCATGCATATTCTGTGCTGAAAGAGGAGTATATGGACTTCCTTACTGAAAGGATAAAAATAACAAAAAACTACAAAGTAATCTCTCTAAATCCACCGTGCAGCAGATATTGGATTATGAGACCTACTACATTCAACTTTTCACATGAGATAAATCAACTGCTGAGGAGTTAGGAGATGACATTTATTCACTCTACATTTATTCACGCATGGAATGTAACTAATATCAATTCAGTTTTCTTAGCTATATCCAAAACAACTTGATTTTGGAGGAAAGATACAGCCTTAGTTCTGCTAGAAATGTGTATCCCAAAAGAAAACAAGTTTCTCCAGTTACCACTTCATGAAATTTATTGAGACTGTACTGAGAATGAGTTAACAACTTGAGCATTAATTGATCATCATCATGTCTGTCCATTCTAGTTATAAATACAAAAACGAAAAGTCTCTCTGTTAACAAACAAATCCATACAACAGCTATAATTCTTGTCTTCCAAACTAACCAATGTTTTCAATAAGTGACTCCAATTCCTTAATAGCCCTGATACAAAAACTTCGGATTTCCGCTCCATGTCTGCAGTTTAGC
Source organism: Chauna torquata (assembly GCA_013399475.1). Taxonomy (NCBI): domain Eukaryota; kingdom Metazoa; phylum Chordata; class Aves; order Anseriformes; family Anhimidae; genus Chauna; species Chauna torquata. The sequence continues at coordinate 24,839 of VXAL01000776.1, read as the reverse complement.
CAAGAAATGTGTGATCTTTATGGGTACGTCTGGCAAGAAGGAAGGACAAGTAGCATCTATGCTCTATTTCTAAACATGATTCCACCACCAGCCTTCAAAAAAAAATCCATCAAGGACTACAAAATCCATCAAAATTTAATAGAAGGTTGTTTGGAGTGAAATCCAGAATGCTTAAGAGCAGCTTCTGATTCGCTTGTAAGAATTTAAACCCAGGCAGACTGCTTCTGTTGCTTAATGCTTAAGCTCCCTTTATAGCCACAGCCTTTAAAGACCACCTGAAGACTTACACTTACACCTGTAACCAAGAAAAACTGCAAGAAAAAGTAAATGAGACCTATCCCACCGAGAATTTTGTAAGCAATGCTCAGAGCTTTAAAGTGAATGTACTTGAGAAGAAGGAGTCAGCCCTGCTATATGCACTTAACTCACAGGATGCTCTGCAGAGGCATAGAGGATGTGCTACGACCATTAGTGGCATTCTTGGAAAGAATGGCAGTGAGGACACTTCTGAGTTCAGGACAAATCAACCTTTTTGCAAGTTTAATTCAGGATGGGAAGAAGTTCTTTGGCATCCATAGGAAAAGGTGGTTCAAGGTTGATCTGAAGCATGAAGGCTTTTCCATCAGTATTTAAAGGAAAGGATCAATGTCATTCTGGTAGCAGATCCAGTTTATACAGAGGCCCAGTCAATCAGCTTTTAATCATGTTAAACTGCTTACTTGATTTCAGTGCAATGTTACACACATTTTCTTCTTATGATAATATTCTTCAGAACTGACCTTGCTATGTTTCTTGTACAGCACCTAGCAATCAGCTTCCTCAGTGTAAGCATACAAAATAGCAACTGTGTGATCTTAGATAACCTCTTTTGTTAGCAGTATGCCAATGAATGCCTTGGTAACAAGTTCATGTCAAATATATAGAATTTCTGTTTACATCCAAGCTTCCTCCAGTAAACTAATAATCTTGCCTAGACACTGCCTGGACAACCTACGTTTATTTAAGCTCTTGCAAGAGCACCAGCAACAAATTTTTCAGAACTAATAAATTTAAAAAAAAAAAAATGTGGCTGCCACTTTTTTAAGCTGAGTCCATTCACTATTTCCGTATCTTGTTTCTTGATCTCCATTCATCCAGCCTATTTTTCTGAAGAGATTAGTGTCTTAAAAAGCTACTCTGCCACAGCAAAAAGCCATGATCAAACATATATTTAGCAAGATAAAAGATTAGAAAAAACTGCTGCAGTGTATTTACATATTCACTGCATTGCAACTTTATTTGTCAAATACCTGGATTCTTCAGTTAGAATAGTTTCGGTTGGAAGGGACCTACAAATATCATTGAGTCCAGCTGTCAGACTACTTCAGGGCTGACCCAAAGTTAAAACATCATTATGAGTGTTATCCAAAAGCCTCTTAAACATGGACAGGCACGGGGCATCAACCACCTCATTAGGACGCCCGTTCCAGTGTCTAACTACTCTCCTGGTAAAGAAGTTTTTCCTAATGTCTAGTCTGAACCTCCCCTGACGCAGCTTTGAGCCATTCCCACACGTCCTGTCACGAGACCCCTGGGAAAAAAGAAGAGCATTTCCCTCTCCACTTTTCCTCCTCAGAAAATTGTGGAGAGCACTTAGGTCACCCCTCAACCTCCTTTTCTTCAAGCTTAACAAACCCAGTGGCCTCAGCCACTCCTCATACTACATGCTTTCCAGCCTTTTAACCAGCCTTGTTGCCCTTCTCTGGACACATTCAAGTCTTTTAACGTCCTTTTTATATTGTGGAGCCCAGAACTGCACATAACACTCAAGATGAGGCCACACCAATGGTAAATACAGTGGGATAATCACCTCTTTTTACCAGCTGGCTACACTGCGTTTAATGTGCCCTCTTGTCTGCCAGGGCTCACTGCTGGCTCACGTTGAGCCCACTGTCAACCAGCACCCCCAGATCCCTCTCTACAAGGCTGCTCTCTAGCCACTCAACTCACAGTCTGTACTTGTGTCCAGCATCACTCAATCGCAAGCGCAGAATCCAGTATCTGTTGTTAAATGTCATGCCGTTGCTGATGGCCCAATGCTCCAGTCTATCTAGATCCCTCTGCAAGGCCTCTCATCCCTCCAGAGAGTCAACAGCACATCCCAGTTTAGTATTGTCAGCAAATTTACTAAGGATACATTCAACTCCTGCATCCAGATCATTGATAAAAATGTTGAACATAACTGAACCTAGTACTGAGCCTTGGGGATCACCACTAGTGATCAGCCAGTTATAGCCCCATTTACTACAACCCTTTGAGCCCTACTTTTCAGCCAGTTCTTCACCCAGCATAGCATGTACCTGTTGATCTCACAGTTAGACAATTTGTCCAGACGGATGTTGTGACGGACAGTACCAAAAGCCTTGCTAAGATGCCGAAAAACTACATCTACCACCTTCCCTTCACCCACTAAGCAGGTGACCTTATCATAGAAGGATACCAAGTTCTGATACTCAATACTGTCAAGAACAAGTCACTGGGCATGAAATCAGCTTCAGTTTGCCTCTGATAAAACAACAGAGGATGATCCAAAAAAGCAAATGAACCCATCACCCTCTGCACTCCCTTTGGCATTCACAAAGGTCTCCTTTGCAAAGGCAGCTGTAAGCAGATGCCCACCACAGCATAAAGTCCCATCCGAGGTCAATGGCATTCCATCAATGGAAAAAGCGCCTACACAAATGAATTTCTTGGCAAGCCAGGTAGCATAGAAATTTCTGGATATTTGGGTTACATTGGTCAGTTTGCACTATCAGTTTTGTCTCAAAATTAATATAATTTTAGCCTTTTAGGTTTGTTACCTCTCCTCAAAATTGTCTAATCGATTAGCAAAATTAATTTCAGAGAAATTATTCTTGAACTATATTTACCTTTAAATTTACTGCTTTCTATTTCTAGACTTGAGGAGACTGTGCTCTCAAAGCTTTTTTTTCTCTGCAACTATATAAACTGGACTATTAACAGACATTAGTTTTCCATACAAACCTTCCCTTATATTTTTTCATATAGCATCCTGCAGAAATATAAAAATATTTTGAAGACATTTCTTAAAAAAAATATTTCCTAAGCTGAAAGTGTTAATTTTACTAGTATCCAGGAAACCCTTCAGTTTCTTACTTTCAGATATATGGGTTTACCTAAAAAGAACACTAAACGCAAAGCTTGAATAGGTAAATATACCATACATACAAAGTCCATACGCACTTTTGTCTTTTCAGATTTTTTAAACAACCTTCCTCACCATGTTTTCTAGCAGCCTCTAGTAATAAAAATCTTGAAATAGGATTTTCATCTCTGAAGTTCTGCTACTGTTCAGAGTCCAATGGTAGTAGTAATACACAACTGTGAAAGGACATAAAAAACAACTGCTGATATACAACATATTAGTATATTAGAAGTACGCTCTGCTTTTTCTAATTAGCTGTTTCATGGTTTTATAATAACTTTACAGCATCTTCCCTTGGGTAGAGAAAACTGAGCGCTCTCTAACACACAAAATTGAATTCTCCATTCATAAGTGATTATCTGAAATGGTTTTGTTTTAATGCATAACATGGTAAAAAAGAATTCTCTTTAAAGCCTGGATCACAATGACATCTAAGACAAAGTTATGATAACTTTATACATATTTATCCCACAGCAGTCAGAAAGAAATATAGTGAAATAATAACACGCAGATTTATAAAAATTTCACGAAAGACTGCCAAGCAAATTATCTGTAGCAAAAAACAAACAAACAAAAAAAGATAGCTGTAGGGTATCTCACCTTTCTTGCACCCAGTCATTTGATCAAACAGATAAAAAATTACAATCACAGATAACTGATGTTTATATTTCACCATGTCTGTAAATGTATTCATAACTCACTAGTCCCACTACATGTAATATATATCTTTAAAAAAATATATACATATATATACACACAAAGAAAAAATCTGTAAAGCCTGCTCTGCTGATACATTTTGGGGAGCAATAGAGAACAGAAATAGCCTCTGAACACTTAAGTCGTGCAATGGAGAACACATTTTAAAATATTTGTGTAAGCTTTGTTATTAAATGTATGCAATGATTACCTCATACAGGTAAAACAACTCAGGTAAAAGGGTTAATTTGATTATTAAACAAAATGTTTCCAATTATGCTACATTCATCAGAGCAAATATTTCTGTTCAAAGCCTTTAAAAAGTCTCCAGGTGTGAGTAGTATTATTAACACAATGATCTATAACATCTATTAGATAAGAGTATCAGAATATGTGAGGTTTGAGAACCACTCCTTCTCCAGCCTTACACAAGAATTAAAAATTAAGCTCTTTTTTCTGTTTTTGAAATTAAGAAGAATTTACATTACACCCAGGAACTTAGAGATTACTAACATTTTAAGGGTTGCTTGTATGTTTCTTGGCATAGTCAATAAAAACAGTCAATATTTCAGCACTAAGAGAACATGCATTATTGTATGTTGCTTTTTACTAATTAAAAAAAGAACTGAAATATGCATTTCACTGTGATTTCACAAAGTCATTGTCTAAAACTATGTGAAAAGAACATACTCTTATGTGAGATACCTCTCAAAATTATGTTCTCTTTTCCTTTGTTAGGACTTTTAAATGCCCCAGATTGCAGTATATACATGCTCTGTATGTATGCACTCAAAAACAAAAAAAAAAGGGATTCCCAGACAGCCCACAATTTATGGTTTGTTAAGGAACACTGATGATGTTTGCTCAAACTATTTTAATGCGAACCATATCTTTAACACGGAATTAGTACAAGAATTATTTTTCAGGGTTTTATTAAAATAAAGTTGGAAATTTTAACTCATTCTTAAGATAGATATGTGCAGTATGCACTACACAAAACCAAGAGGCATCTCAAAAAAACAGAATATCCTAAATCATATGATGTCATGTAAATTTTTCCTTCTGGATTTTAATTTTCATTATAATACAACTGCCAAAGAAGCATATTTTCAAACTTGAAGAAATCTACTACTATTCCTAGACTCACCACTAAGTTTCTAGATGTAAATACTGTTTTTTTCTAAGCGAACATCAGAATTCTAACAGCTGCAATATGTTACTATTTTCGTACTTACATTAACAGCTTTTTCATTTCTTCTACTTAAAGAGGCTAATTTGTATAGAATATGTATTTCATCTGCTAAAAAAGAAATACTGGAGGCCAAAGCAGTGTGGTAATAATTTCCTTGATCTTCAAAAGGTGAGGAAAAAAATAGCTTCATAAAAGATTTGTTTAGTTTCATTCTACAAAAATATTAAAAGGTATTCCATTCACAAGATGAGACTATCTGTTCAAAATCAGCTTTTAGAGTGCAAAGGGCTACTGATTTGCAAGCTGGAATTGTGTCAAAAGCCACAACAACAGAAAACATGAAGGACAGGTGAAGACAGAAGTAGCCATCCACTCACTATTTCTGAATTCACCTTATGAAAAAATCACTTTTGTTAACATGAAGAGAATAATGTATTGCTTGTTATACCCTCTTCTGTTCAAGAAATATGTACAGAAATTTTTTTTCATATACTTCTACCTTCTTTCTACATTATTCTTATCATTACCCTGTCTGGATTAATGTGTTCATGCTAATGTGTGCATTAGCGCGCGAAGGAATCAATTCAGCCAACTACAATGAAGTCATGTGTCTTTTACCTTCAGCAGGATATTGCATAGTGTTTGCATCCTATTTAACAACTTTATAGCTGCAAGGTTATTAAGAAAGCTACGCAACTTCAAGACTGGGACCTTTAGACTAAAATTTGGTTTAACATTCATGCTTATTTTTCCAGTGACAGGAGAAACATTCAATGAAAATGTTCATTGGAAAAAGTGCTGCTGACAAAATGTTTAACACAGAGCAGGCAAACATTGTTAACTGACAGACAGAGCTGATACTGTCCACACATTATTATACCCAGATGATCCACAATAAATCTCTGAAAGGAAGGGTCCAAAATCCAAAAGGAAAAGGGCATCAGTTGACTGATCTCTGACACTACCCAGTCTCCAGGAGGAAAATTGTTCAGCTCTTATAGCTATGAGAACTCAGCACGGGATTCCTGAAGGCCCCTGTAAACCCACAGTCTCTAAATCTATATTTTTTCATAGTTATCCCCCAAGAGGAGGTTAATTTCAAATTTGCTACCAGTTACATCCTCAGAGTTCTGAAAACACCCAGTTAACACCTAATTTAGACAGCCATTTCTACTAGGTATAACATGTGAATGAGATGCTTGTCTACGCTGAAGATGACACAGTTCTGGTGCTAAGGATCAATTTATGAAGTTAGAGTAAAATAATTGCTAAAACAAACATATATCCTCCAAATCAAGGTGCTGTGCAAGACCATCCATGAACAGTCACCATGAATGGTCAATTCTTACATGAGGACATACAGTCAAGATTCCCCTAGATTGTCAATAAGATGCTGTCTTAATGACATGATTATTAGTCCTCTTCACTTGCGCTGCCCTCCAGTAAGACATTAAGCAGCTAGATTCCATATTCTTTAGAATATACAAGGCTTTGGGATTGTTTTGTTTGTTTGTTTGTTTGTTTTACCCCCAGTCATCTTATTAGACATCAAAGGTTGCCTAATCAAGGCAAGTAGGTCCCACATTAGGCCTCACCCTTCAGGCAACTAAACTTGCTTAGAAAATCAGCGGATAAGGAAAAAAGTACAGGAGAAATGATCAGTGGTGCTTTCTGGAAACATTAGTACTGAATTCAGTTACAGAACCAGTGACAGAGCAGGAGCTGGGCTGTAACCCACTCACAACTATAAAGGCCATATCCCCCCAAAAAATATACACTTCACCTCTAACTTAAAAAATACTGCCTTGTCATAGAATCATAGAATGCCTTGGGTTGGAAGGGACCTTGAAGATCACATAGTTCCAACCCCCCTGCCATGGGCATAGATACCACCCACTAGATCAGGTTGCCCAGGGCCCCATCCAACCCGGCCTTGAACACTTCCAGGGATGGGGCATCCACAGCTTCTCTGGGCAACCTGTTCCAATGCCTCACTGCCCTCTGAGTAACGAACTTCCTCCTAACATCTGATCTAACTCTCTCCTCTTTTAGTTTAAAACCATTCCCCTTTGTCCTATCATTATCTGCCCATGTAAGGAGCTCCTCTCCGCCTTTTTTATAAGGCCCCTTCAAGCACTGAAAGGCCACAATGAGGTCTCCCCGGCGCCTTCTCTTCTCCAGGCTGAACATCCCCATCTCTCTCAGCCTTTCTTCATAGGAGAGGTGCTCCAGCCCTCTGATCATCTTTGTGGCCCTCCTCTGGACCCACTCTAACAGGTCCACATTCTTCTTGTGCTGGGGCCCCAGACCTGGATGCAGGACTCCAAGTGGGGCCTCACGAGGGCAGAGCAGAGGGGGACAATCACCTCCCTCCACCTGCTGGCCACGTCTCTGTTGATGCAGCCCAGGATGCAGTTGGCCTTCTGGGCTAAAAGCACACGCTGCTGGCTCATGTCAAGCTTTTCATCCACCAGAAACCCCAGGTCCTTCTCTGCAGGGCTGCTCTCAATGAGTTCTTCTCCCAGTCTATACTCATGTCTGGAATTGCCCTGACCCAAGTGCAGCACCTTGCACTTGGACTTGTTGAGTCTCATTAGGTTCACATAGGCCCATCTCTAAAGCCTGTCCAGATCCCTTTGGATGGCATCCCTTCCTTCAGTTGTATCAACTGCACCACTTAGCTTGGTGTCATCAGCAAACTTGCTGAGGGTGCACTTGATCCCACTGTCTGTGTCATTGGTAAAGATATTAAACAGCACCGGTCCCAAGACAGACCCCTGAGGGACACCACTCGTCACCAGCCTCCACCTGGACACAGAGCTGTTGACCACAACTCTCTGGGTGCAGCCTTCAAGCCAATTCCTTATCCACCAAATGGTCTACCTTTCAAATCCATCTCTCTCCAATTTGGAGATCAGGATGTGATGTGGAACCATGTCAAAAGCCTTGCAGAAGTCCAGGTGGATGACATCGGTCAGTCTTCCCTTGTCGACTGATTCAGTCATTTCATCATAGAAGGCCACCAGATTAGTCAGGCACAATTTGCCCTTGGTGAAGCCATGCTGGCTGTCACAGATCACCTCCTTGTCTTGCATGTGCATTAACATAGCTTCCAGGATGATCTGTTCCATGATGTTCCCAGGCACAGAGGTGAGGCTCACCAGTCTGTAGTTCCCCAGGTCCTCCTTTCTACCCTTTTTAAAACTGGGAGTGATGTTTCCCTTTTTCCAGTCACAGGGGACTTTGCCTGACTGCCACGACCTTTCAAATACGATGGCGAGTGGCTTGGCAAATACATCAGCCTGTTCCCTCAGGACCCTGGGATGCATGTCATCAGGCCCCATAGACTTGTACCTGTTACAGTGGTAGACTACCACAAAAACTCCAGACGACCTTTTTCTTCACTGTCCAGGGGAATTACATGCTTGGGTCAGGGCCAGGAGCACATGGCCCCGCCAGGGAGAAGCCCCTAAGGCCTTGCAGGGAGGCCACAGCCTCAGCCTGTCCCCAGGCAAGTGCCTGGTGTCCCTGGCTGCCCCATTCCTGGTGGGGTGGTGGGATGGGGCCTGGCTGCCCTGGGGGAGCCCCTGCTTTATTGTTTGGGGAAAGGGCCATTGCAGTTTCTCCTCACATATGTACATTCCTGTATCCAGTCCACAGTTACAAACAAACTTGGCTCTCATTGGCGATAAAGCACAGTTCAGATATCCTGAGCAACATTTCAAATTGCAGTAAAGTGGACCATGCAGACTATGCACAAGCTCAATAAGGAGAAAATTTAAATTCTAAAAGAAAGAAGGCCATTTAAAATTTACAGAATAAGAACTACTCTGAATAAAGGATTTTGCAAGGAAAAGAAGTAAAAAGGAAAAAACAAACAAAAAAACCAAAAAAAAAAAAAACCACCCATTAGCCAGACAGGCAATAAGTATTTCCAACGACAATATGATATGATGACAGGAGGCCAAGACTGCTGAGTAGACCGTTCTACTGCTACTTGTATCTGCATAAAGCTTTTATTTTTAAAGTTTTTTATTTGTGCTTTCTAGTAATACCCTATCTTAATATCTACCACAAATGTGAGAAGAAATGAAAATGGAATTTTCCTCCTTTTCATATGGGTTCATGCACACAGTGCTCTTTAGAACCAACCAAAACACACACACACCTGCACTCACGCAAAATATTAGTAAATTGTCCTCCAGTATTTAGTTACAGTCCCTGGTGCCTTTGCTGTTGGGGCAGGGGTGTGTTTGAGGAGAACGCCCATAAATATCACACCCAAATGGCAAAACCCAAGAGGTTGTACACAGCTTGCACTTTTGTCTGAGCATTATTTAAAAAATGATGTAGTAAAAACATAAGCTTGCTCACTGTTGGCTGGATAAAATGATCCATTATTTAATAGTCACAGAATTGAATCTTTCAGAACAATGCAGCAGCCACTCTTGTCTCCAGCTGTCCAGGTACAATGGAGAGCAAGCCCCGCATCTCCATTTCAGCTCAGAGACACAAGTGCAAATCTTAGTAAGTCTGTGTGGACTTCCACCTGACAGGGCTATGACTGACCAAGTGCAGTATAAACAATAAAACAAGTATATTTAAAAGTAAGTTTGTTGCTGTAAGAAACATGTTACCATTTTCTGAAGAAGAAATGGAAGGTTGAAGTACTTCTATAAACTGCTATTTTTATATCTTTTTGCACTTCTTCACATTCTATTTTCTGTTTTAAAGATACTCTGAACTTTGCTCCAATATTCTTTACAATAACAAGGAAACAATTGCCACTCATTGTAACATTAGATATGCTGTAAACAACCTATTTTTAAGAATGAAACTTTAAAAGTGACCAAAAATGCCCCTCTTCTAGAACTCTATATTATAATAATGTCAAGTATCTGACAGGCATACTGCCCAGAGAGCTTTAGCTATCTGTGATCTTTCTCTCTTCTTACTGAAATTCAGAAAAAGAGGATAACTTCTGGCAGTTTTGCTCTCAGTCACTTCTGAGTAACTCCAGTTAAAATAATGCTCATGATAGATGAGATTGGAATTAAACGCTGCTGTGCAAAATAGTTAAGTGAAACACATGTAATCTTATCATCCCTTCAGAGCGAATTAATGGTTACAGCCTATGGCATGCAGTGCAGAACCACGCATAACTGTGTTAGCTCAGCACAAGTTACCTCCTGCATCAACCAATACTCCTTTCATGTTAAAGAGCTTTGCTGATAATGCTGTGCTAACATATGCAGCCCCCACGTTGCTCCTGAGCCAGCATTTTGATATGATGCTGCTCTGTGCAGCATCGTGTAGCTAGCATGTGTTACAGACAAACTTTTTTTTTTTTGAAAAATCTATGAATGCTTCAATAAATAGATAAATACTACACATTGGGTTCATGACATCACTTTTACAATCACATTATTTCACTAGTCAGTGCTCATCAGGAGAGCTGACTGCTGGACAGTGAACACTTCACAGGGTTGGTTTTTTTTTTTTTTTTTTTTTTTGGTTTTGACTTTTTTCGCTTTTCTTTCTCAGAGTAGCAGTTTCAGTAAGCCTTCTCTCCATCCGAAACCATCTGGAACCAGTTATAACTTTGTGGCAAACTGTCTGAGAACTGAGAGCAGAGAGAGGAGAAGACAAAAAGCCTTGTTCCCCTCTTTCTTTTAGCTCTAGAAATGCCTCTTAGCTACACAGCCATACTCCCCATCTGTCTTTGAAATGAGCAAAACGAACAAAAGACCTCAGGTGTGAGCATACCACAATCATCGCCTTACTCAGAGTAACGTATTTGAAACGAGTGTCTACTCTCACAAACAAATCCAATGTCAATAAGCTTTCTTAACATGACTATACAAGTATTTATAAAGTAAAAACCATGATGGACACCATCACCAGTAAGTTTTGCCATTAGAAAGATCTACTTAACATTACAGCTAATTTCAAGTTCAATTGCAAACTTTCTACTTTGCTCTTACATTGCTTTTATTTTTTCACATTTCTACATCGCATCAGGAATCCCTTACTCAACAAATCAATCTGAGACAAGGTTGGTGGTTTTTTGCTTGGCTGGTCTGATTTATGATTTTTTAACACTCTTTACTTTCACTTCCAGTCTCTTCTGTCACAGTGGTTAAAGCTCATTCCAGGCACACTCTTTCCTTTTTCCTCACCTACCTCACGATTAACACATGCCAAAGTAAGCTCCACTCAGAAAAGAGTGGTCCTAACCTCTGCCACCCAAAACTGGGATTGGCAATGAGTTTCCTTTTTTTACATGACAAAAAAAGATGGCAAATCTGGGATCTATGTCGTCCTCAGGTTTTACGAGCAGGACAGCACACCAGCCATCAAAACAATGAGCACCCAACCTCCTGAGCTCATTTCACAGAAATCACATTTTACATGATGTCTTCACATATATTCATTCACTGGTCAAGTAAGAGGAAGAAGAGCTCATTCTCCTCCGCTGAGGTGGCTGCCCGTGGAAAGGGAACTGCCTGGTTCTCACCTCTGCTCCTCCACCTCCTCAGGCATTTTATCTGGTGCCTGTTGTAATGTTAAATGCATGAGCTTATTTTTCTGTCTGTAAGCTTCCCATTCTCTTTCTAGGAAAGTAATTGGGAACTACAGAAATCACTCTGCTCCTCATTTATCTTCATGGGATGAGAAAAGCATGTTCCTTGCCCCCTGGACATCTGGAGAGAGCAGTCCGCTTGTGCTGCTACAGTTGCATAACCCTCACAAGACTCAAACTAAAAATAACAGCAAACACAGAACATAGATGACGAACGAAATTCACACAGGGCTATTGCTAAACAATATCAACCAAGGACAGCGCTGGAGACACTTGTGCAACAGAGAGATCTCCACAAACAGATCTCCACCTTCACTTACAGACACTAAGAAGCTATGAGACACCAGGAACAGCTACTCTGACAAATTCTCCCAGCAATTAGAAGTGAAATTTTCAGCATATGTTACTAATCCCCCACAGCCATCCAAACTCATCGTGTTTTAAAACACATAAATCACCGTAAATCAACTGACATAAGATGTAGTAAGAATACTTTTTTTTTCCAGCTGTTGCTTACGCTGACACAAGTACTAAAAAACCCTGAGTCAGAGGAAGGACATGGCAAAAAAACTAACCCAGACAAACGCCTCTGAGGAATATAAACATTACTAAACATCAGAGAGGTGTTAACACTAAGAAATATGAGTGTCATTAGTGAAGTTACAAATAGGAATGCAGTGTTTAAAACCCTGCCATTATTTATTCCAGTAAAGGATAGATAAATTTCCTTTCTTGGTCCATCACTGAAAAAAGGGTTCAGAAGGTTCAAACTGCAAGTTATAAATCTGGGTGATGAAAGAGCACTTCAGACAGTGCTACAAAGCCACTGTGTTTACCAAAGGAAACAGAATTGCAAAAATAGTTATCTCCAAAATATGTCAATTGTGCAAAAGAGATGCAAACCCCTTATTCTTGTAGTCGCTACTCCAAACTGTTGTTTCTTGTACAAAATAATAAATCATTTTTGTCTGAAGAGGAATTGTGCATTTCTTTCTCTCCTTAAAAATAAGCTAAGTATTTTTTTCTTATTGCGAAGATGTCAAATTTCAATCTGCTGTAAGACTATACTCAGGAATGCCATGAATTGCCTTGCAAACTATTTCTCATAACTAAGTACCTGCAAAGGATCCTAGAGAACCCAAAGAACTGCAGAATCTTATAACCTTGAGACCTTATAACTGCAAATCTGTTTTGATCACTAAAATTGCTTATTCTAGAGAAGTCGTACTTAAACCCATCTGACTCCCAATTAAATTTCACCTAAACATGACCATAATCCGTGCTATGGATTTGAAATATAACACTTACCTAGCACTGGGTGGAAAAACATCTATCAGAAGTCCTACCATTCAAACAGGACCATGACCTTGTCCAGTTTTCGAACAGAAAGACAGTGTGCATATAGTCATGCAAGAAAACAGAAAACATCACCTTCATTTTGCATTTATTCTGAGTAGAAACATTCCCCAGAAAGCACAAAGCGCATGTAAAAATTGTATCTGTTTCTATGCACATCATTCAGGACATGTTTTCTGCACCCAAAGTGTTAACAATCTATGTTTGGTACTCAGTTTGGCCTGCCACATCTCTGGTACTTACGGGAGGCCTTCTTCTACACGTTGATGCTCCATTAGAGGACAGCTGTAGCAATGTTTTCTTCCCCTGGAATACGAATTGTAGAAACTCCCCCAGACCTTTGATAAGCTCCCAGACAAATTTTAAGAACAAGACTGGAAATTCAAAATGATTTAATATCTCTTTCATGTTTTTATAACAAACCATTGTGTCCTCGTCCAAGAACATGTGAATGTGGGAAGTTAAGAAGTTTAACTTGAAGAAAACTTCCCACGCAGTTAGTAATTCTAATTTGTTTATATCTAGGCTCAATATAAAGTCTGACTACGCATTTCTTTGGAGCCAGGCCACTGTCCTGAAGATACCCAATTACATTATGCAGTACCACATCAGCAGAGAAAGAAAAGCAATCACATCCCACCAAGAAAATTAGGATTCTGGATTCACCACTACATGACTTTCAGTGCTCTCAATGCAGCCAATCACAAAAGAAAGGACTGTTTGCTGCAGAGGAAAAAAGGGAGAATAAAAACTTGTCTTCATTAAGCCTGTTCTGAACACATGGAGACTAGTACAAGTAAACTTAAAGGTCCCAACATGAATCTTCATTCTCAAAATGCAACAGTGCACTTTTCTCACCAAAAAAAAAAAAACAGCAACAACAAAACAAACAAAAAAGCATCTCTTTAATTGGGCAAGATCTGAAATTTAGAGAAATGAGTCCACTGAGAATCTCAGAAGATCCGTTTCTTGAGAAAGAGCCAAAGTATACATCCTGAAGGATTAAAACTAAGTGAAGGGCACATTAAATTTGATTTAAACATGTCCTGAAAATTTAAGAAGGATACAAACAGCAAGCTGCCTTTCAAGTAAAAAATGTGTTTTTCTTTGCAATCTCAGCAGAGAAGCCAATGATCCCTTGCTGACAAGGGTTCTATATACAATGAAGATAACAGCGATAAAGACTTACATAATCCTTGTAACTTTATTTATAAGCACTCCCATTAGCATAAATTTTTATCTCGTCAATAAAGTATTTTTGTCAGTAAACCTACAAAAATTTATACCAGTTAAGAACATAAACCAATGATTTCAAAGTGGTCTTTATGAGTAAACTGACCAGAATTAGTCTTGGATGAAGTTTGTAGTGCCAGAGAAGAAATGTGCTAGACTGAGTAAAATCCTGGGCTTTGCTTGAACACAGACCATCTCCTTCATTAACAGCTCGATGAATGTACAACAGCCAGTTAGTTTGTTGGGAGTGTTCTTATTTGTTTCTCTAGAAAAACAACTAACTTCTGGCTTTACCACGAGTAGTTAAGAGATAGAAGTGGGAAGATAAAGCTGAAGAAAGAAAAACAGCAGCCACTGACAAGCTTGAGAGATACCTAATTCAGTAATGCTGTTCTGCTAATGTGTTATCAGGTCAAAAGAGGAGAAATTATTTACTGCAGAGGCAAGAGTATGTTCCTACTAAAAGAAGAAGAAGAAGAAGAAGAAGAAGTAGTAGTAGTAGTTACGATTAAAAAAGATTCATTGAAATAAATAAGTTGGTTTGTTGTTGGTTTTTTTTTTTAACCAAGAAAAATGAAAACTATTTTTCAATTTAAACAGGGGGAAATAATGCCTGAAATATTTATGGCATAGAAGCTGCAGCTGTGAAACATTTTCCTGCCTTATCTATTCATATGAGATTCCCCCGCAACTGCAATTAACTATCCACTTATAAAGCACTTCAAAAGGTCGTTGTAGTTCGTTTTGAATATTCATTGCTCCCACATAATTTTCTTGCTTTTTGCCACCGAAACAATTTTGAGAACTAAATTGTTTTGAATCTAAAACTTCCAAGTTATTTCACTGTAGTTACAAGAAAATACATCATTAAAACAAACAAACAAAAAAACTGCCCTCTCAGTGTCTTTGATCAGAATAAAAGCATACCAGCAGCAAAACTCACATAACTCACCATGATATCAATTCCTAGCATAAAGCAGGCTATCAACATACATTAAAGAAAACTAGAGTTAGGGTGATTTCATAATCGGCAAGAGATTATCAGTGTATGACTACAAGTATTTACCCTTTGTTTAAGGCACCACTGTCTACTCGCAAAAATATTGCTCTTCCATAATAATATTGTATGCCAACACTGCCACCAAAGTTCTACAAATTTGGAAGGTGTTCAGGATTCCGATTTTGGAACAGTTCTTGCAAAATCCTGCCCAACTTTCATCCCCAGTAAATGCTCTAAGATGAGGTTTTTAAGATGATTGCTAAAAATCACCCAGAAGGCCTACTCACCTATTTTCAGCTTGTATTTTTGCACCTGTAGAAAAAGTGAAAATATTCTGTAGTATGTTCAGATGTACACACACTAGTTTCCACACTATCTATATGTTGGAAAAGGGTCTTGTTTGGGGCTAGAAGACAAGGATGTGTGAGGATATTTTCACTTCAACAATAAAACTGAAGTGAAATTTATATTTTATATACCTTAGGACAGACATCTTCCCAATGCTCTGAAAAACTCAAACTACTATAAACTAAAGATGAACACTCTAAAACTGAATTTCAGAGGTAACATATGTGGAGGATCCATTCAACAGACAGGGACTGACAACATGCTGGAAGACACCAGTGAGATGTCTGTAAAGGACATAAAATCTGTCTGCTGTTAAAGAAGTGTGATGTCAATCTCAGCATCCAGTCTGAAAGGCTTGTTCTTTTTACAATCCAGATTATCGAGGACTGTGGGTTTACTAGGACAGGTACAGTGACTAGCCATAGTCCACTGGAAATGCTTAAATTTCCATTTAGTCTCCAATTTGAACCAAAGAGGAGAAGCAGAGCAGCTGTGACTGACAGCCATTATCTCTCGGTGTCGTAAGATCAAGGGGTGAGGGATGAAGACCCAGACCCAAGGTACAGAGGCACATTTTGCTGTCAACAGCACAAAACAAATTTGTACTCCACTTGGATTTGACAGGTGTGGCATCAACACCCCACATTGGGACTTGCTGAACTTTACCAGCTTTTAAAACTGCCCTTTGCTGCACCCCCCACATGCCACCAGCCAAGAGAGGTCTGCAAAGGAACCAGCCCACAACCCCACTGCCTCCACAGTGAGGACATCCCAAGCAGCATGGTACAGGGTGCTCCTGACACCAACGTTTCTTCTCATCGCCCCCTTGCTTTGGCACTCTCCTCTTCAATTGCTGCCATGAGACTATTTAACAGCTAAGAAGGTTTTGCTGGCATGGAAACGGCGGCACTGTTTTGTGAAGGCAAAATACTCGATGCACAAACAAAGCAATGGAGCATGTTAGAGTATGTCTACGTGTTTAGGGCCATGTGTTTTCTTTGGCAGCAAAGCTGAAAGAATTCTTTTGCCAAGCATCCCCTGCGACTCCTGAGCCACCACTGGCATGAGTGCTTGTGGTGCTCAGTGCTGGCATGACTGAAGCAGGGAGCACCTTGTGGAAAGGGGGGTGAAGGGGTGACCACAAACTCACTACCAGAGACCATGGTGCAATGTTATGCTTAAAACATATAAATAAACTATCTGTAGCTCTTAAAAGGTACCTTGTCTTATCACCACCATGAGTACATCATGGCACATCACTGCTGAGAAGGTGGAGAGGAGGGAGAATGTCAGTGGTACATGAGTAGTGAAATCATTGGGAATGTAACATAACTTTTAGGCTTTCACAAAAAGCACCAATGTCAACTCTCTCTCCTCATATTAAAATCAAAATGACATTTTACACTTTGTTTCATATCTGTCTTTTAATTTGCTTATTCCACCTCACCTTCATCCAGATTTCTCAGAAAGAAGGAACTTTAAAGATCAAAAGGGAAAGAGTAAAATATGGAAACTCCCAACACTTTTGTGGAGTATTCTAAAGGAAACTTCTATTATAATCAAACACACACATACACACTGAATTATCTCTCTAAAAGCCCACGGAACAGAAAAAGTACATGAAAATCTTTTCAGTAAAAATATTCCAACCAAGGTTAGTACCTTGTTGTGGTAGAGACTGCTAAACCACATTAAAGAGCACGCAACTTCAGTAGACAGACTATGTAAAGTAGGAAAAGGGGAAATATCCTTACCTGTTTTACACAAGTAAGAAACCAAACCAGAGAAAATGAATTGACTTTACCATGTTTACCTGAGAGCCCTGTTGCAAACTGACCCAAGTTCCTAACCTGCAGTTCCAAGAGCACAACCGCTCCGGAAAAAGATATTCTTGCCTGTTTTCCAAAGAGGTGACAGAAGTACATACAAGCAAGAGTTTAATCCAAAATCAATTATTTTTGAAACACACCAAGCAACAGGGAATCCCAAAGTGGCAAAATGACCCTCCCAGTCATATTTGCACCATTTTTCCAATTTTTCTCTCCTTACTTGTTGTATCATTTTCTGCTTGAAAACATCATGGAGTGAGTTGCTAATTCCTATTCTGTTTATGTTCTTACGCTGTGCCAACCACTGCAGTGTCTAAATGCCTTTCAGAAACAGATGCACACGTGCCAAACACTGCCATGCTTTTTGAGATAAATGGAGGTGCTAAAGGGAAGAGCAGAAGTCCATGGATGCAGCCCCAGTGCCAGAGGACAACAGTATTTACACCCTTCATGATGACAGACTTAACAATCCTCACCTGCCTCCAAATGCATTCACTAGCAGCCTGACACAGGATTTTAAGAGGAGATGGTCCTGTAACCAGGATACTTTCATTGAAGTAGAAAAATATTTGTAAGAACGTGTTTGTTAATAGCAGACTGCATTACAGGAAATCATTAATCTAATATTAGATTTCTCAGAATTCTCAGTCGTACCTTGCCTAAAACCTGTGTTTATTTCTGCATTTATGATTAAACTCCCAAACTCTTGGCACTCCAAAAAAAAATCATGCAAGATGATACCAACTTGAGAAATGACTGTGTTTGCTTTCCTGGTAGTCTTGCATTTCAAGCTAACAGGTTAGTTTAAATTTGGTTTTGGTATCACTAACCTAATAGATCAGCCTTTAAGGGAATATTATGTTTTACAGAGATAGTAGAAGGAAATTCATACTTTATTCCAAACCATTAGGTGCTTTTTCTTCATCCTCTAAACTATCGAGGAGTTCTGATGTCCGTCCTTCCCTTTGTTCCATCTTGCTTTATTCTCCCCAAATTCACAGCCATTCCAGACAAATCACAATTCAAGATTAAACGATAAAATTCCAATATATGTCACATAATAATCTGAAACAAGCTAATCACTGTCTTCAACAGTTAATCGCACAAAATCTGATGCTAGACTTACCTGAGCCTCAAGGAAACACCAGGTACCACAAGGAGCTCCTTCAAATGAGCACAATAACATTCTGATCCCACACTCCCTTAAGCATTTCTGTCCTCTTTCCCAGAATTGTTCCAATCAGAGCACCTGAATTCTCAAAGTTTAAAAGTAACCACGATCTAGTAGCTAAACTTGCTTGTGCATTAGACAAAATGCATTGCTCGTTCAAAAACCACTGTAACTTTATGAACCACACTGACTCAAACACCTTCATACAGAGCACTTCTGAAAACAGGAACAACAGACTAGAAACCTGTCCTTTAAAAATATTTTTGCACTATGCTATGTAACCCTGAACAAACAATATTAAATCTAGTATATGATCCATCTCAAAATGTTTGGGAATGCTATTCTCTTTGTGGATATAATTTTTGTAGAGCAAACAGATTTTTAGTTCACCTCCATGTATTGGCATGGCAAAACAACAATGTGCATGCCATGCTCTCACACTCTCAATCAGCAGACTATCAACTGGTAAATTTGTTTCTTCAAGCCAAAAGTGCACGGAATAGAAAGCAATTCTAAAATCAGCCAAATACAGAATGCTTTCATCCCAAAATGGGAACTGGAAGTCAACATAGCCCAAAGAAGAAGAAATGTTATTTTTCTGTCTAGAAGACAATTTGAATTGAGCTTGGTAATAAGAATACTGCTAAACTCCGAAGCACCATGTGAACACCTTTGTGCATTGTACAGCTTAACAAGGCTGCCTTTGTTGATGGTGATACACAGATAGTGAAGTGGCTTTATGTGCTTGCCCATACAGAGTTAGAGTTTTAACTCCAGATTCATAAAAGCACACAATATATCTGTGATTATGCACAGGACAGGTTCATAATTCAATTTATACATTTTTGTTAATTTAGCTTATCTCTCCTGCCAAAAATGCAATCATTTTCCTGAAAATGAATGCCAACCTGGTAAGCCAAAAGCCATTTATCAGTTTGTAGCTAAGAAATATTTGAAGAGCTTAAAAAAAGGCAAGTATTAAAATGCTGATTGAAATGAGTATGAATGGTTTGATTATTACATGGAGTCCTGGAGTAGGGAGAAGGGAGCACATCCCGTTTTGTGGTTAGGAAAAGTTGGCAATCTGAATCTGACCCCCACCCTTTTTTGTGCAATCTCTGCATAATAAATCTGACATTTCAGAAGAAAGCTTCCATTCTCTTCCAACAACCCTGTGCAGAGGAGTAAAGAAAAGTGGGTCCTCCACTTCATTTTTTCAGTGGTCCTCAGGATTTCCAAAAATAATACCCGGCCCAGATGTTGAATCAGACTTTCAGTTTATTTGCAGGCAGCAGAATCAGTAGATCTCAAATTAGCTTCAGATGCTGTGAGTGAGGAAACATCACTTCCCTCCAAATTCAACATCTAAAAGTTTTTTGCATTTTTATGCTTATTTAAAAAAAAAAAAAAAAAATTAGAGGCCCAGAATTAGCAGTCGAGCTCTAAATCAATGCTTCTTTCAAGATCAAAACTTCTAGACTCAGAGAAATCCTTAATCTCAGTAAAACTTGGGCGCTAACGGTACCCAAACATTCCACTTCAGCCACCTGCACTTATTTCACAGAAGAAAAAACACATCTGAGACTGTAGAAGCTACACACGGTACTAAAAATGGCAGATCATCTCTGATACAATAATGAAAAGAAGTCTGTAGTTTTATGTTAGTATCAAATACGTTATTCTTGACCCCCTCCAACATTACATTTTTACTCTGATTACCAAATTTAGCTTCAGAATAGTGCAAAAAGATGCATTCTGTACTTCTGATGTTTTATCAGTGGATTCGAGCTCAGAGGAGGAGGTAGGGGAAGAAAAAAATTCCCCTCACAACAATAAAAACCCTCTCCACCAGGTAAGCATACCATGCTACTGCAACATGGAAAACATGTGCCTCAGGAAAAATACACTTCGTGGTTCAAACATCTGCTTTTTCTTTTTAGTCAAAGCACAGCCGGATGACACACAAATACATTTGCAGCATATTCTCAAATATCTGGATGCTTCCATCAGAACAGTTTAAGTCTGGGAAATCAGGATTTAAAATAAATATTGAGCCAAATCGTGAAGCCTTTAACCCAGGCAAACTTCCATTTACCAAAGTACAACAAAAAGTCAAATTCTTCTCTTGGTGTTAGGTTTACGCAATTTAAACAGATTCAACCTCATTTCTTGAATTCAGATCTGCGCATCTGAAAGTTAAGACCATCTGCTGGTACAAATGGAGAAAGAGTCAAACTCTAGCCCAAGATTATTTCAATACAAAGCATCAGGGGTTCTAAGAATATAGCACCCAAACAGGAAAACAAGACAGTAAATTAGCACTACAGCACCACCATAATTTCAGTGTTCCTGAACTAGCCTGTTTGTCCTTGTTATTAATCCATATAGGAGCAACAACAAAAGGACAAAAACTACTCTTTGAAAAAGTGAGACAAGAAATTTAAAAAGATGCTTTGAGTACTATTCTTGACATGTTTCCATTCAATCCATTTCTCTACAAACACTCCAAGTCACCCATGTTAAGACGCTGGTCACCAGAATGCAGCAACTTCTCTGGTTCTTCTGGATACAGATGAGAAAAGGACACTTCTCTCCTCCAAACCAAAAAGACAGACTCCGTCCGCAAGCATGGGGGCACAAAACACCTTGCCACAAAACACCATCTTGCAAACTCAGCTAGGTGTAAATATGCCTCGGTAAGAGTGATTAGTTTCAGATTATGCATCTGTTTAGCTGAAGGAAGACTCAAGGACCTCATACTTTGTACTACTGATATATCTCAGGGGACTTTGGAGAAGCATATGACTACTTTATGAAGAAACTAAAACAAAAAATGTAGGACTTTTTTGGGAGAGGAGGGAGTGATGTTCAGATGCAGATCATCAAGGTTATAATAAGCAGAAATCAATTCTGCGTTCTGCACTTAAGCTATTCCTGGAACTCTTTTTTTCCTTTTTGTTCTTGAAACATCACTAGCAGCACCACCAAAGAAACAAAACCCAAAGAATATCCCTCTAACAACGATAAAAAATAATACACTGATACATGTACATGTGCTTGCACGCACCCCATGCTAAACCAGCCATTTTCTTGCGTCAATATATTTTAAGTAGTCTGACAACATGCTTGGATGCCTCATGTCATTAGAAATCAGGCCAAATTAATAATTAAGAGTAGCTGGCATTCTACAATATTTCAAGCATATTTTACCCCTACGGTAAATGTTGGTTATCTCAATATCTGGAGATCAGACGTTGTCATGTAGCATGTCAAGAAGGATGACTGACCTTATCCTTCTAACTCTACTTTGTGATGACAAGAAGGTCCTCCGCTTACACTTTGCAAATGTGCTAATAACTCTGTAGCATGATTACACATTAACACTACAAATTTTTGGCAGCAAACAAGCTACCCGCATTGCTTACCGCCTTGTTGTACCTTATTCTTATGTAAGCTACTTTAGTTCCAAGGCAATTGTGCTTTTTCCTGTCAGTTTGTTCTCTAGTGACCTCAAACCATTGGGTTTTCTCCTCACAGAAACACCAAGCAAATGTCGTGATCTCACAGTTCGAGAACATAAACCTTTACAAGCACTCCAAAAACCACAAACCCCCCAAAACAGCCCACAAGAATTCTTTTGAGATATTTATACTGTTTATCCATCAGCACTACACAATACAAACTTGTGACATGGTCTGTGTAATCTTTTTCCATCACGTTATTTACATTTAAATCATGTTTTATGTAAGCTGGCATTCAGTTAAAGAGACTCCAATAGCCTTGTGTGTATATCGCTTGTGCCATTGAGTCTGGACATAAGCATTTAGTTTTGGACTGCTAGAATACTAGCAAAACACTGGAGGTAGTTCACAGAGTATATTGCTGGGGGAGTGAAGTTAACATCTCTGTCAAGATTAAGAGAGATTAATTGCTTGATTAAGGCAAAGCGGGAGATTCTATAAAAAGATAGCTGAAGGGCAGAGCATGCCAAGCAGGAAGATGGAGTCCATTACATACAGGATTAAGTGAACTAACCTTATCTGAATTGAAGAAATAGTAAATTTTGTCTCTTTATTAGTAACCCCAAGCCCCAAAACCAATACAAGGTGTGTTTCTGACAGATATACCGCCGTTTGAGAGTCTAGAAGTACACTTCAGCAGATCAGCAGAAATTCCACAGCAAAGTATGACTTTACATTTTGTATAAAATTCTACTAGAATGGGGGAAAAAAAGGTCCACTGACAATCACTTGCTATAGAAAGTCTGAAAATTAAATTAAGCTTTGGAGCTCAACTTGGGCATCAGGTTTAGCCATGGCACCCAAATCAATGTCCAGACCAATGGGGAGTGAGAAGCCAAAGCTGAGTAAGGAATCCAAAGATCCTTTACCCAGAGTAGGCTGCAAAACACAGTTGCCCAATCTCACACATTAGTGGCAGACTGGTAAACTAACTGAAAACCAGGTTTGCAAGGAAAGCCTACCTGAACTTCATTAGAAACTCACAGAGGTGGATGCTACTCGGTGGAAGGAGAGAGAAGGGGCCCTGTTTTAACGAATTAGCCACTCCCAACAAAGAAACTTGTTTTAGGCAATTTCCCAAATAGCTCTGCTGAAGAGAAAAAATTTGTATTTGCTAAAGAGATCCAACAGGGTTTTGCTAACTCTGAATTGTGATTCTATGAGTTACTAAAAAAGCAAAGATATAGCAAGTTACAATAATTCATAGTGAGGCATGTCAGATGTTACATAATGAAAGATAGGTTAATCCCTGCAGGGCATGAAATCTCAATGGCAAAATACCAAATAGCATGAAGTCACACATATTATACAATCAGTTCCTATTTCTTCTACTTTGATCTCAAAATTAAAAAAAAAAAAAAAGGAAAAAGAAAAATGCACACAAAAATTTCCAACTCTATCTAAAATATTTTAAATTATGTTAGAAGCAAGCAATGGTTATTATTGCCTTNAAAAAAAAAAAAAAAGGAAAAAGAAAAATGCACACAAAAATTTCCAACTCTATCTAAAATATTTTAAATTATGTTAGAAGCAAGCAATGGTTATTATTGCCTTAAAATCTGCATGAAATCTATAGTGGTGCTTTCCTAAAGTAAAATATCACCTCCTGACCTCCGCCTTGCATGCAAACAAAAATCCTGCTTCCTCACTGGCTGGAAATTTCATCTCCCCTTGAGAATACATATTTTCAAAAAAAGAAATATATTTATTTCATTGGAATTCTAAGTTAGAATTAGAGCTTACTCTTCAAAATGAGCATGCACACATTTTGCTCTCTGAGATCCAGGATTTCAGCTTAAGCCATTAGAAAGATAAAGAAAATCCAATCCCCAAGCACCATTGTGTACCCAGACACATTTCTCAGACAATTTCTGTTTGAGCTCATCTCTAATTTGCATGATTACTGCAATGAATATATGCATCAATACTCATCTGGGATTTGGTTTAGTGAATAGAAATATGGTGCTCAGAGAGAAATACTAATAAGAAGTTTGTCTTTAGATCAATATCTGGATCCATCTGTGGACATTAAAATAAACAAGAATCTGTAGCTGCTTCTTAGTATTTAATATTGTATTCTGTCTTTGGCAGAAGCAGCATTAAAACCTATTGACAAGTATAGCTCCATATCTTTTTTTAATGAAAATAAAAATCACAGATATGTCTGCAGTTCTAAATACACTGTCAGATGAATGCCTTAATATTACTTTCATTCTGATCATTCTTTTACCATATTTCCTTCATTTTCTACCTCCTCGTACCGCTGTAAAGGTCTCCTTCATTAATACTTTTCAAACCTCTGAGTAGTAGGTAAGGCCAATTTCATCTGCAAAATCTAATGGAAGCGCCCTGTCTAAGAATCTGACAACTTCTCTCAGGTAACTTTTCAGATTTCCCTTTTCACCCATCAGCTCTTAGTCCTTTCTCTACATCATTCTAAATCAAAACCACAGAGAAGATATGACTAGTAAATTCAAGTTTTGCTACCACAGAATCACAGAATGGGCAGGGTTGGAAGGGACCTCTGAACTCCAACCCCTCTGCCGAGCAGGATCACCTAGAGCACATCGCGCAGGATGGCACCCAGGCGGGCTTTGAATATCTCCAGAGAAGGAGACTCCACAGCCTCTCTGGGCAACCTGTTCCAGTGTTCTGTCACCCCCACAGTAAAGAAGTGCCTTCTCATCACAGAATCACAAGGTTGG
>VXAL01000775.1:215712-228224 GCA_013399475.1 Chauna torquata | reverse complement strand
TAATGGGAATTCTTCATCCTTTTTCTTCAAAGAACCCTACATTCTCAACAGATCATACTAAAAGCATGAACTCTGAGCTCCATTCATAGGCAACAGACAGCTAACTTTCAGGTGCTACATGAAAAAGCAGCATGGGAAGGGGGTGCCTTTTTTTCAGTTCTGTGCACAGCGCTTACAATGCACCATGACTTACAACTTTCACAGCAGGTATATTTCTGTTTAAGCTATCCAGAAAAATTTGTGATGCATGTATAATTTATGCAAGATCAATATTTAATCAGTCATGAATAAGGCTCTAAAATGCTTTATGAATAAGTCTTCTGCATTTGAAGGCTTAACAATACCAACACTTTTTTCCTGACCATAATCTCCCATTTAGACAAGAAGCCACACCACACAAAGCTGCAACAGCTTTTTCTACCCTAGCAACACAAGATAGGTGCAGTAACTCTGCTTAAATAAACTGAATGAAGTGTCACTGCATATTTATGGCACTTATGAAAGCCAATGGGGACCTAAATTTAACAGATCTGATGTTGCATTCAGCTCACTTCACTGATTAGTTGCTTGGGAATAAAGGAAAAGCTGTTTTCAGTAGCTACTGTTTAATCAAATGTGAATTTTCATTTGGAAAGTTGTGTACAGCACAAGAAACTGCCTGTGCAATAGCTTCCAATAAGGGTACGTGAGCAAATGCCATGTATTCTACACTCTCAGTGTGAGGTCTGTAGGAAATCAAGTTTTCAGCAAGATCAACAATGGAACTATTCAGCCTCTTGAATGCTCAGTCTTAATGTTTCAGCCTGCTGCAGACAAATGTGTACTATGTCTTGATGACAAGTGACTATAATAATGACAAGGAGGCAATCATGAATTTATGAATACAAAATGCTTCCACTTTCTCCTGCTTTCGTTAAAGACTAAACAAAATTATGGAATAGTTGGAGAAAAATGAAGAAAATTAACTCATCTGTACATGATTCATCTCTGTGCAAGTACTCAGCTCACTAGGCGCACATTTCTTGTAAACCTTGGAACTCTGCTTTTCAAGGTTGATTTGCACTGCAGATAGGTTTCCTACTGTGTTATAGAGGTTAGTTTTTCCTCAGAAGGAATCAGAAATTCATCACTTCCCATCATTGATCTAGGAAGATCCATTACTCAGCTAGTCCCCTTTTTAAATTCCATTATCTTCAAGTCCAGAACAGTTTGTTTTACTTTTCTGTCTTGTTGAACAATCCACCTAGTACCTCCCTCCTTTGCTGCTTTCTTCCAGGACGTAATTTCTATCCTAATCCTGTTATTCAGAAGCAACTCTGGTATTCTTGTGATTGCTTACAATGACATTTGAATTCCTACATATTTAACACTGCTAAAAATGTCTACTGAAGCTCAAGGTAATTTTCGGAAACACTGCCAAAAAAAGAAATTTGAAAATTGATATGCTCAAGTAAAACACCATCATATTTTTGACATGATGAAGATAATTCATTTTTGGTACATATATAAATAAAAATTTGGATCCAGCTCCAGTAAGTGCATAGGTACAAAAATTATGGAAAGTTAAGGAGAATTGTGCTTCAGTACTACTCTCTCTTGGAGTCTTTTCTTTATCTGCTGGAAAAAAAAAAAATGTTGCAACAGCTAAACTCAAAGTGGACGGAGAGTTGTCTTACACCACAACATTGACATTAGCCTGTCATTTGTGACCTGCCCAGTCTTAAGCATGAGATTGAACAAAAGCACTGCATGGATAGAATAATGATTTATTGGAAAAATTCACACAAGGTGTAAAGGCAATCACTTCAACGATTTCTTTTTTAACAATATAAAGCTACCACATTACAAGATCTGTTCAGCAGCAGGATTAGATTTAGTAAAGATGCAGAATATTTTAAATCCCTGAGATCAAGGCCCTCTTACCCTTGATGCACTCTACTCTCCACCTGCAAAGGTGCTGCAAATTTAGGTGCCGCTGCTCAGTTGTGATTTTGGTGGATTACCATCCAAAATGAACATTTTCATTCTTTACATCAGCGTGAAATTTAAAAATGCAAGCAATCCCGAGTTTCGTATCAAGTTCATTCACAAACAGGCAAACAAGTAACATCTAAATCAGTTGCAGGCATCCAGTTTAAAATTACTTCCAATATAGAGTTGGTGTCCAAGCTGCTTTCCAAGCAGTCAGTAAAGTTACTCACTCTGAAGATGTAACTTGTTCCCCTTAAATTAACTGTGGAAGCCAACTCCTCCTTTTTTGCTAGCTAGACACAGCTAAAGCTTTATACTTTTCACACAGGGGTACTGAGATGTGAATGCAAGGCTTTAGGCACACGTCCTTTTATATCTGGACTCAAAGCCATCACAAGGAAGCTTAGTAACAGTTTCATTTCCTACTGCAGACTTCAAGTAATTTACCTATACACACACTATTTTTTTTTTTTTTTTAGTGTTATGGTAGGCAGACAATTTTAAGAATTACAAATTCAGGTAGCAAAAGTGTTTCCTCCTAGGCAATGCAAGTTCCATTATTCAATTGCAGTAAGAAGCCACCCTGCAAGGCCACAAAGAGAGATCCAGGCATAACACATGCAGAGAATTTTCATTACAAGTTCAGACATTTTTCCTAGTAAAAATCATCATCTCTAGCCTGAGGATGTAATATTTTAATCAGTAAAACTCCTCCAGCTGACCTATGACAATCAGCATAAGTAAAGCATGGGTGACATGATAAAATTTAAGTACTATGAAAAGGAGGCAGCTGACGTTGGTATTAACTTGTTGGTGGCTAGCTCTTCACTTGGACATGGAAACAAAGGTCTAACAAGATTCAAGGCATAAACAAAACAAAACAAAAAAATTCCAGTATTAGAGGTAGATTTTATCCAGTGTATTATATAATACCCATTCCTGTAAGTGCAGACTTTAGGAATTAAATAATTCAGATCAAATGTGACCTATGTTCTCGTAGAATAATTACGGCAAGCTTTTTGCATATCCTTCAAGAAAGCAGGCACACCACTCTGTAAAGAGAAAGGCAGAAAGTCACTCTTGTATAATGTAATCAAGAAAAACTATAGCAAGATGAGTATTCCCACTACATAGATCAAGGCCTTCAAACAAATACAAGACAATTTAAGATCTGGTACAAAGTAGCAGACCATTCCTTTAATACTACACATACAATACTGCATTACTGAAGTTTGCAAATGTTAAGGCTATTCTCATAAGCTCTGGAACATTGATTTGTTGTTTTTCTTGCACAAATTTACCTGCCCAGTTGACTAATCAAAGGAATTTGATAGGAATCAAAAAATATGAAGACAACTGCTATGAGGAGAGCAGGCAACAGTGAGTCTCTAAAAATAGGACTGCATAAGATCTAGGAGGATGAATACATCCATTTCAGGAAAAAAAAAAAATTCTACCCAACATGCAGAAGACAGGTTTGGATGCAGTGAACAAATTGTTTGAAACAGAGTAGCCAAAGACAATTGCCCTGTCAACCTTTACTTACCTTGGCAGCCCAATTGACCAGCCACGATGGAATCATCCCACCAGGGTTATCAAAATAGTACATATAGACTGGAGATGAGAGAGAAGTTACCAGAAAGTTATCTAGCCATAGTTTGAGTATTAGCTCTAACACCGTGTGACAGAAACTATCAGGGTGCATGACTGAAGCACCAAGAACAACAGTTCTGCTCCAAGTTCTTTACAAAAACATCAAACGTTTATTGAACTGGAATGTGAAGTAAGTATAATCGTTCCTAGTTAACCCCTGAGGAGCTCAGAGAATCATAATATTAATTTACACTATTCCAAACCAGTTTAGGCAGCCCATCTTAAAAAATAAGTTTGTCTTTAAAGGACTAATGTCAGTCAGGAGTCACTCTCTAGGCAAACCCTGCCATCTTTAAATCTGTCAAACATGATACTTAAATCATTGCTCAAGTAAGCACTTTCCAACTCTACCCAACTGAACTTACTGGCAGGAAAACAAATGTGTATGTGTTAGGTAGTGGTGAAATGATCAGTGCTATATTCTTAATTACCAAGCCCAACCATTAAATAAAAGATTCTTAACAGTAAAACACTGCACTGATTTTTCCAAGTTTCATTCATTTTTAAGTACTCCCAGAGCTCAGTACATCCACTTTATAGCAACTGTTTTTAGCTTAAAATCTCCAGTCTCCCTCTTCTTGCATTTCGCTAATGCACACATTCTTTGGCTACATGACTTGTGATCTTATTTTCTGACCTCTTACCTTTAGATCCAGTCTTGCCATCACTTTCAATTGCCAGACTTTGTTTATAACTTTTAACTCTGATAATACCAGGCTTTTCAGGGCACTGAGGAACAGACACACTTTGAGCTAACACAACCCAGATCTTCCGCCCATCAACATCCATCTCTTGACATTCACGAATATAGACATACTGTATTCCAAGCTGAGGAGGCATGTCAAAACAGTGTCAGTTTGACATATGATGAATTGACAAGTGAATTTCATTACAAATACCAGCCCCTTCAAGTTATTTCTTATGCTTCCACAGGATTCAATCCCGCAGAGTAATAACCCAGCTATGCAAGCTTTAGTTGTGTGTGGGAAGAAGCACCCACACTCTTCTTCATGCTGTACATATTGATATAACATGAGGACTGCAAGGTGTTAGATCAAGTGCAGCAGAGCTGCAGAGTCAGTACTCTACTGTCAGTACTCTGTCAAGATCCCTGTATGACCAAGTGACAAAAACTGCAATGAAAACAAAAAGCTTGAAAGGATACATCTCTGTTTGACAGAGGAAAAGGGTACTTCACTTCCCAGTAGATTATTTTTTCACCATCATATGTTTTCTCATACAGTTCTACAGTTGAAAAAGGAAGATTGTTAGATATTTTTAACTTTGACTGCAACACAAGCATACAGGGCATTGAGAACCGCTCTGACTTCGGACATTCTGCATGCAACTCTTATGTCAAAATTGATATGCATGTAAAGTTGTAGCAGTTGAAGATTTAAAAAAAAAAAAAAAAAAAGAACTGTAGCAGGATTGTTCAGGACCCAAACACACAAACACAGGTGGCCTGGTTTTCTGCTGCTACTCAATACATTGATGCAAAAAGGAAAAATGAACAGGATACTTCTAGGAGGAGGAACAGTTCCTTTTCAGACAATTAGCTCATTCAAAGCCTTTCCATCTCAAACCTTTCTCCTCACCTATGCATATTCTGTATTATTGTGAACCACATGGAGAATATGCTTTTTCACAAGCATGTCATTATCCTTGTAAATGATTCTGAGTTAACATGGAACTAGGACAAGTAATGCTTTCTAATATCTGAAGAGGTCTTATATGACAGATTAATGAAGTTTGAAAAAGCTATTAGGAATTTCACAGTGGTATGTAAAAGCAACAGTGAACGTGAAGCTTGAACAGTTTATAAGCCTCTATTACATCACCTTCAGTTTGCTTGGAAACTCAATCAGACTCAGTCAAGGCAGCTGAATGGGGAAAAAATAGCTAAGAATAGTCCCTAATAGATGACGGTGACTCAGACAGGAGTAGTGCAGTGTAAAGGAGAAAAACTAGTTCAAATTAAACTACAAAACTGAGTTTTAAGAACTGTCTACTGTATAACATCTTCTTTGCAGGCAATAACTGCCACTGTCAGGGTAAGGATCTGACAGGTCACAGACCTGAGCCAGGGTAAGTTCTTGCCTGTCCAGGGACTGATCATTTCATGGGTTCAGTTATAAGGAGTGTGAACCAGACCAGGGGGTTCACATCAGCTATCAGAGTACTCTTCTCCTCAATTAGGGCAGACTTCTGTCTGAGGTACTACATATCCTTCAGGGCTAATACAAGTCTGCCATATCACTTTCTGTGGTTTTGAAAACAAGGCTAGGACAGATAACTTCATTGTTAAGAGAAGAGTGCCACAAGTAGCAGATTCTTCCCCTATATAACATGCTCTCAGCTAGGCTTCTACTAGTACACCCTGCAAGTCACCTGTCTCTCACAAAAACAGCTTCTCCTCTTCTCCGGCGTGGAGTAGTATCAGATATACAATACCCCCACTGCTGTAATAAGCTACAGCATTATGCTTTCCACCAGAGGTCACTGGAGTATTGGTTTATTAGCTTTACTTTCATTTCTAACTGTAGAGCTCTCCTTTTTCAAAGAAATTAAGACACTCATTTAAAGACCTTGATGTAATTGTTAGCTAGTAACTCATCTACCTACAATATATCACAAGACTGATTTCTTCTGAATAGGCACATCAGCATTTGCTACTTTAGCAGTCAATTACTACCACAAAATTGTTGGGAAGCATGGTCTCAATCAGGATGGTGTTCCCATTAGGAGTAGCAAGTTTCAATACTGCTCAGGCCCAACTGTTTTATATCATATCACAGGACCATGTGTTACTTCAGTCACACTTCACTCTACAGTTTAGTGACAGCTTCCCTGCTGAATTGGCAGCTGCAGCACAGGCCAAGCCCTCAGGCCTCAAGTTATCTATATCACAGCAGTGAGGTGCTGCTCTCGTGGGTACCCAGGAGCCTGCCTTGGAAATAGCCAGGGTGCTAACAGCAATGCAACAGCAGTAACAGGCTGATGGTGACATTTCAAAGGCCAAGAGCAAATCCTTGGCAAGAACAGATCAAAGCATGAGCCTCTAAAGTACTGACAGGAATCCTGTTCATATGGAGCCTGGAAGGCTCCACTCAGACCTTCATAAAAAGTTTTGCTGAACAGAACCAGAGGATAGAGATTAGCTCCTCTCACACTTAGTGCAGGAGCAGTTACCTTTTCAACTAAAAAGTCAGCTACTGTTACTCTGGTCTTGTTTTTATTTCAATGCCAGCCAGCAGTTCAGCAGAGAACTCCTCCTGGGACTGCCGTTACTGTATAGCTGTAAGAGCAACAAGGAACACAAACAGTAAAACAAAGAGCAAGAAGGCTCTGAATGGAAGCCTTCACATTTTTCTCCCTATGTGTGACGGTAGAAAAAACAACTTATATAATTTACATTGAAAATGTTGGCTAGCACTGTTTCATCATAAGTACAGTTCTAAGAAACAGGTAGGCTTGTGTAAAATTTTAAGCTAAAAGGAAAGCCTTAACATTATGTTTAAGCCCTTAAAGAGTTAACTTCTGTGAAACATTGTACTTGAAGTACCAGCACAAGTATGAATTCACAGATGAACATATCATGGTCAGCAAGGATAAAAATGCCAGCTCTGCAACATTATCTAGTTTTTAGTTTAAGGGTGTAGCTTCCCCCCACTGCTTCCTTTCTTTTCGCTAAGAAGACGTTGCAAAAAAAATGCCTTATTTAAGAGGGATTCAGTTCTCCTAAATGCACTTAAATCAAAGACTACTGAAGTAACTTAAGGTAACATGACATGTTTGACATCCAATATGATAACGTTTGTGTATTTGGAGTCTACTTCCATCTCTTTTTGTTTCATTAGTGGAAGAGCAGCCTTTGCTGCAAGAAAGCTATTGTCCATTTAGACAAATAACACTTTACTAATTTAGACACAGCTTCTGAATTGTGAGCAAGTACTGATGTGAGGCAAATAAGTGATTCTCTATACAAGTACAGCCAAAGGCATTACCAGTAATCATTCACAATAGAGCTGTCCAAGACATAACAGGCACAACATTTAACAATTCTTTGGTTTTGAAACACTGTTCTTTGTTCAACAAGATAAGCGTTTCACTTTTATTGGCCTGAACTGATTTTAAGCACAGACTTAAAATGGGAAGTCTCCCCATTTTTAAAATAAATGGATTACTGGAGACCTGCATCACTTAAATCCTTGCCTTGCCCCTGCTGACTTAAGATGTTTTAACATCATATGGATATCCAGGTCCAACTCCCTTTTTCAAAGACAACATTAAACATACAAAATTAAATTAGTCATTCCTTTCTCTGTAAAAGCACCAATTCACTAATTACTCTCTGGATTCACAGATTTCTGATTGTAAAAGGTACCAAGAACAACCAACTCTTTCATTGAAAAAACTCCATCGCACATCAAACTGGTGCAACCCAGTCTTCCAGCCCCTGCTGTAATATGCAGAGCTGGTACAGAACACCTACTAAAGTTTAACTAAGGAATTACAACAATAACCACAGGAGAAGCTGCTAGGTGCTCCAGCATAACAACTGATGTTAGTTATATGCTTTAACCAATATGGAATAAATTCATTCCAAAAGGAAGCTATGTGGTGGTGAGGTGTTAGCTGTTCCATGTCAGTGTTTGCTTGTATATTTGCAGAGTGCAACCTTATTCCAAAGGCATTCAAGTCTGTCCCAAAGTCTTTAGACAATGCAGCTTTAAAATAGCTTTGAAGAAAGTTTAGCAGGAAGAGTTGGTACAGACATAAAGCTTGCTTTTAACCTGCCTGGATCAGCTTACCTTTAACATATTGGTCCCATTGTTTTCTGAAATCTAAATCCATATAGACGTCTGCACACAGTTTTGGGGGACAATCAGCAAGCCCACCGAAGATTTTATACTCATAAAGTCCTGACTGCTGTGGAAACAGAATAGGGAGAGGAAAAGTCACACAGGAAAGGGAAGTATTCTGCAGCAGAGAGAACAGCTGAAGGAAGTTAGGTGGGGCACATACTACAAATACGCTCAAGAGCTGTGAAAGCAAGTGTTGAAAAAACAATGCAAGATTCAGTCTTTAACCTCTCGACTTTTTGATCTATACATGAAAGTTTAAATCCAGACAGGCTGACCTGCCCAGCACAATGGTTGTTCCTTCCCTTACACCAGTATGCTNCCACCCACCCACCCCCTTTTCATCTCCAGTGGTCAGTGCAGACTAAATCCTGCACACACTGAAGCATACCAGAAGATGAGCATTTAATTGTTGTAGCAGAGTCTCAAGGCCCTATTTAATGGGTGTAAGGATCTCATTCATTTCCAGGAGGTCACCAAGTACTACATGATCTGGAATAAGCCTTCCTGCAAGTTAGGTATGCTTATCCTGGAGGCTGTTGTACAAGAATGCTTTATAATGTTCATGCTTATATACAATGTAGTACATGTATTTGCCTTGAATACTTATTAGCTATTTTCTTTCTGAAAGCTGCCTGCACTGAAGGGGTGGGGTGCAGGATATCTCCAACATTAACGCTTTTAATGTTTCTCTCAACATATGGAAATTGCATCTGTGCCTACAGAGCAATGTTGTACTATTGTTAGTACCAGTTCATGAATACATTAAAACAATGAGAGTATTTTGAGAATACAGTGTAGGAGTCAAATTCAAGCATTCCCAGGGATAGAGAGGGAAGGATTATACAACATTCTGTTAGTGAATGGTTGATCTTTCCTCTTTTCCCCTCTTCACACTTTACAACTCAACCCTTGAAGATGAAGATTTGATGTACCAGAAGACAATAACAGGTCCAAGAAACTTAAGCTACTCATCTTCACTGTGGCACCATTGAAGCATCAATCCCTAACTTCAATCCTGAACTGTTCAGCACCTGTGCAACCCCATAAATTCATACCATCTTTGTAAAAGGTGTCAGTATTTCCATTTTTACAAGACAGGTGATTTTGAAATTCAGCTGAAACTGAACCAGGATCCACCGCTATGCTTTCAATCTAAGACAAAGCACTACGCTGGTACTTCAAAAATATTTGTTTTAGCTTAAACACTACTTCATTCCAGTGTCACTAGTCAGAAATGCTATATGGATTATCTTATATGTATGTGTACTTCTATTAAGTGTAATGTAAGGCAGGACTCACTCTTCCAATAATTTAGAAGAGTCTTATGTTCCCATGTCACTGGGCTGCTCTTCCACTGAAAAGTTTTTCTATTCTTTCCCTGGACTTCAATTACAACTGTATCTGTGGAGTTAACAAACCAAGCCCACCTGAAACTTTTAATTCTGCAGCCAATATACAAAGCTATTCACAAGCATACCGCCTGCTGCATCTTTTAGCTCTTCTTAATATTTTTGGCAAAAGAAAGCCATGCAGTAATTCTCTCATTTAAGCTACCAGAGTGCGCCTCAAAGATTTTGTATGGAACTGTGTGCTTTGTAATTTAGGGAGAATAGACTATAGTTTCACAGTTTAAAACAGAGTAAAAGCTTTAGGAACACAGCTTTTATGTTCCACCCAACAGGCAGCTAGAAGTGCCAGTAACACTTTTTGATCAAGAATTATCAAAAGATATGCTCACAACATAGGTCTTTAAAGCATTTTTGCTGTAGATAGAACCTCCAACAGAAGTCAGAATAGAGCTGGTAGTGATGTAATTTACTGTCAGTGAATTCAGAAGCTGCTACAAAGTACAAGTGCTCCATTTCCTAATCTCCTCAGTTAACACACAGGATTCTACCTTACATTCAGCTGGTTCACAATATCAGTCCAGTCATTCTGCCATCTTTAGCCTTCAAGTTCTTGTACCACAGCTCCAGAAGGATCAAGTTATTCTTGTAGAAATGATGCTGTTTTTCTCTACCAATTTATTTGTTCCACTGCTGGACACATTATGGCATACCTCATTAAATATCTTTTACTAAAAAGATAGTATTTTGATAGCGTATAAATAACAAATCATGATCTGAAAACTGAGTAGCACATCTTGCAGCAAGTAAGACAAAGACAGTCAATAAAAACAGCAATTTGCAATAAGAAAATTAAAACAATTCAAGTGTTTCAGGTTTCAGAGGCCTATCAGCAGGGGAATCGATCAGTGGGTTGGAATACAGCAAAGAAAAGCTGTGGAAAAAGGTGTACAGGGAAGCCTGGGAGATCTATTTGTGTAGCCTGCAGAGAAGGTAGAAAGAGAAGGCAACAGGAAATATAAATGCTGCCTTCAGCTTCCTGAACTACCACTGTTACAGTTGACTTGCAGTTCAGTAAGTGTTAAAAGTCAATTTTTTCAGTAAAAACTTAAAGTGAAGACCCTCTTGTTGGTTCTTCTTTTCCTGTGGCACTTTGAAGCACCTGAAGGACAGAATAAACAAGAGACTTATTTCCCAGCAGAATCAGAGGACAGGAACTTGTGATGGTCCCTTGCAGCATACCTAGTCCTTCTACCTACCCTAAATTAGGGTACCCTAATTACCCTAATTACACAATTACCAAGCACAGGAGGCAAAAAAAAAAACTAAATGTTTTTCAGCCAGCTCAACAGTCCATCCATATAAAAACATCAGAAGGAGAAGCCTGAGTTACTGTCCATCTAGCCAGCTGCAATTTATACAATAGCAGCAAAGCCACAGCAACACAGGCAGCCTCAATACAAGCCTCACGGATACCTGGTGCCATTTGTTAGGCTAAATTAGGCCTCCAACTTCCCTAAGTTAATCTGCCTCAGTTCGCTATATGATGCATTTACAGGTCCGTGATGAGCTCCAGTCCTGAAGTTGCTATTTAGTCCATAAGCAAGACTTCTAGATATGCTGTTGAAATAGAGGTTACTAATTACTGCGTAGATATCTGGCAGACACCACCAGCTTTCCTTCGCTGTGTGCACTCATTGATAAGCTTGTCTTGCTATTGCCAGTGACCATTTCCATGCTGTAAACAGGAATTATTTAGCACCAAAGAATTCCCTGGGATGTATGAAGTGATATTAAAAAAAAAAAAAAAAAAAGTAATTTAGACTTTCCCTACCCAGCCCTGCCTTTCACATAGACCAGAATGAGCTATGTGCTTACTTTCTTTGCTATTTTTTTCTGATATGCGTAAGATGATTTTCCAGAATACACTCCAAGATTTTCATGCATGAAGCAGAGCACAAAGTACAGCTTTACAAGTAGTTGAGAAAAAACTCTGATCACAAAGCTAGAGAGGTAAGATACCTATATGGATTCAAATTTCTTTACTAAATCAGAAACTTACATCAGAGATTGAAACACGTGGATTAGCAATGTTAATCACATACATGTCAGTCATGGCCTAAACATTTGTACTTCTTGAGAGTAGTAAGTCCCCCCCCACCCAAAGGATGGGAATTTCATTCTAACCCTTTCTGAACTACCTCCTGATTTCAGGGGCAGAAATGCAGATGAAAAATCAGTTTGAGAGGAATTCTGGAACAAGGGAGAAGGCAGGGAGCCGGAAGCCCCCAGATCGGGCTGAAGCTCCGACACGGGAGCAGGCGTGCAGGGCCGGGATCCTCCGTCACCACAACCCCGGCCCTGGAAGGAGCGGGACGCTCAGAGCCAACGCCCCATGAGACCCACGGCGGCTNGCCCCCCCCCCCGCCAGCACCTTCCGCCAGGAATTCCTGCAGCCACCGGCTGCTAACAAGCTTTAAGCAGCTCGCAGGTTCCTCCAGCAGTGCGTAAGAGCGGTGTTTACAGCAGCAGAGCAGCTTTCTCCAGCAGCACTTAATAGCATTACCCTGCAAGCTGCTTTCTGGGAGCCTGGAGAAACCGAGCCGGGGGCTGTAGCGACGGACCTCGGCCTGCCCTGCGCGGGGACGCGGCGGCACCCCGGGCACCCCTGGCG
>VXAL01000775.1:118436-205568 GCA_013399475.1 Chauna torquata | reverse complement strand
CGGCTCGGCACGGCACGGCTCGGCTCGCAGGCGGTGCCTGGCGCAGCGCGGCGCGGGGCTGTCCCCAGGCGAGAAACCACCGCAAGTGGAACGCTTCGGGGCTCCGCAGCCGGCGCTGCCCCGCGCTGCCGGGCGCTTGTGCCGCCGCGGAGCCGAGCCCCGTGTCGCCGGCGGGCTGCGGGGCAGCGGGCGTGCGTCCAGACCTCCGCGCCTGCTCGCGTCCCTTCCTTCTTGAATAGGTGCCTGGGGATAGGTGTGACGCGCGGTGCTTTACTCGAGGTGTGTGTGGCGTTTTACAGACGTGTTTGAAGGGTTCGCAGTGTGCGGATAACAAAGTTTGTTAGCGGGGGGTGGTGGTGGTTGGCTTCCCTCGTCTCCCCCAGCTGTGTCTGAAAAATGAAAAAGGTGTGTGAGAGCTCGAATCTGGCAATCATTTACCTAAAAATTTGCGGGTGGAAACTTGTCTGCATCCTGAGGCTCAGACAATTGGCAAGGGTGTAATTCGTTCTTCTCGTACCCTTTCATTAAGGGCCCGATCCTGCGGTCTTGTAAGTACAAGTTCTAGTTCTGTATTTCCAGGAGCATTCCCACGAGGAAGAGCTGCGGGATTGTATTTAGGATTACTTTGGTGTGTTGAATTGCGGTTTGGGCTCTCCTGTCAATACAGACAGATTCCTTGCTGCTGTTTTTCGCAGTCACTCTAATGAAAAACCAAGTGGCATGGCATTATGATTAACTGGAATTTTACATAAGCAAAAAACGGTGTCTGAAATATTATGCAAGGTACAGGGAATCAGGTTGAGAGCCTGAAGACATGAAAACAGTTAACGTGTCCTATTGGTTTGGAGTAAAATGCGAAAAGG
Organism: Chauna torquata; assembly: GCA_013399475.1. Classification (NCBI taxonomy): domain Eukaryota; kingdom Metazoa; phylum Chordata; class Aves; order Anseriformes; family Anhimidae; genus Chauna; species Chauna torquata. Next base: position 204,705 of record VXAL01000775.1, on the reverse strand, counting down.
GAAAGGATTGTAGTGACTGAGAAATACCAGCTCTCTGCAGTTGCGCAGAGATATTCAGTATGTGGGAAGCCTCCTGAGCAGACTACATTGAAATGAATCAGACTTAAAATATTGGAATTGTAAGGCATGGATTTCATGTGTTTCTGCTTCTCAGCTTTGTGGTGAGGGAGAGAAGGAAGAGGGAAGAAATCCTAAAGTTGCTGTCAGTTTTTTTTTTTTTTAATAAAGACATTAATTTAAAAGAAATTACCTAAACTGCATGTATTCAAGGGCAAGTACAAATAAATTACTGGCAGAGCAATTCATCTTCCCAAAGAATGATGCTAGGAGAGTAGCTTAGGGGGCACAATTGCTCTGGGAAGATTTTCATACAAATGTTACCATTCTTATAATGTGAGTGGAAATTGACTGCAAGATAGTTTCAGAGGTCTGCTTTTGTTTTAATGTAATCTAGATTATCCATCTAAAGTCTTTTTATTTCTATATTTTCTTCCACACTTTTTGAGAAGCCAAGCTAATTGCTAGATGGTATGCACAAGAATATAGTCAAGGAGAGAAGCAAGGAGACTTCCTTATTATTAGCTAACTTCAATGATCAGCTAAATATACTTTGGACATGTCACAGGCTTATTCCTAGGAGCCTCTAGAGAAAAACAGAAGCAGATTGTGGCTGTGAATGCTTGTGTTTGTGAAATGTTAGCATGGTCTACAGAAATTAAAAAGAGAAAAAGCAAAGAAAAAAAAATCATTATATCAACTCACGCGTTTATTCTCATCCGCACTTAGGAGCTCCTGCTTCAGTGTTAAAGTGATCCTCCATAATCATGCACATATAGAAAGGGCATGAATAAGATTAGCAACATAAATCTATGCTGCTTTGTAAGTTTTACCCAACTGCTTGGTGATTTCACAGCTGTTTCTGCAGTTGATAACAATTTCCATCACTCTGCTTTCTGCAAAGTTGTCACACTGCACTGCTGCAGATTCTGCCCAGTCCCTGTTTGAGTTATGAATCTTGTTTTAAAAAATCAGATAGTAGAAATGAAGAATATTAAATATAATGAAATCAAGCTTATTACACTGCGTTCTTGGACTCAGTTAGTTTCCCTTTCATTACGTTTATTCAAGAGGAGATTTGGGGATTATATTACCTAGCTTTTTGTTATTAGCAGAATAGATTTAAAAGAAAGTTTTGGTGGGACAGATGCTGTCACTGTCAGTTTACAGCTAGGAAAACTGAGGCACAGGGAGATGAAGTGATTTGCTCAAAGAAACATAGACAAATAGCCACGTATTCTGAGTGGTGAGTTGGTTCCTTGATTTACACAGGTGAAGTGTGCAATAGAAATGAAGTTAAAGAGACGTTTAACTGCAGTAGTTCGTGTGCATTCCCTTTTCCTGCCTAGCTGTTTCTGGGGGACTTGCTTGGGCTATGACACTCATCATCGAGACGTCACAGCATCAAAGCTAAATGTTGCGTAGGGCCAGAAATGGGTGATGACTGCCAAGAAAAGAGGCAGAAACCGCTAGGAGAGCCAGAGGGAGAACATCTCCTGCTGCGGTTAGGCTAGAAACAGGGGTCAGCACAGTGGGAACTTTTCCATGCAGGAGTTTTGTTCTTAAGAAGCTGATATATATCCAACCATTTTTCTTGTAGGAAACCTCCGTGCTAGAACGCTGTCAACTCCAGTTCATCATTAAGCAACATCTGACACTTCAAAGCCTGGAACAGCTCATTCTGCTGCCTGACTCTGCCTTGAATTGACAGACAAGACATCTTAAGCAGTCTTCCTCTGCTTACTGAGCCAAGGGATTTGTTGCGATGGATTCCTCATGGACCTGGTAGGTATGCATGCTGATGGATTTCATGTCTTTTCAGTAAATCTCAACTTACACCTATTAGTGGGTATTGTGCGCTTCAGGGTAAAACATTCCTCTCTCCTTCATCCTGTGTAAGCCACGGATTGCCACATAAACACATTCTTCCTCCAAGTCAAAATAGCTCCTTAAGAAAGTACTTCTGGTATGATCAGTGAGAGGATGCTGGTGTTGCCGGGTATCTTCGCCTAAATTTCTTACCCTGAAACCTGAACCAAGTCACCTGTTCGCGTAAGTCAGAAGTGACTTTGCTGGCAATGAGGATCTAGTGCCATTTTCTAGGATGAATACCTTTACTCACACTTCAAATAGGTTCTGTTGTTTATTTAACTTACAGTATGTCAATAGAGGTTTGTTTATTTGTTTATATAAATGCTTGTTTGCTTACATCCTATTATAGGCATGAACTGTGCTCCTCAGAAATCAGCAGGTATTTTGCCATTGACGTAGTTTTGGTAGCTTAGGAGATTTATTTTTTTAAATCCATGTTAGTTTCGACTGTATAAATATCTCTTCTTGCTTCATAAATCTCTGTACGAGATGTCAAAAAGACTTAATGCTTGTTGGGGATGTATCTGAAGCAGACAGACAAGGACTTTGGAAACAGGTCCCCCTCAAATCTAAGAACAAGTCATTGAACAAATTGAATTCTACTAATGGTAAAATCAAAAGAGAGAGCATTTTGGGGGGGCACGTTCTCCCATTGTGCTGAACTTCTGTAATGTTTTGTGGATAAGTAATGTAGCAACATAATGGCATCAGTGAGTGTCTCACTGTCATACAAATCATCACAGAAAATGCAGAACTTGGGCTTAGATCCATGTGGGGACAGATCAGTGGCATTCTCATGCAAATCTATGGCTTGACTGGTCTCTTTCAACTGATATGAAAGGTTCTGAATCGTGCATTATGATTTGAAGGACAAAGCAACAGTACCTAGGAGAACCTAGGACATCTGAATTGTCATCATGTATTTGCTTTGTCTGCTAAGCACTGCTCTGATCCCCTGCCTGCCTTTGGGGATACCAAGTACCTTCAGTGTCGTTATTAGGGACAGAAAGGCTACTCATCCTGGTAGCTGCTGAGCATCTTGCAGGATTGAACCCTGAAGATAGCTGTGTACAGCAAGATAAAATATTGAGCTGAGCATGCTTCCTTAGAACAGAAGAACGAAAACTTTGTCAAACCAGATCTGAACTTTCCTTCTCTCGTTAGGGTTCAAGGAAACTCAAACACAAACTCTCTGACTAGGTAGAGGGTATGGTCTGGGTGTGGGTGTGTTAAAAATAGTGAAATCCTCTTTCTCGCAAAACACACAGTCAGTTATATGAGGTACTGAGATACAAAACCAAGGGCTCTCCACAATGGAGGAATATATCTTAGCAACAAGGGTGGGAGTGGTGGGAAAGGAAAAGGAGAATACAAGTATCTGGCAATTAACTTCCTAGTCACAGATGTGAAGGTGATAAAAGTGATAAAAGCATTACTGCATTGCCAACGCTCTTCCTTGTTCTCTGGGCTGTGTACCATGCTGTTTGTAAGAGCCAAAGCTACACAGCCTGTACTGGAGAGTGGCGGAGGAGTCCTGTGAGCTATTCAGCAGGGAAACCCAGTGTTTCCCCAGTGTCCCATTCTGTGTTTTGCATGGTGGGATGCACTGATCACACAGCCTGGTCCAAGGCAGCACAGCCATGGTACCCTCAGCATTGTCAGGGGCTCACTGCAGCCTACAGGGCAGCCCCCAGACCAGCAGAGTCCGGGGGCAGTGGCAGAGGTCTGTCGTGGCAGCCGATAGCAGCAGAGAGTCATGGGCTGGTCTTGTCATGATCAGGTGGACTCCAGTTCCGCACTGGGCTCCATGGAGCCAAAAGCTGTTTTGCCCCATAATGCAATCAATTTGTGTGTGCTGTCTGTAGGACTGACTGCGTATTTGATATGGAGACAGGAGGGAAGCAACCTGCTGTAACTGAGGTGAATGAATATGACTACGAATCTTCCTCTTCCACAGTAACGTCGATGTGGTCTCATGGGCTTATAAGGAACCTATTACTTTTCCATTAAGCAGATTTAAATGGCAAGCCAACAGTCCAGCACTGATGTTGTTTTAACAGTAGGTTCACCAGCTTTCAGTGGCATTTCCTGAGTGCAGGACATCCCTATTCTCCCCACATCCATAACCAGTCATGTCCATTTGGATTTGTTTGCAAAGTAACATTTGCTTTGAGAAAGAGTTTGTTGTTCAGTGACAGTAGAACAGCTATGCTGCCTCTGTGGGTGGCGAGTTTGACATGTTGGACATAAAAGATGAGCAGAGGAGTTTGGAAACAGCATGTAAAGACGGAGATGAACTAGACTGGTTTGGAGAATGAGCCGAAGTTTGACTTCTCCAGGATGATAGATCTGCAGTAGGTCTCTGATTACTCGTTCCTGGCCCAACAATCTGGGTTGCAGTGTTGTGTCCTGTACAGAGGAAAACAGAGGCAGCAGTTCCTGCCCACAGTGCTCTGCATTGCTGGAGTCTGCAATGCCACAGTACTGAACTCTCCCATGTGTGACTTCTGTCAGCTCTTCGGAAAACTCAAGCATGATCAATAGCTATGAGTCCCTGGATATGCAACGTTTCTTACAGACATCAATACCCATTCTCATGGGAGTATTTTCAGCTGTTGATGATACTAACATCAACAGATCAATAAGAAAGTAATTTAAATATCATTTAGCTTAAAAAAAAATCTTTGTTGTTGTTCATTGCATGGGAAACTTTAAACTTTTCTGTCGGGTTACTTTGGTAGTGAGGGAGGCAACTGATTACAAAAAATGGTACCATTTGCATCACCAGTTATGTTACATCCCTGTTCTACACACATTTATTCCACTAGGTTCTTGAGAGTTTGTGAGTACATCTTAGGGTGCTACAACACAGTTAAATCCACTTTTGGTTATGTAGATCTGCTGTCAAGTCATAATTAAAATCAATTCCTGTGACCAGCGTGCATGTAACACTTTGAAGTATGCATGCCGTGTACAGTTATGCAAGCTATAATGTCCAGACTTAACTCTCTGGTGACCTGTGCTCCAGAACTGATTTGTCATTTATTTTGAATTTGGGAAAAACAAAAAAAAGATATAAAAATTCCAAGTATGGTAGAAAGAAGCAAGCTAATAAAAAAGCAAGTTGTGTTTTTTCGCTGGGGCAGCTCTTGCCTGTGTTATTGTGATATGCTTTGGACCAAATCTGTGTAATGTGTGTGCAGAGGTGTGTAAAGAAACAGCGTGAAAAAGAGGGTGTGAGCAAGAGCAAAATTTTTAACCAAAACTGTCTGTGGACTTCACCTCTGTGTCTGAAAATGTAAATCTAAGTTGCATCCAGAACTACTAACTTTAGGATGTAACTTGAAGTGAGATTATCCCACAACACTTTGAAGTTGGTGTCTTTCTTGGTCTGTGAGTCTCTTCTGTCTAGCACTTGCATGAGCTGAGTCAGATTCACCACGATCAGTAGGATTACAATCAAGCTTGTGCATAAATCCTTGTGAGGTCAGAGCCTCTGCTTGTCTGCAGTCCTGAGTGGGATACTTCTCTGTGTCTTTTTGTCGCGTAACAGTAATGCTTTTTAGTTGAACTCATGCTCTTCTCTCCACAGTGCAATGCGTGTTCAGCAGAGTCTGCTCTAGCCTAGGAACTGACTAAGTCAAGAGAATCAAGATGACAAACGAACCTATTAAAGAGATCTTGGGCACTCCAAAGCATCCTGATCCTGTAACCACGGAGAAGAGTAATAACAATGACTGCGTGATAACCACCGTCCCTCTCGTTAGTGAATGCCAGCTGACTGCAGCAACGGGGGGAGCAGAACTCTCCTGTTACCGCTGTACCATTCCCTTCGGTGTGGTTATCCTCATAGCCGGCATTGTGGTTACTGCTGTGGCATACAGCTTCAATTCGCATGGATCAATCATCTCAGTATTTGGATTAGTCCTCTTGTCATCAGGACTCCTTTTGTTGGCTTCTAGTGCAGTGTGCTGGAAAATCAGGCAGCAGAACAAGAAAGCAAAGAGGCGGGAGAGCCAGACAGCACTTGTGGCACATCAGCGAACCTTGTTTGGTTAAAGACAACCAAGAGAAGGCTGGACAGAAGACAGAGCCTTGCAAATCAACTTCACTATTTATCAGTAAGACAGACTGCAAGTTTTAATTTAACGTTGGAAATGAACTGAAATGAAAACAGAATGGATTAAGAAAGGCTCTTAACAGCTCTGCAAATGCTCTTAATGTTTTTCTTACTGCAGACTTAATAGTGATTCTTTCAAAGACAGAGGAAAAAACACTTTTCCTGCACAGAAAACTGTTGTCGTAACTGCAAATCACCATAACTGCATTCTCCAACATGCTGATCGTGTTGGAAAGGGAACTTGTGAGACCTAAGAAAATAATTTGAACTGACTTGAAATGCCAGAGATCTCCTTAAAACACACTGTGACATTTGACCAAGGGAGAAATCATAGCATTTGAAGTGACTACAAGTTTATGGCCAGATTGTCTGTGACTTAAATTGTTGCTCAAAAGAAAAAAAAACGCAATAACAACCAAACAAACTGCAGATTGCTCAATAAGCTGATTCTTATATTTTACNCCCCCCCCCAATATCTGTGGTACTTTCCTGTTTTTTAAAACCAACTAATATTAATTTTGTTGTACTATTGAATAGAACTAGATAGAAATGTGTAATTATATTGTCTAACCTAAATAACGAGGTATGATTGTAGCTTAAAACATGACACTCTTTTTGTAAATTAAAGTTGTCAGATTTAGCACTTTTGATTATTTTGCTATAAAATTAAAAGGTAAATTTCATTAAAATGATATTCAGTGCTGCTAGACATTTAGAAAATCTTTTTTTTTATTGATATCAAGATAGCTTTTTATCTTCAACTGCTTTAGGATTCTTTTTCTTTTTTGCGGAACAATATCTTTGACAATAACTATGGACCTATATACCACTGATCTCTTCCAAAAATCTCTGTAGACTGTGGGTTTTGGTTTAATAGCCCATTCCTCTTGCAGCTTGATTAACAACAGAATCATTGAAAAATCACAAGTGTCAGTTCTGCAGACACTTAGTGGCATAGTCAGTTTTACTCACAAGTATTAATAATTACTTGTGGAAGCAAAGTCATCTATGTAGTAAGTGTTTGTTGAGTGAGCCTTGGGATTACAAATCTGTATGAAAATGCAGGTCTCAGGTGCCCCCCTGTGTATGTATGAAATGTTTGATTCTGTAAATCTTGTGTTCCAGAGGTCTTCCAACTTTTCTTGGGTAATGAATAACTGAGGGGCTGGTCCCAAACCGAAGCAAAACAGAACATTATTTCTTTATCTGTATCACAAAGGACAAGCGGTGCTGCGCCAAGCCACAGACTTCCACCCCAGAGTGTATGAAGGTGTCGGAAGGCAGAGGGGCTGCATGGAGTCCTGTTTTCTTTTTCTCATTTTTTTTCTCCTTTCTCCTCAGAAGGGCTGGATGTGATTTTTGCTTCCCACTGCTAGAGCAAGCAAGGCCCAGGCTAGCGTGCCTCGTCTTTGCCCTCGAGCCACTGGCACCCATGATGGCTGTGGTGATGCCACCTCAGAGCACACCTGCTGAACAAGTGCTGCAGCGGGTCGCCTTCTGCAGGTCATCCTTGAGCTGTATGCTTCTCCTGCTGAAATCACCCAAGCATTCTGGCTTAGGTGCCGACTTTTCCTCTGCCCTGCATGGTTTAAGCTTGTTACATCCATAACTTATCCCTGGATTTGCAAAGTGCACTTTGTGTTTTAAATAGAGCAAGCTATATGTATGGGGGGGGGGGATGTTTGGAGTCAGTATTTGCGTTGCCACACTCCGTGGTTACCAGACGCTATAATAAAATCACTTGCATCAGAGGAAAGCTGACAACACATTTTAGCACTTCCATAGCTCCAACTTAATCACGGCAGGAAGCTTTCCTGCTGCTAGGAGAACATGTTGCGTCACCAGAACATCTGACACCGGTGTCTAATGTCAATCACTTTGCTTAAGGTCATTAAAAATATTAGGGTGTCCCCTTACGATGCACAGGTTTTGCATGAGTGACAATTCATAGGAAATGCATAGCATGATAAATAATGGAACAGGTGGACTAAAGTGGTGTCTTTCCTGTTTAAAATGAGAAAAGTGACTGACATTAGCAAAGCTGGATAAGCTAAATAGGGCTGTTTATTTTTTTTCCCCTGGGAACACAATAGTTTTTCTGACTTCTTTCCCCTCCCTGTTTCTTTTTCCTCAGTGGAATTTTGCAGGCTGCTGAGGAGAGAATTGCTGGGTCTGAGAGATGCAGTGATTTCCAGTACACGCACGTAGCAGCTCAGCCCCATGATTCCCAGGCTGGGAATCAGGCATCTTGCCCTCTTCAGAAGTCTTTCCCGTGCGTGGACCCCCCCCTTCACCATTGCTGTGATGCCGGCGAGCTTGCGCGTGGTGTGCAGCATGTAGAAAGTGGTGGTGCAAGGTAAGGCTCTGCTCCAAGTCAAAAGAAAAGGAGTGGAGGCAACCAGTTTATGGGAGCAGGTTTGCAGGAGTAAGGGTAGGAGTTGCTCTGCTACTACAGGAGATTTCCTTTCCCTTGTCTTTGCCCTTTTTATGTTTGCTCTGCATATACAAGGAAACAGCAGAGTGCCTGCACCACCCTCTACCTTAATTGTGGAGCATTTTGGCATTAAGCAGCATGTAAGCAGTGACAGCATTCCAATGGCCCTAGGCGTGATCCCCCTGCATAGCAAAGCTTCAGATACCAACGTGGTGTCCTGTAATACCTGCTAACTGGCAGGTTGAGAGGCCCGTAGGTAACATGGGACTGCTATAGCACAAACTGCTGAGCTCAGTAACATTGGCTGTATCCTAGTGAGACAAGGTACATGCACAAGAATCTTCATATCAAGCTGCAGGTGAAAGTCTGTGCAGGAATTCACTATTATATCTATTATATCTTTTATTCAGAGAAGCAAAATAGTAACTTTGTAGGGAAAGGTCCCAGCACCCAGTCCTGGTGTCCTGCAGGAGCAAGGCAAAGCCTGTGAATGGTTCAGTTGGACACCTCATGTGCCATTTGAAGGTGTTTTCACATGTTTCACCCCTGAATTGCCACATAAAATTAGAAACCTGCACAGACTACTCCACTGTGATTTGTGTGCTTTAGTTTTGGGACAGTCTGAAGCAGTTATTGGCATCTTTTCTTAATGGCCAGTGACGACACCCAACATGAGTCTCAGACTATATTTTTTTCTTCCTGTATATCTATATATTACAGACATTTTCATTATTATCATCTCTCTCCCAGCACTCTTTTGTACCCTTAAAAAACAATCATTCTGGGAGAGGTGCTACATGAGTACAGTGTGTCAGGCTTAGCACCTTCATCTTACTAGAAAATGGTGATACTGTTAGATCTGAAATGTTTTTACAAGGGCAAACGGGCCAATATTTTCACGAGGGTCAACCCCTCCCAAACTGGGCAGCTACAAACACAAAAGTTCTACTTCAATTTTTGAGTCCCATGACCTAGTCTGGTTAGATTTGGGTTTTCATGCCTGGATGCTAGGTCGTGCAATCCAAGGCTTTGATGTAAAGCCATTTGGAATTCCGTGATTGCTGCTTGGTGTTTTCCATGGGAACCTGAAAGGCAAAAGTCAGCCTGGAGGATGCAGCCGTGTGGAGATCACAGTGACTTTCCAGTTCAGAAACACCTTCCCTTCTGGTGTGAAAAGGCGTTGAATGCGACAAATGGTATTTCAGATGTGGGAGAGGTTGGGTGGGAGCTGATGCAAATTTTATTGTCACAATTGCTTGTCTCTCCCTTCCTGAAAGCTCTGGCAGCATTGCGTAAGAAAAATTGCCCTCACAAGGATAGAAAATTATCTAATAGGGGAATTGCAGTGGTGCACTGAGCAAGTGTTACGCGGATCTTAAATAATAATTTCAAAACCTAAGCACAGGAAATTGTGTCTGTAACTACACCCTGTATTGCTATTGTACACAAAGCCGGTTATAGCCTGGGACAGAATTTTAAAATAATAATCAGTTTGGTATGACAATGCTTAATATTTGTTCTAGTCCAAATGCCCAATTTACGATTCCCTAGTCACATAACATATCATGGTTTGTACGTGACTGTGGTTCTAATACCATAACTTACCAGGTTAAAAACAAACAACAAACAAACAAAAAATGCAAAAAGAGAGAGAGAAAGGTTAGTTTATGGACCTGTGTCCAGAAAAGTTTCTCTGCCTTAGACACTTGGGAGAGCTCCTGTTACCAAAGAACAAATGTACAGCATTACTACAGCTCTACAGAATAGGAACCAGGCTCAGCGTAGTGTAAGAAGAAAGGCCTGAGAGTCTCATCAAGATCCCAAAGACTCTGGCCAGGAACAAGCCCTCTGTATTCTTGCCTCAATTTTGCTTATCTAGAGCCAACGTCCAGGGCTGCCGCTCCTTTCATGTCTGAGATGGAGGTGGTCACATGGGTATTAGCAGCTTTCACCTAATTTGTTTTTACAATGGGCTCCAAAATAAGAAGAGCAGAACAATATTGGCAGCCATCAGTTTGTGTATGTGTTTCCAATACCTCTGATGCCTGTAGATTGTAGGATGTTTTAGCTATGTCAGTATAATCTTTGTCAGTTACAAAGGGTTACCTATAAGGTAAAAGTACACTGACAAGTAAAGAACTGCACTGCATGATGTGAAAGCTGATGTAAATCCTGGTGAAACTTTATGGTAGACTAAATCTTACATGCTAAAATATATGGAGAACAATGGTCTTAAACTGCAGAATCAACCTGAATATTTGGCTTTTATTCAGGTTGTTGATGTCACTATTAACATGACAGAGGACCTAATCCTTCCTCTTGTGAGCAACCAGTTGGAGTCCTATTGTCCTAACTCTGTGCATCCAAAGATTTGAATTTGCGATGAACGTGGCATTTTTGAAAAACACTTTTTTAGGATTAACTACTTTAACTTCTTAACTTTTCTGTGCTGTCTAGACTAAGAAAATAGTACTAAACTTCAAAAACAGAGAAAAAGAGGAAAGAAAGAGAAGAAGAACACATGACAGCAACTGTTGGACACTGCATAAAGTCATGCAGGAAAAGCCATGCAATACACAAGTGCCTTGTTGAAAGACAGAAACTTGTGAAAAAAAAATATAAGTCCTCTTTCTGTTACATCCTTGGCTGTATCCTTGGTTTCATTCTTATAAAATACCTGAAGACCTAAGATTAACATCAGTCCTGGATCTCACCTCATATTTCTTCCCCTTTTTTGTTTCCCTGGAAATAGCCCAGCAAAAAGCAGAAGTTTAATTTCTTACTATCACTTGCAATCTAACTGAAATCGTATAGCCACTTGGGATTAGCAGAGGCAGTGCCCCTGTGTTTTTGTAAGTTATACGGCATTCAGCCTCAGTGTAACCTTGAAGAGGTAGTCACTGCACAGAGGTGAAGATTTCTGCTGCAACAAGAGATGTCAGTGAATAATCTATTTGAAAAAAAAAAAGTAAATAACACCAGAGGAGCCCTCCACTAACTCTTCTCAGCCACATTCCCTTTCAATCTGAGGGCCTGAGTTTGTGAATAGAGTTAACAGCTTTCCTGGAAAACTGGCCCATGACATTATTTCCTTGTGAACTCCATCCACCTGTCATGTTAGGGCTTGGTGCGACGCCAGCACTGGCAGGAAATAATAGGCAGCAGGATGCTGGTGTGTGTCGATGGCCCTGACCCTCCCATTCCTGAACATGAATAAGCTTCGAGCTCACAAGGCGTCACAGCAGCGCAGCTTCTGGGCCCACAGAAACGCATGGGTGGGATGCACAGCCACTAAAATAACATCCAGCCGGCTGAGCCGCAGCAACAGAGCTGCATGGGAAGAGATGGTGTCACATTCTTGCTGCCTGCTGCTCTTTGTTCTTTCGCCCGCGCTCTCGCTGTGCTGCGGATAGTACAATGGCTGCTCAACAAAGAAAAAAAAAAGTACAAAGTATGCCTGTATGTGAATTAGCTAAGATTCCCTAAAAGAACACAAAAGCTTCATTGAACAACTTTCACCGCTTCTCTAGGGAATTACACTGGCAAGGGAAAATGAGCTATCAACTTGAAGTGGTTTGCAGCTGGCTTTCTCCCGATACTGCACTGTTGTCAATGGAAAAGGTAGTTCAATTCAGCATTTAAGCAAGACAAACTCTTAGGAGGTTAAGTGATGAGTTAGGGGAGCCCAAATCACCCCTGAAGTGAGAGTTGGGTTCAGTTTGTGACATGGTGCAGACTGAAGTGCACATTTTCCAAAAGTGCACCAGCAGCTCTGTCGATCTGGGTAGCTGGCATCCCCGAGTCCTTCTTAGAAGTTGGACAGAGAGCACAGAAGGGAGGGAGGAGGTTAGGAAGACTTTTTCCCACTTTTCCCTCTGCCAGACTGCATGTGACAAAATTTGTTTAGGTTCTTATATGGAAATTCCTGTCTGAGGTATTGGAGTATTAATCTGGAATATTAGTCCCTTTGCACCTCATCTCAAAGGTGCAGGAGATGGCTGTCCTCTGCTGAGGGACATCTCGTTTTGAAACCCAAAGTCACTAGTCTTATTTTAATATCTTGAGTTGTTCTGTGTGGGCGAGAGAAAGAGAGAGAGAGGGAGGGAGAGAGACAGATCATATATACACACCTATATGCTTCTCTGAAGGAGCAAATAACCTGAAGTGTGTATACTTCTAATGCTTGCAGCATAGAAAGGCACTCCTCCAAAAGAAGCATCTTCCCAGGACTGGCAGCCAAGAGCCAAGATAATTCCTAGAAGGGTCTGGCATGGTTTGTTTGCAAACCAGTGCTCACCACCTCCCCACTCCCTTTGCAGTCTGATGGTTAAGAAATGTCTGATCCCACAAGCCAGCTCTGCCCCTCTGAATCAAGCCCCGATTATTTACCCTCTTCTCCCGTGCAATGGAAGAGCTGAAATCTCACCATGTTTCACATCATGTAACTCAAGAGCTCCTCCGCTAAGAGTGCTGGGGTCAGGTACAGTCAGTGCGAGCAGGGTTAGTCCCGCTGGAGTTGGTGGGGTATGTCGCGTATGACCATCTGTGTTGCCACTTCGGCTTTGTTTCTGTATTTAGCTAGGTAGAGACAAAGAAAATTTCATTCTTTGCCTACTGACTGATGGTGCTTCAGAGGATGACCTCTGCTATCATGCAAGCAAAGGGCTTTTCAGCCATTGCTCTGGTTTGTAAAATAAGTTTGTAAAGAAACATCCTGCACTCATAGCCACTTCCCTATAAATGCTTTTCATAGGAAGGTCCAGTGACTGGATCAATTGTTTCCTGATGTGGAAAGAAAACTGGTACAGCTGAAATTTAATGAAATTTGGTCTTGAAGCAAACCATCCTGGCACCCCATACCCTTCTTGCCCAAAGGCAAAAAGTGCTGAGTAACGTCATTCCTGTGCAAAGACCAGAAAGACAGCTAGGCTATTGCTTACATTTCAACTCTTGCAAAAGGAGTGATTATACATAATAGGATGAACAGCTTCATTTGCCTTTTAAAATAAAAAAGTCTAGAAAACAAGCTTTTCTTCCCTTGCCAAAATATTTCAGTCCTCCCGTCACAGCAGCTAAGACATGACAGGTGTCCTTGTCTCACTTGCCACCAGCTCCAAGTACTGTGAAAGATGTAAGCCATAAATGTTGGTCCCAGTGGCCGTGCCACATTCACTGAGTTGCTGGAGTCCTGCCCCACTGTGTGCTGACAGCAGCGGGGCTAAGATGGCTCTTCTGGGCAGCCACCTCTTCCTTGCTGCAGCCTTGCTGCAGCTGCTCGGCTGTGCCAAGCAGGACTAGAGGGACTCATCCCCAGGCACAGGGAAGTGCAGTTGCACTGTGAAGTAACCAGAAGTAAAAAACATCAAGCCTGGTGCTCAGGACTGGACCAAAAAAAAAAAAAAAAACCAAACCCCACAATCAGGAAGAAGAGAATCCACATGAACTTCCACGTGTTTTGCTCATACTGAAGTTAAAGCAGAGGTCAGTGCTCCAGAGGAGGACTGAAGCCCATTGGCAACCAGCTTGGAAAGGCTTTCACCATTGCAGACCATGATGTATCTGTTCCCTGGCTAGAGAAAGGGCTTTGTTTTACTTTGGATAATAAAGCAGATGACAGTCAGGAGATCTGGGCTCCACACGAAGTGTTGCCGGATGCCCCGGAGCGTCTGATGATCACAGTGTGCTGCCGCTACTGCACTGCTGGCGGTGGCTTTGGGGGCCTTCAGAGGAACTGGCTGTCAGAACATCTCCCGTGGGCCACCAGCACGGGGCTCGGTCAAGTGGTATCAACTCTCACTCTAGTCTTTGGTCAAGTTGGTGAGTAAAAACCATTCCCCGGGTGGTGGTAAAACCATTTGTGCTTCTGTTGAAGAATTACTACTGAATTGCCTTTGTAATATGACAAGCCCTTTCCAGTCAGAGCTGCAAATTTAAAACTGGCGCCAGAACTGGCCATTACTGAGCAATACGACTGCACAGGAGTTGGCAGACAGACGTTCCCCTGCCCAGCAAGTCATGTTCTGCAGCTGCTCTGCATCTCAGCACTTTTGCAAAACTTCACTCTATTTTTACAGGACTCTTAGATCTCTTATTCTGTTCACTTTATGTCTAGTTTCTGCTAGCTTCACACTGAGATAGGGAGTGACCAGTAAGCACAACTGGTGGCTGTGCATGACAGAGCAGGGGAAACTGGGACATGCGTGGGGCTCCTTGCATGGGCGAGCAGCAGCCGCCTGCGCTGCTGAGCCAGCCCTTGCGCAGGGGTGCTGCACTTTGGGTCCTCTCCTGTCTCCCGTAAGGGCCCAGTGCGGAGTCAACGCGACATCGCTGGGGCAGACCAGACCTTGCACTGACCCCCAGCCGAGAGATGCTGGCTGAGCTACCTACGAGAAGCTGTTTGCGATGCACGAAGTCCATGAGAGCCACACAGGGACACAAATTTTGGATATTTTTGAGCGCCATCTACTGGAGTTTTATCTGTTTTCTAACTGTTTGCACGCATTATGTATATATATAAATATTCTGCGTTAAGAGGTATGAAGGATTTCAAACTGAGGAGGAGAAAGTAAGACTTCAGCACGCCGGTGCTCCCATGACTGACAGGCATCCCTGCAGCGTCCCAGCACTTCACCATGCTCCCATGTTTTCACTTTTCTGATGTTCTTTAATTTCCCGAGGTGAAAGATTTCCAAATCTGGAGTTACAGCTGGTCAGAAATTCCCAGGTGAGTAAGTCCTTCACAGGAAAATGATGCTCGGATTAACTCAAAACATTTCACAGATGTGTAACAATTTTGTTGCTTATTCATGTTTATGGGAAATTGTACTCATATTAAGACATTTGATTTTCAACTGCATTGCTTTTAAAAAATCAAAAAGAGAAAAATGACGTGAAACATTTTCATCTTGCTGAAATGAAATATTATACACATATATGAAAACTGTATACCTAAATCTAAGCATAGATAAACTCCTGAGACTGAGATTTGCATCCCAGTTTGGGAAGGTAACAAAATGAGAACAAACCTGGAATTATTCATGGACTGAGATTCCAGGCTGCGAAGAGCTCTGAACCCTGAATTTTTATTTCTCTGTGCAGCTTGCCCTTTTGTTTTGAGGGAAAATAACCTGACTTGGGAAATTCTTTCTCTCTCTTTCTGTCCGTGCACACACTGCTGATACCTTGCTAAACCCTAATTCTGCCGACGTACTCAGTTCAGCAAAGCAGACTGTTGGCAGATTCAGTTTCCTGTAGCAGAGGCAAATCTTTTGTACTTTTTCCCTTTGGGCAATTTTCTTTTTCCCAGTGTTAGAAGTGCGCGAGGTCTTTCCAGCTGGGAAATGCACATTGCAGGCAGAGAGGCCAAGTGTACAAAGAGAAAGGAGTCTCAGGACAAGTTACAACATCAACATCTGGCATATAGATTTGACGTCTCTGTCGTCTCCTTTGCTGGACAATGCTCCTGTCCCCAGAGTGAAGTCTTTGTTAAATGCTGGAACTCTGCAAATGTGACTGGCATCAGCTTTGCAGAGTGCTTTGAGAGACTTCTCATTTGCACAGATCCGTCAATTGAAAGGAGTGAAATCTGCTCAGTCCTCCCTAGCATCACGCCCTGAACATCATGTGTTTGGGAAGCCAGCCGCTGCTGCAGAAAGCTGCAGTCCGAAGACGGGCAGCAGACACCCAGTTGGGCTGAAGAAGAGTTCGGAGTGAATGAGACAGAGAAATGTTTGAGAGAGGAGCAGTAGTCACAGCTTGCTTTCCAAGTAGCTGTTGGAAAAAATGGCCAGCTCGTATCAGGAGCTGGAAGGCTGTAGTTCAGACTTGGGCACGGTTAGCTCCTGACATTGACACACCACCTGTGGGGGACAACTGCTATTTCCATCTCACTCAGACACTCATTTTAGCTGCTTTGGGCTGGGCTAGCTGTGCAGAGGGATCATTTAATCACAGGGACAAGTCTAGGAAGGAGCCATGTGAAGGACGCCCTGCGAAGTCAGCCTTCACTTCCTTCCCAGATGAAAAGCAGTAGTAGAAGGAGGGCTGTGCTGTGGGTATGGCAGCGCTGGGGATTTATGTTTAACTCCCCCATCTGTCTCTGCCCGTGCGGGTGCACAGGGCACAGCGCAGCAGCCACCGCTGGCAGCCCGACGCCTGCGCGGCTCCGGCAGGCCAGCAAGGCGGGCAGGAGGCCGGGCGCTCCAAGGCCCCTGGAGAACGAGTGTCAGGGGCTGGCGAGGAGAAGGCATCCTCGTTCCCAGCAGAGAGAGGCTGTGTGCCGGTCCTTGGGAGAGGTGAAGTGGGCAGGGCCGTTCTGCGTCCCCTGCACGTTGTGGGCAGAAGGAGCAACAGCGTAAATGGCATTAAATGGTCTGATGAGATTTTTTTTTTTCCCCAGCAAAAATTAAATCCACCTTGAAACAAAGTTTTCCCCTGTGCTAGTGCAGCAGTTCAGCTGAACATAAAAGATGCTATTGAAGCAATTTTTGGCATGGAAGGGATTAAGTACCGTGAAGTCAGAACTAAAAGCTTGCAGTTCAGCAACACGCATAGCATGAAATTACATTCCTGAACATGTGAATTATATCATGGTCAGAACTCAGGGCCATCTGACAACTGCCTTGGGAAGTTTTATATTAAAGTCCTGTCAAGCATTACAAGTGTCCTAAAGTGATGATGGAATGACTGATTAGAGAGGGGCCTGGAGTATAGCTGGCAGCTGCTAATGAATGGTGTTGAGCTGCAGAGAAACGCTCGGGGCTCCGAATGGAGGAAGAACGTATTCTAAAACATGAGGTCATCTAAAAGCATTTTTAAGTCTGTTTGCAAATGAACACGTACCTCTACATGTGTAGAGGTGCGATCAATGAGCATACCTAGATGCCAGAAAGAGAGAAAATAAAAAGCTGGGTTGTTTCTGAACGGAGACTTTGACAGTGGGTCCAAGAGCAGAACTCAGTTCCTGTCTTCATCTTCTCTAAATTTACTGCTTCTTGTGGAGAATGGAAAGAAAAGTCTCTACTTTTTGATAGGATCTTTTTTAATACTGGCATGTTTCCATCATATTATTTGATATTTGAAGTATAAATAGGCAACTTTCTCATGCATGGGCTGTATTTGTATAACTCAGTGTTAGCATATGATGTTGGAACATTTTGATAATGTTTGCCAAATATAAGCTTGTGGTTCAAGTTTCTGGATATACTTAAAATTTTTCCAAGATGGGCTCATTAACTATACTTCCCATTAGACACTGCCTCCTAATTGGTGAAATTGATTCCAATTTGATTTTCTCAGTTATTTTTTTCACATATTGTCTTGCTCTTCGTTTAACATCTAGTCCGTTAAACAACATATTATCCTTGTGCATATAAACAACCACCATGTTATGCTTTACTCTTTTCTTCACTGAAGTAGATGAGCTGAAAATCTTAATTCTCCAAGTTTAGAAATGTGTCCTGAGCAACACACGCATAAAAATATGTGATATAAAGAAACTACAGCATAGTCCCTTCATTCTGAATCCACCAGCTGGTATCTTTGTCTCACTGGTGGTAGTAAGAAAATTTTCAGATTCCCGTAAAACCAAGATTTTGCCCACTGTTGTCTCTCTGTTGACAACTTCTTTTTCATTATAACAGGAGTTTCATCTTCATGATGGTTTTATGGAACCGAGGAAAAAAAAATATCTTCCTCCAAATCAAAATAGAAAACCATTTCTCTCAAGCAAATTTGAGGAACTTTTAAGTAACAGATGCTTCCAGCAGAGTCACCTGGACCCAGGACCAGAATCCATTAGTGGATCTTTCCACGCTCTTTGTGGGTTTTATCCAGAGCGTTTAAAGAAAAAAGGTTCATTTTCTGCAAGCATGAAACTGCACTAGAATGCGTTAAAGCAATTCAATGGCAGGGAATTCAAGTTTCAGGGTTTCTTTCTCTTAGTGAAAGTCATTTGGTTTGGGGCCATCAATTAGGTAATCCAAAAATCCAATGGAGCCACACTCTAATTACAACCTAATCACATCGCAGTGAAACTGCCAAATAATCATAGTTGTCATTGCTACACAAAAGGTTGCTCTTAACTGTCAATCTTTCTATCACCAACAGGAAAGTCAACTTCCACACTGTTTACAAGCATCACTCAGGGAACCTTGGGCCTAAATCCTAAAAAAACTTCCTTTGCAATAGTTATTAACATAATAGCACAATGTGGAGATTTTGTTATTAGAAGTCCATTATTCTTTAAATTGCCATATCACAAAGCCATCTCATTCCTCTTCAATGCTCATTTTGTTTGTTGAGATGCCAGAGGTTCTTGGTGGTACCACAATGAGCTGAGAAAACAGCCTTTCCAAAAACCAGTATTATTCGAATGCATCCAGAAAATAGCAATTAAACTCAATACAAAATCCCCCTATTCCCTGGTCTACGTATTTTCTCTGGAAACCATTGAATACATTTTGTTCAGATAAAAGCCACTGTGAAGACTGCGTTTTGGGATGATTTTCTGCTGTTGTTGCAAACTCAGCAAACAAAAGAGAGATGCTTAAGGTTAAGCTAGGGTGCTAGTGCTCTGCTGAGCCGAGCCTAAACTAATGCATGTAACTCCTGAACCAAACAGCCTTCTACTTCTTGTACCTCTGTCCTTCAGTGGGCAGAAAGGTGGAATGGTCTTTCAAATTGCACGTCTTACAGTAAAGGTTTCACAACTCATGGTCACTGTGATGTATTTTTCCCATAGGCTAGGGGAGGAATTTGCATACAAGAAGAGCATTTTTTTCTAAGCTAAAACATAACACAGGCTTATTTCATGTCTTTCAAGGAAGGCTGGAGAATAGCCATATGCATTTTGAAATCCCTGGACCAGAAATGAGCTATTAAAACAGATTTTGCAAGATGTGTTTTTTACAACAAAGGAAGGGAATAGATCTCTTGTTCATTTTGGATCTTCAGAGTAATATTTCATTACTCTCTTTCCAAAACAAAAGTAATACAACTCAAATGCATTAAATTCCTTATTCAGGAACATTCAAATAACATCACACCTTATGATTTGTTTTGTGTAATTGTTTTTCCCTGAGATATTGACAGCAGGGTTCTGACTTTTTTTGAGTTACCAGCAGGTTTGCCAGAGTAATGCTTCTGGATGCAATAAGGAAACAGTAAAACTGAACCTGTATACAAAATACAACATGCCTGAGGCTCAGACAGACTGCTGGATGTTTTGCAAGGACAGTCTCAGGCTTCATGTTTGAGACTAAGGAAGCAATGACCAGAACATGGCCGATGTAATGCTCCTTCTACATTTCTCCATGAATCAAAGTCTCTTGAGCTGATATACGTGTGTATATGCATATATATATATATATAAACAACACTTAATGTTCTCCCTTCAAAAAATGGTATTATCTTTGAAACTAGTTTTATAGTTAGAACAACCATGTTCTTCACACTTTAAATGAAAGTGATTGAGGTAGCAGTTGACTAACTGAATTCTTCACAGCTGCCAGTGATCTTAATTGGTTTCTAATGAAGCAGAATGTATTATAAATGCAATTGCTAGTAAACCTGAGCTCTTAGTAAACTGAAGGCTTTTACTGATCTCAGTAGGATATGCAGGTTTGTAGCATTGTGGTGGTGGTTTTTTTTTTCCTGTGTCTGAAAGAGCTGTTTTTGTACCTGTCTGCTATACTGAAATAATATGCTTTTAATTTCAATTTAAGATGGTAGGCCAGTAAAATAAAGGTGGGTTCTGTGCATGACGTAGTGTCTGTATCAAGTCAGTATGCTAACAGATCTGGAGGAGTGCCACTGAGTATCTTGCTGCCTGGCCTAAGCAACTATCAACTCTGATGTTTATTGAGCCTCTTGTTGTATTTTAATTTCTAAATCAATTGTCTCTTGGAGCATAAGAAAGCTCCTTAGAAAATACATTTTCTTTCTAATGTGAGACTTTCTGTTACCATAATAAGCATACAGGGTAGTTTGCTTTGATGTTAAGTTAAAGGTTTTCCTATGGGGATCCCTTAGCTTTATAGCAGGACTCAGTTGTGCTGTCTGAATATCAGAAAGCCCCAATTCCCCTGGCTTTCACAGGGAATTGGTACCTATAACATGTAGTACTCAGAGCCAATGAGGCCAATGAAGTCTCCAAATTATTCTGTTTCTTTAAAGCGTTCTGGGCAGAATTACATCCTCCCCAGCAGTACACCTATATGTGGGAAAGAGAAATGTAACTAATTCCCCTGCTGACCTTTATCTTATTGTGTCTATTTAAAACAGGAAAAGCATGCCCATTGGCTCAGCTAATACCTTAAATAACTAAAAGACACACTGCTATTCCCAATTCCTGACTACTTCCTTGTTTACTTCGCTCTTAGCTAGCAGCAGCTTGCATATATATTTATGTATGTATGCAAATTTTCAATTCCAGACGGCCTTACCCAAGAAAACAGGACAATCTGGGTATCTCTTTGTTTAAAAAAAAAAAAAAATAAAGCACTGCAGGGTTAGATCGGTGGAAGGACCGAACCATCCATGCCAAGCCCATAATGTTCCCTGAGCTGCAGTCTGAGATGGGCAGCTGCTGGAGCCTGCGGGTGTTCGGGGCATCCCAGCTGGCTGCTTCCCCCTGGAAAGCCAGGCACTGCAGCGCCCATTGCGTCGGTGTCCTGGTCACAGCTCCCCAGGAGTGTTAGCGGTCCAAGTGCCCTGAGTACACCTAGAGGCAATGGTTCTGCTTTCTCTACTTTAATTGACAATTACTTTGAATTGAATCCCTAAAGGACAATGTTCTGCTTTATGTAAAACAATTAGTGGTGGATGAGCTAGGGGCAGAATGAGAGAGGTACAAGCCCATGCTGGTGAGTTTCTTCCTGCCTGTGTAGGACATCTTGCTAGGTAAGAGGAAGCCTGGGCTCTTTTCCACCAAATAGTTTGCTTTCTAACTCTGTAATCTTGCTGTTAAGGAAATCTTGAAGCAAATAGGGACAGTATCTTTATTTTTTTTTCCAGTCCTGGGTCACTGCTTTAGCCACTGAGCTATTTCTGGGAGAACTTCCCTGCTTTGATTTCTGTTCCTTGTCTACATGGAGTTTTGGGTTGCAAAGCTTGGGTGGGGAAGAGCATCCCATATTATTTTGTGCTTTCTATTAACTCATCTAGTGAGCTCCTGGTGTGTCTGAGCTTGTTCTAATGACACTTCTGGGGCTCTTTTCCATGGGAGATGTGGCTGCTTGGCCAAGGCCTGCTGGTCCTGCTATTGACATTAGGCACCCACAGATGGGTATCGTGGAGTGAGCCTGAAGTAATGGAAGCTCTGTTCTTGCTGACTGGCCCTGCTGACTCACAGGGGTCATCTGGGCACTGCAGAAACTTGCTTTGTGTGAATTTTTACTCTCCAGCGAACTAAAGAAACTGAGTAAGAAACTGAAAGAATAAGAGCAAAAATTTCTCTGCAAATCTGGCACACCTTCATAGATAAATCGAACCAGTCTTCTTCAAAAGGTTTCCTTACTCTTTCAGTTATGTTTTCTATAACTTCTGTTGCATGTATTACAAACACCTACAGATATGGGAGAGTTAACAGTGTATTTTTAATGTGTTCTCTTCAAGCAATGACTCTTACTGAGGCTGCACAGTCTGATTTGCAGAGGATGTGAACAGGAAAACTACTGTTGTCCATAGCGTGGGCTAGCACTAGCGCAAACGGGGCTGTTACCCGGAGCTGCAGTGGGGGCCCCACCAAGGCCTCGGAGGTCAGGTGCTCCAGCCCTCAAACAGTTACGTCAATTGCTACCTCAATCATTGTATGCAGAACTTCATAACTTGGTTAATAGGACTGGACTTCCATTAGACTGAAGCTGTGTTCTCGATGTACGGGAACTGGAAAGCAAGTGCACTTAATGGAGATCTTGAGGGAAAACAGTGTTCTAGGTCTGTCTGTTTGAAGTGAGGGTGCTGCGTGCCTTAATCACTTGCACCTAGACACCTCCCGTTTCCAAAGGTACCTGGAGATACATATAAGGCCCTTGGGGATTTTAAAAAGCAAGTAGATCCTTAAAGCCCTTTAGGAGCTGGCACTGTTTTGAGCATCTGGGTCCTCAGACACTTCTATGAATCTGCAGTTTGTTGCTGGTCTGACAGATCAGGCAAGGTGAAAATGAGCTGAACATCCTGATGTGTGTCTGGAGGTTACTTCAAAATGCTGAAGTCAAAAGCTCTTACCTATAGCTGACACTCCAGTGAGTAAATATGGTCACCTGGACCTGCAGGAACTGAACTGGAGTAAGAGCTGTAGGCCACTGGATTCAAGAGTTGCTCACACAACTTCTCACATTAACAGAGCTGGGGCAACTCCTGGATTTGAGGTCCCAGCAGAGTTCCCCGAACTCCAGTAGCTACCTTTGGTGCACGTCCATTTGGTGCATGTGAAGATCCAGCTGCTTTCCAGGGGTGAGGACAGAATGGTGCATCCATCTGTACGTACTGCAGTGGTGTTTGTTATTCCAAATGGAAGTGTTTGTTTGTCAGACGTCCCCTAGCAGATAAAAGGACATCTCTCTGCCTGCATTGTTTGTAGAGAGGCTTGAGCAGTGTTCACTGAAGAAGGGAAGGCTGAGAAATGACTTGGTTGTCGTGTAAAGCTGAGTAGGAGGGGGATGACGGAAGAGTTCGCTTTTGCCTTGGCTGATGTCTGTGGGAAATGTGCTGTGACCCTGCAGGCTGGCATTGCACCAAGGCTTGTCAGCCTGGATGTGTGGGGAGCAGCACTGCTTTTCCTGCATGGATTGCACCCATGGGGAACAGCTAGGGAGGGTGAGGCACTAGTGAGAACCAAAATTCTGCTTTTGGTCACATTTGTTCCTTCCAGATTCCCCCTGATGGACAGCATCATCCCCAGCCCTTCATCTTGCCATGTCACTGCAGCCTGACTTGCTCTTTGCCCTCTGCCAAGAGGTGACAGCCATCACTTCATCCACAGGGGGCTGTGGATGTGCCTGCTGGTGGTGACCACTGAGCTCTCTGAGGTGCCAGGGTACAGGGGTGTGTTTTGGCATGTCCCATGCAGCCTGGACCTCCCTAAGATAGTAGCCAACAATCCTTGTGGCTTGCCAGACAGACATGTGGTGGAACTGTCATTATGAAATGTAGTTTTGGGAAAGGAACTTACTTGGAGTGACTGCTTTGGTGTGAGTCAGTAGATCCACATCAGTGCAGATGAGGGATAAGTGGGAGGAAGAATCCTTCGTCTTATATAAATTCTCAGCTCAAATTATGCTGGAAGCAGCAGAAGCTTGCAAAGGCATTTAGAGGCACAGTTGCTGTGTTTTAAGGGAAGAGTGCAAAAAAGTCATTGTAGAGTTAAAAATCATCCTCCACCTTTATTACATGGAGGAAACATGGCAAGGGATGAAAGGAAGAGCTTTATTTGCTGTTGAAGATGTTAGATTCCATGTGGTAGACAACATCCAAAAATATGAAGTCACTTCCAAAAAACACAGCTGCTCTGCAAGAGCTATGATTTCCATATGAGTGAGCTGTATGAGAACATCTTGGTGGCAGTCTCGGGACAGGAATGTCGTCATGGATGCTGCTGAACTCCAGAGACGACTGGATTGTTTTTCTGGTAGTATTTAGTGACACTGTTTTGTAATGCTAGCCTTTTGGAAAAAGATATTCCCCTGAATTAGCACATTACTGACTTGTTTAATGAATGTTTTGCCCTTAGGACATGAGATTAAGCAGACTGTTCTGTTGCTCTGAAACTTTTATAGATGTGATTTGTCTTAAAAAGTATATTCTAGCTCAGGCTGTTGACAAATTGAAGAAATTACGGAAAGTCCTGGGAACAGTGTTTTGCTCAGGCTCAGCTTAGAGGGCCTTAGATGCAGGGGTGTGATAACCTCTCAGAACACTGCTGTGGAAGTAAAACTTGGAGTGTGCTGCAGTGCTACTGAAAGTCATTAAGACTTGGCATCGACTGGACCTTCCCCAGTGTGTTTTTGTAGCTGCACAGTGGAATCTTACTCTGATGTACAAGGCTGTATCCTCTTCCACTTGCATGTTAAATTCTGAAATCATAACATTTATGTTTTCTATCATTTGAAACAGACCTTGTATTCAGGTTTCATTGCAGAAGGAAAATTTTCACTCTACTCCTGCAATGTAAGAGCAGTAGGGTTTTTTGTTTAGACAATTGTGTTAAAACAAATCTGTCAGCCACTGCTCTGAAAGATTGATCAATGCAAACAGAACTGAGCCCAGCTGCCTGGGAGGTCTGGGCTGTGCAAACCCCCAAAGAGCCCCAACACACTCTGCGCATTCCCTGTGTGTGGGAGAGGCTGCGGCTGCCGTGCGATCGCTTACATCAGCAGGCACAGGATAGTCCAGCACTGGGCAAATAAATACGCTCAGAAATGAGTAACTGAGTGAGAGAGTGGCAGCTCTGGGAATGAAGGTGGTGGACTTGTCTGAACGTTACTCAGCTTGGGTGGCTGGGGGCGGAGGACTGGTGTGGGCTCTCCAGTTTCAGCAACGTGTTGGGTTGGGAAGTGTTTGAAGAGAAAAGAATGAGCACCGTGTTCTCGCTGGGGTGTAGTCAGCCCAATTAAGCACAGTTTCTGAAGTTGCTGACAAGTCTGTATAAACACAGTTTGCGTAGACTGATCCTGAAGTTTATTGCAGGTCACTGACTTAATTATGGTTCAGCAGAAGTGAAAACTGAGCTAGAGGTGTTTGAAAGGTGGAAAGCTTGATGCTCTCGGCCTGGGTGTGTATTCTGATTTTTGTGGGCATTAGCCAGCAGCCTTTCCCTGAGTGCAATGTCCATCTGATCATAGCCCACAGCTAGTTTGTTTGGGCTCTGTGCCCCATGATAAATTCCTTTGGAATTCTGCAAGTAGGCAGGTAGTGCAGAATAGCATTATTTGCCATAAATCTACCAAGTAATGTCACCAGCCCCTGAGTGAGCAACTTTGATAACGTCACTTAGGAGGACAGAGTGCTTCAGAGAACGTATTCAGAGACAACATGGGACACTCTTGAATTTTGCAATTTACATACTAAATAAAGTGACTTAAATGTTCCAGGCTTAGACCAGAGCCATGGAGCAGTTGTAAACACTCTGTGGATCATCATAGGTGCACATCATAGTTCTTTGACCATGTTTTATTTCTCTCCATTTTCCCAGAAAGTGAAGTACTTATCCAGATCCACTGTTTGATAACAAGGCCTCCAAGTTGCTGGGTTTATATCAATATTCATGTTTTCCCTTCATGTAGACAGTGGGGAACTTGAGCAAAAGCCTATCTAGGATCTTGGGAATTTCCTACAGACCTCAAAGGACTTTGAGGCTTGCTCATAGGTGAACAAATTCTTTCAATTAGAAAGGCTGCATTATAAATGTAATCCATACAGGGCAAGCAACAGCCCTGCACTGTGTTGCACACAAATCCCCAAGCTGCTTCCTTCTGTTTCTTGCCTCCTCTTCAAGCTGCTACAGAACCTTCCAGCACATTATTAGTTTCTCATGCAGAATGGCTTGTTTCTTAATACTCTAATTTTTTTGAAACCAACACCCTCTGATTTGCCTCGTCAGATGTAGAAATTGTAACGATCCAACAAAGATGTGGATGCACGCTCACTGGGCGCTTGTCCTCTACAGACAGTGTGCTGTGTGTTCAGTAGCATGCCTTGGCTCACAAACTTTCCCAGCAGGAAGCTTATAATGAAAGGGTTATTGAGTAAGACACAAAGATTTAAACTAAAGTCACTCCAGACTGAACAGCTGGCTTTGTTTTTAATCTGTCCTATCAAGAAGGATTGGGGGGGTGGGGGGCTTGTCCTCCAGTAGAGGACATCCATGACCTTCAGGTGCTTAATCACAGCATTTTACTACTCACTTCTAACACTTTCCCATACGTAAAATCTCTGTTCTAAGAAGATTAATTGTGAATTTAATTGCTACCCCCTCCCAGAGAGAAGCTAACCACAGCCAAAGCAGAAAGAATAAATGACAGTCCCTGGGAAACCTTGAATGTTGGAGGCAGTGCTGGAGCCCAGGACACAGCACTCCTCCTTACTTTCTTTCTTGATGAGCATATATTTTTTGGAGACAGAATGCGTGTGTCGGTATGGAGGGGAAGGGTGGAAATCTGGGGATGGAATTGTACTTGCCAGCTCTTACCATGAATTAATTGTATTTGGCTTGCCCGGCAAGTATTCATTGCCTTGAGAGAATACAAACAGTTTTGCAAGACTGAGCTATCCCAGCTCCAGCTGTGGTGCTTCCTACCCCAAGTACTCCAGCAAAAAAAAAAAAAAAAAATCCATCCTCTGCCCTCTGTTTCTGAAAGCACTAATGATCTTGCACTTGATAGATGCCTGTTGCCACTGTATCCGTCCCTGACTTCTCCCCTTCTGTCTGCAGCATGTCCGGTATGGGGTGATTAACTCCTTCACCTCCAGAAGTGGCTGCACATCACGCAAGATCTGCAAAGTTATAAAGTTCATTTAAAAAAAAAAAGTGTGGGACTCTTTAACAAGAAAGCTGCTCTGTCAGTGTTAAGTATATCACTAATATGGCATCTCTTAGTGAGTGTTGCTGCACTTTCCACTTTCAAGGCATTGCCATGAATTTCTGCCATGCAGAAAGGTTGGCATCTGCCTAGCAAATGCATTTCCACTGCTCAGGGGTGTGAAAATGGCCAGGCAAAAGTTGAGATCTGCAGGCAGTCTGGGAGCTCCTGTCTGTGCCAGCTTTCTGCCCTGCTCAGGGAGGGAAGGGGATCCTGGCTCCTCTGCTCCTTGCAGATGGCATCTTTTCAGATATAAATGATTTGTTTCTCTTTCTATCTTGCTATTAGCTTTGTTCTTGGTTGACAGTTGTTTTTCTCTGCACCCTGTAATATAAGCAGCTTCAGAAAGAACAAAACTGTAAAAATCCCACCAAAACCCCAACAGAGGCTTTTCCATAGTAGAAAAGGGAGAGGAAGCCATCTCAGCCTCAGGCTGAAGGAAATCCTTGCTTTAGCAAAAGGACAGGAGAAGATGTGTGCTTCTGTGCTATTTCAGTTGCTCCTCTCCAGGAGTCTCTTGTGGCAATGGTACAAAGCCCACTGGCAATGGTATATGCCCATGCTGAGTGGTGGGAAGAGATGGTAGGAGCCCTGGTCAGCAAGGATATTGCTGGTTCTGGTGTTCACCTGCTGGGTTTCTGCAGAGGCACCAAGCCCTTGAAGGTCTGGGTTTTATCCACTCAGTCCTTTCCTGTTCCTCATTTGGAAGTCCTGCTTGGTGAGCTGATGCTTGCTCTTCCCTTGGCCAGAGAGGAATCCTCTGTACCTGCGAGTTGCCTTAGGCTTAAGAAGTTTCCCCTGCTACTGCATTGGCATTACTGAGCCTCGCCTGGCTCAGGGGTTTCGTCTCTGCAGCTCTCAGCTGAAAACATGCCTGAGTCCTTCTTAAAGCTGCATGGCTTTCTGAAAACTTACTCTGAACGGCCCATTTCTTTGAGTAACAACTACTAGCTTGCTTCTCTTGTCTCCTCTCTTCACTAGGAGTGGTGTTGAAGATGAACCTTCTCTGTTCAGAAAGATCCCCTTTTCTCTCTTGCAGCCTCCTGAGCAATGCCCTGAAGTCAGAACAACTGCATAACATGGCTTGTAGTACCTGGTCTTCAAACCCTTAATGCACTGGGCAGTCAAACCCTATAGGATGCAACATTCATGCAGTGTTTAGCACCTGGAAAAGTTGAAAGATAATTGAAGGTCAAAGCAATGGGAAAGCCTCCACTTCCAGCTGTGGCACCCTAATCTGGTATGGGATGATTTGTTGGCAGTTCTAAAATAATAAAAAAAATAAAATAAAATCCTGGGACCAAAGCTATAATTGGGGGCAGAGCAGTTCCTGGCTTCAGTGGGCTCTGGGAGCTTGGAGGATTTGTAGGCAGATAGTGAAGCAGCAGTTTTGCAGTGCCCTCATCATCCAAACCAGCGCTATATGTGTGCTGTACATTCAGCTGGGAGAACTGGCACAGACAGCAAGCACAGTCCCACGTGTGGCTGCTGGTCGATGGGCGGTGTGGTACGAGAACACATGAGGCCATGCCTGCAAGAAACCTGTGCTGCTGCCGTGCTTTAGAACAGGGTCTTTAATTTGTGATCTGGATGATTTTCGGTGTCTGGAGTGGAGGGTGAGTGCCTTGTCTCTTCAGGCCTGGTAGCCTCATAGGGCAGGTACGTCCCCGCCTAGCACCCATGCTTGCATCCAGAGTCTTGAGCCCTCTTGCTTGCCTCCCCCAGCCCCTCCAGAGCCCAGCCCACTTCTATAAAATAAATACATCTGTTTTGTTTTTGCTTTGAAAGGAAAAGGGCTGAGGGCTTCCTAAAACAAATTGGGTAAATTGTTTATTGTGCAAATTTCAATAAGGGTTTTAGAAAGGAAGTGGTCTGTAGACCCTGATAAACATTGTGCGCTAGATAGCGGTAGGAAAGGGTTGCGGTTCCATCTGCATGTATACACAGACCTGGGTCTCTCGTGGGTATGCGAGAACAATGAATTGTATATCACGTACTGCGAGGCCGGCTGCGAGCCGCCACCTCCCGGAGCTGCTGGCACCGGGTATGGGGTTGGTGGGACCGCTCTCTGACCTGGGGCAGCACAGCCGTGAGCTCCTGGTCGTGTTGTGCACGCGTTCGTCAGGGGATCCAGTTAGCGATGCTAAGACCGCTCCTTAGCGGGGCTCTGAGTGCCTGGCTCCAGAGGCAGCGCTCGCTGCGGGCGGAGGAGCGAGCCGTTAACCGAAAGGTGCTCGGGCTGCAGCACCGCTCCGAGCAGCCTGCTCCTGCCTGGGAGCGAGCGAGAGCCCTGTGAACAGGGGCTGCAGGACTGGCTCCCAGAGCGAGGGTGAGCATTAAATGGGCAGCAAACGCGGGCAAACAGGGCCAGAGTCAGAGGTATCGTGTATGCGTTTGGCACTCTGGTGCCTGTCCCAGGCGTTCTCCTCGCAGAGCTCCATCAGATTGGGAACTTTGGCTCACAGCTTACAAATCCTGAAGATGTTTTTTTGCCTGACCAGGGACTATTTACTTAATTATCTTCTTGAAGAATTGGGTTTCAAATAAAGAGAGGATTTTAGCTATAAACACACTATCTTTCTTCAGAGCATTACGAACTTCCACAAAACAATCTTCTAACTCTATTAGCTTGAGTTAGTGGGCATTTAGAAACTGGAAAGTTAGAGCAGGCAGGATGGCTCAACTGGAGCTACAGCAGAAAGTTCTGGAATAAAATGAAGTCTGTAGACAAATTTCATTCTATACAATTACCTTTTTTCTAATATTAAGAAGGATCACGGCACTTGACCTAGTAGTTATGCTCTAGAAACTGCAAATAAATGTTTATTCCAGCAATTGGCTTTCTACCAAAATTAAAATGTAGGTAAATCCCTTGCTGTAACTATTACGTGTTTAAAAAAAAAAATACTGGAGCTGGCATGGTGAGAGCAAAATCTCATTTAGAAGAGACATGAAAACCTCATGGTTGATTTGTATTGGCTCTGGAGTCATTTACATAAAAGCTTCATTGTCGTATTGAAAGCTATACATCTGTAGTTCAGTTTTTTCCCAGTGTTACAGAGAAATCCCTGGATACTTGTCAAGTTCTCCTGATCGATGCAGAGAAAATACTTTGTGTGCTAAGATCATGCTGTGATACCTCAGATAATTAAGTGCCTGTTCCTGTGAACCTGTGTTAAAGAGCTGCCCCTAAGTGCTTGTGCAGCTCTGCTAATCCCGGTGAAACAGCATGAGCAGAAACAACTCCTGAGAGCAAAGCTGTGGGAGCTCAGGCACAAGCGCTGCTTTCAGAGGGACGAAGGTGTGTCTGGTGCAGCTGCAGAGGGTCACGGTGCGGATCACAATGAGGTCATAGGAAGCTCTGTAGTTTCTCTGGGTCCAGATGAGAGAAGTGTTTGTTTAGGAGTGTCCTCCCCAGAGCTGGGCAGTGGCAGTCATGACACTTAGCTTGCATTTCGGTAGAGCTACAGCCCTCCTGGGGTAGGGCTGGGAGCATTGCAATCACAGCTCCTGCCCTCAGCTTGATAGGAGAGGTGGAGGGGAAATGATTTTCCAAATCACTCCTAGGAGCTCTGTTTTTATGTTAAAAAGGCAGGCTTGGCAGCTCATGCTGCCAAAGCGTTGGCTGGAACAGAAACTCCTCCAAGCTTGTTTTGCTGAGAGGAGGTACTGGATGGCTGCACTAGGTTTCTCGGGGTATGGATTTTTGTGAACAAACTGAGTGTTTTGATGATGCATTTGTAATCAAGATGCTTCAGCGGGGCTCCGCAAAAGCAGTCGTGGTCCAGAGGCAGCAGTACACAATGGCCCAGCCAATATAGTGCACAATACTCGGTTAAATGCAGACGTATGCCTCTCATCCCCATGTTCAAGGAGTTCAGGGGTCAATTGGAAAAGCAGGGAGGAGGCTTTGCTATTTTCCTAGTGAAGAACCAGGACCAAGAACGGCTATCACGGGGCAGAGGATATTATGGTAAAATGGGGGTTTCCATGTCACCTGCATCCCAGGCCCGCAGCTTGGCCATGGGAGCAGGAAGAGCGAGCTGTGGAGCGCTGCCACCCCGCGGCCCCTTCCCCGAGCACGGCAGGATTACGTCCGAAACCCCAGAGGACGACTGCGAGCCCTGGACAACTGTTTGTTGTGGGGTTGCTACTGGAGTCTGTGGCAGAAGGGAGTTTCTCAGGCATGTTGGTGAGTCATCTGATACAGGAGGAGTTGGAGACAGGAGTTACGTGTTGCCCCTCGCCCAGCAGCCGATCCTGGATGGTGGCTGCTATTTAAATCGACAGCAGAAGTGTCAATGTATCTGTGACATTTTTTAAAGATGGCTGAGGAGACCAGGAGCTGACAAATGATTCTTCCACTTCTCCTGTCTAATTTTGGATTAGCTGCATTTACAAACAGGTGTTGACATGTCCCCAGGTCCCAAAATTCCCCAATGTCTTTATTTTGGGGATTTCCAACACCCAAACCTGTGGAGTAGAGACCACCAAGCTCAGGTGTGCCGTGCTTTATCCTTTGTAGCACATGGATGTATGTCACATGGCATCAGGCTTGGCTTTAAATACCTTCTTGGCAGATCTTGTAGAAAGAAGTTAATCACCATTCTCCCAGCTGCTCTCTGCCTGTGTCGGTGCCAGCTGTGGTTTTGCTTGGTTCTAGCCTGGTGCTTTATGTGGAGGTGCCCAACGCACCCTGGAGCTTCACCCAGCAGGGAACTGGTGTTGCTCACAGCAGCATGGGCGTAAGCAGAGCCTACAATGACAGCACTGCCTGCACAGTGCCGTGTCAGTCTGGTGGGAACCTGGATGTGGGGAAAGGGCTTTTACCATGATGAGGCATGTCCAGGAGGAAGGAAGCTTCCAGGAAAGCCTCACAAGGGTCTGTTGCACCTCATCCAGCCTTCCCTGCCAATGGGAGGGAGTTGGTGCCCACGTGGGAGTGGATGCCCCATCAGACTGGGATGGCTTCAGCTCTGCTCAGGGGTGCCAAAGCTTTGCCCCAGGGTGGAGCAGGACCAGAGTTGCTGTAGGGCCTTCAGCTGCTTGTTCAAACCTCCCCTGTGGCCTGCTGCCAAGGTGCGTGTGGAAGATGCTGTATCTACAGCCATTTCAAAAAGTCTGTTTGCCTGGCTTCGTGCTGGCATAGCTTCTGTGGAAAGGGAAAATGGAAAACAAACAGCTGTCCCTTTTTGGAGAGCTCTGGTGCAAACCACAACGCTGTCTGATGCTTCCCGCGTGGCTCAGCGCTCACAGAGGCAGTTGCTTCTGGTGGTGATAGGGTGGCACTTACTGAGAAGCTGCAATTAAAGTTTTCTTCTCACAGCTAACTGTGCTGGTGCTTTTGGTCCCAGCCTGCTTGGGGGAAGAGGCGATCAGGCCACTTGTGTATCCCAGAACCTCACCCCAAAACATGGGTGAGACCAAGCACCATCTCCACCAGGAGGAGTGGCAGCGGAGCCCTTGGCACGGGCAGAGGCATGGCAGGAGCCAAGGGAGCTGGAGGACCGCAGTGTGGTGGGATTGTCCTGGAGATTTGCATGTAGAGGGAAAACATACTGAGTTCTCTCTGAAAGTTTAAGCTCTCAAAGAAGTCTGATAATTTTTCAGCTTTTAACACAATTCTCATGGACCTTGACTTCTAAATTCCTGTAGAGTCACAGCTCCTGCAGCCTCCACAGGTTCAGCAGAGCTTTCTCATCATGGTAACAGCCCTGAATGCCACTTCTCCCACAGGAGTCAATGTCCTCCTCAGACTACTGATGGTCCTCGGTCTCAGAGCACACAGCATGAATTCAGTCTGAATTCAGTGCAGTGATGTTACCAGTGTAAATGGCAGGAAAAAATTCTTCAATGGCTTTTCTAAAGGAGTGTAATCTGCACAATTAGACACTGCAAGGAGGTTTATACTTGACAACATGCAGCTTTGAAATGCATCTGTCAGTCTGCTCAGTTCCTTCAAGGCTTACCTCAACTGTACATCAGTATTACTGGCGTAAGGCTGAAGGTTTGAACCCATTTTTCAGTCAGCTTTAGCTTGGAGTACAGACGTAAGGAGATGTTAAAGGTAAGGATGTGGATAAGAATTTGGAATTTGGGGAAAAATACAATGTCTGACTAGCTTGTTTTCCTTGCTTCTTTACTGGATATGGAATGAAGGACTCTGAATAAAACCTATGCCTTAAATCAACATTCTAGTGAGTAATAACAGCACAGAAAACGAAGCTCCTCAGAGCTGCTGCAGGCCTGAGCTGCCCTGGGAACTCTGCAAGCCGAAGAAGTCAAAAGCACTGACGTGAATAAGAATGAACTGACCATTCTGGGCAGCTGGAACTTAATGTGGAGCCTGAATAAAAGGCCTTCCAGTTCACTGAGAGTAAATGTGAATAACTTACTGTTTCTTGGCTGAAATCATGGTGTTAAGAGTAGGCAGCAGCATTACACAGCATGCTTTTCATTACTGATGTCAATTTTGATACAGTCCCACTGGGACTATAGAAAGCTCTGCCCTATTATGTTTTAGAACAATAGGATCGCTGCAAAAGAAAGACGCCAAGTGCAAATGTGCCAAGCTAATTCCTTTCCAATTGCAGCTTGAGCGAAAACATTCAGAAGGAACATCCTCAGATCCTGAGGTGGTCAAAATAAGTATTCAGATCTGTGTGATGTGGCTTATTGGCCTTTCATTATGCTTGTACCTTAATTCTTGTGAGGATGGCATATTGCATTTCTGCTCTTCTGAGGTGCCATTACATGCGTGTGTTGGAGCCCTAGCGCTGTGTGAGCACTGAATGCCAACAGCACCTGGGAATGGATGTTGTGGGTGTAATACTGATCTGCTGGGTTCTGCCTCCAGTGGTGGTTGCTGATTTGAAGATGAGATTGACTTTTAGTGAGGTTTAGAGAGAGTTGTGTTTATAGCTTACATCTCTGGACCTCTTTCCAAGATGGTACAATTGTTTAGGAAGTGCTCATGTCTGATTGACTAGGCTTTTAATAAATAGTGGGATTTCACTAGCTTAATGGTAGGTTTATGATTAAAACTCAGCCTCCTCTTCCTGTATCCATTTTTGCAGAGATGTTAACAGTGAATGACTAACACCTGTTTCTGATTGTAAACTGAGAGTTGATCCTGAATAGCCAGTTGTTGCCAAGCTGACTTGGGGACAGTCACCAGGCATGATGAGCATTGAATGGGCCCCTTATTTTTTGAGTGGCTTGGGGCAAGCACCCCATTTCTATCAGTAAGTAACCAATGAGAAAGATAAAAACCGGTTTCTGAATACAAACAGTCCTCACTTAACTATATCATGAGGGTAATAAATACATCAGAGGGATAAGCACTAGGGAGGAAGAAGAGCTATTTAAACAGGACAATGTTGGCACAAGAACAAATGAGTGTAAGCTGGCCATAAATATACTTGGGTTGGAATTTGGAAGAAGGTCTCTCTCCATCAGAGGAGAGAACTTCTTTCAGTTAAAGGAGTGTGGGAAAGAAACCGTTTTTTTCCTAAGATGAAGCTCAGTTAGTGTATATGAGCAATTACATGTCACAACTGCTGTCTGCCATTCTGCAGATCCCTTCCTGGTTTGTGCTCCTATTTCAAAGGATAAAGGCAGATTTGTCACCCTACTTCTAATTTTTATAAAGGATTCACTGAGCAGTTCCTTGAGAACACAAGCGATTGATTCCAGCTTTGGACAAACGATTTCAGATTTCCAATGACTTCTTGAATCTGTGCAGTACTGAGAGCACCAACCAAAAAGAGATTTGAAGAACAGCTAGCAGAGCTAACTGGCATCATTCTGCACTTCCTTTTTCCAGTACTAAAAATAAGTCATTGGAAACTGGAATTTGCAAAGCAAATCATGTCAATAGATAATAACTGCAGGGAGAAGGTAATAAATCTGCCATGTCTCATCTCTATAAACCAAATAATGAAGTCTTCAGCTTTGTGTGAGGGCTGTAAGCGTGGCTTATGCTCAGAGCTGTTATGCCTCTTCCATTTCTGAAATATAAAACTTCATCAGGTGATGGGATGCAACTCATGGGCCTGTTCATGACCACCTGTCTGTGTTGCTCTGGAATCAGTGCTCAGTACTTACTGGGGCACATGAGACCCCTTCTGCTCACTCTTCCCTCTCTTCTCCAGTACTTCCTTGGTGTTTGCAGTAGCTTCTTCCTTCAGCACCATCCAAGAGCTCCTTTCCTTCACTGGGAAGGTGACCAACTTCAGAAGTGTCCCAGTTCACCACTCAGTTTCTCTAGCTCAGGTCTCAAATACTTGTGCTTCACAGCCTTCTGGTTCAGATCCAGGGGCAGGTCTATATCTCTGTGTGAACCAGCTGCCTCCTTTCCGGGCTCCTTGTGCCCCACAAATTGCTTCCAGGCTGTTGGCAGACTACTTACTAGGGGTTCCCTAAATGGTCCCTGTGTGCTTTGCCTGTCAGCCCCAGATAACTGTGCCAATGTGCCTTGTGCTTGACTCTTCTCCATAAAATACCTTTGTTTGGACTGAATTTGTACTAGAGCAGGCTAGGAATTTGGCAAAACTAGCTTTTCATGGGGGAAAGCTTCCCACTTGCTGAAGCTGAACTTTTGTGCAGGAAAGTGCTGTTTCCAACTAAACTTTCACTGTAATTCTTTGATCCAGGGTGGAATTTCTGGACAAAATTGAAGTTCACGTGAGGCCAATTCTTTTTTTTCCTCAAGATGTTTGACTCATTCAAATCCTTAATTGCATCTTAAAGGCAGAACTGTCTGTGAATCACCCCTGCAACCTGCTCGCAGCTGCTTTTCCTCTCTTTGGCTGGCAGTTCTTGTCCTTTTAGTTGGGATTAGCCTTCCTGTTAGTCCTGAATTATCTTCAGACAACTCACCACTTCTAATCTCAGTTCTGGGAACTACCTACTTCCAGACTGGTTGGACAAATGATGTGGAATAGAGGCTTGCAGGAGCTAAAGAGGCTGTCATTGGTCCCTGTTGTTGGACCTTAAGGTAAAATAATAATTATGGACTTTCACTCCAATAACCCAGCTGCTGCAATCTGCTCCTCAGCTCCTAAATCTTGTTTCAGAAGATTTCCTTTCATCTTAACCCAGTAACAAATCAGAAATTGCTATTAAATTTGGATAGTTTCTCTGAACATACTTTAGCAGCATAGCTATAATAATGTCACCTCACAATTCGTAGTAATATCAGAAGTACAGAAACAATTGTAAATAAGCAGATTTAAATCAATTTAAACAGCCTCTGCTATGGAGAACTGGATGTACAAGCCACTGCAAGCCATTAGGAAAACTGACGTATTAGAAGACGTTCTTGTATGCCTTTACAATCAGATTTCTTCCCACAATATAACCTGATTTTACTTCAGCTCCTGCCTTTTTGTACAATCACTTGTAATGGTCAAAATGATGAATTACCCAGCCCTGGAGATGTTTATAGTTCTCAGAGCATTGAGGCTGGAACAGGCGCCAGTGCTCCCATCGTCCAGTTGTTCTCTGAAGCTGCTGTTACTGGCCATGGGGAAACACTGTCAGGAGGTCATCTGTGCTAATAAATATTTGGAGGAGCCCCTAAGCAATGAGCCTCAAACTGATTTTAATGAATTTTTGTAACCGGTTTCTCTTTTTTCTCCCCCAAATGTACTGAAGGAATAAACTGAAAGGCACTGTATATGTTATAAGCCCATAAGGAAATAAGCCAGAGAATGATAGGGTAAATCTGACTTATTAAAGCTGGATCATACCCTGAAGGAGATTACAGCAAGACGAGCCAACGTAAATATACACTGTTTCTGTTGTATGTCTTCATTGTTATCCTGGGTGGCCTGCAGTCAATTAACAGGGCAAGGAGAGGAGTTGAATACATGAATACTAGAGGATCCCAGATGGGCTGCTTGGAACTCAGCTGTTAACTAATTTGTATTCCATCTCTGGCCTGGAGTTTGGTATTAGTCTGGTGTAAATCTGGAGTAATGCCTCTACTTACATGTTTTACTGAGTTAAAGTCCTGCTGCTAGCAGAATCTGCCCCTCTTCCCTCTTCCTATTGAATGTTCCTAGTCCCCTAGGTAACAAAAGGAGATTCTCAGTCAAATGAGGGCCTAGTGATAAGAAACTCCACGCTGTGTTAAATGCAGAAGTTGCATAGCAAGTCTGTTTTATGGATTTTCAGACCTTGATCCCTGGATAACCTACAAGGGAAGGCTTACAAAGCTTTTGGAGAAAGATGCATAATGCTGGAACACATTAATGTATTGGCCATGAGTACAGAGAGTTATCTTTTAAGATGTAGAGCCAAATCCTGGTTTTCATTAAACTGGTTCAAATCTGGAAAACACTACTTCCAGTGTTGTCACTCAGGATTTGCTCTTGGCATAATAAAAAACAGAATTGGTCCAAAGACTAAGCCACCAGCCCATGCAGAGTTAAACCATTATTCCAGGTACATGCAGGTGTAAGCCTGAGTTTTTGCTTAGGGCAAAACTGAAGGTTGAACTGAAGATGCCCTGTCGAAAACCCTGAAGACCTTGCATACGATACAATGTCTTTAAGGATCCCATGGGAAAGCACCGCTATCTTCAAGCATTTTAGGAGTCGCATGCTTGAGAGCAGCCTGGGGCAGGCATTGCAGTGTGGGTTTGGACACAGGGTTGTGCGTGGCCTCAGAGTGTGTTTCGGGCACATCCCCTGCTCCCGGCTGGGCCTGGAAGGGACAGGGCTGAAACAGCGATGAAACTTCTGCCAAAAGGGAGCAAAGCATGGCTTCCCTGCTTGGCTTTCCTGTCCTTGGAGGGGGTTTTAACCTGATTTGTGTTGTGTGGGGAAGGAGTGCTGGGGGGACCTGTGCGGGACAGGGCTGGGGCTGCGGTGCTTGGGACACCCCTCGGATGAGCAGGGATCGGGTCTGCGGTGGTGAAAGCATCCTCCATTGCAATCCCTGCGCGTGCGCACTGTGCTTTCCTGCTCCGATCCTGGCAGACCCGAGCATCAGCCACGTCCAGCCTCGTGCCTGAGGCGCAGTGCTGTGCATGCCACATCCTCCTCCTCTTCCTCCCCCTCCGCGCCCTCCTGGGGCAGTGGCACCCGTGGCTGCCAGCACTGCTGGCACGCAGGCCAGGATGTGCCAGGGGAGGCTTCGGCTCGCCCTGCTCGTTCCTATCCCTACAAAAACAAACAAACACGTTGAGGGGGGGAACCTGCCAAAAACATCTCTTGTTTTGCTTGCCTATCACAAATCTAAACACAATATTTTCTCATTCTTGTACATCAATTTCTGACAGTACAATTGGAGGCCAGTGCCTGCAGCGTATTGTCTTGAGCTTACCAAGGAAATCGAGAGTTTGGTCAGCAGTTGTAAATATCCTCCCATAATTGAGTTTGTTTGTTCTGCAGTGTGCTCCGGCGTCATGGGCTGTGGGACACCCTGGCACCAGGTTAGTGGTGGGAAAGATTCGCTGCTCAGATAAGGATGGGAATAAACTCCACCCACAGAAATGCCAGAGAAAAACCCCTGATTTATCCATTAATGGCTTTAAGGGGTGGTGAGCGCGAGCACAACAATGGGGTATTGACAATAATGTGCCTCTTTGGCAGGAAAAGGGCTTTCCCCTTTCTCTGAGACGTTAATGCGCTTTTTCTTGGAACTATTAAAAGTTTGCAAATCCTGCACTGGCTCAGGGATGAGAAATGAGAGAGAAGTACCTAGCAGAGAAACCACAGGCGGGAATGGCTGTTTCCTGTTTAGGATGAAGTGAAACATTGCCGCTGCTGTGGAATACACCCAGTGTGCAGGCTGGGGTCCTGCTCGCAGTGGTGTTGGTTTCAAGGGATTTTTTTTTCCAGTTTTTTTGTGTGTGACCTGCTCTTTATCTGTAATTCACAGTGTAGGGGGTATCCCATGTCCCCAGCAAGCACAAACAAGTCTATTTGCAGCAGAAGAGCAGTTTACAGAGCCCAGCCATGTTCTAACAGCCTGCAGCACGAAGGAAGGGTGCTTGTGCCCCGGGAGGCCGGGACTGCGGGGCACGGGTGGGCATGAGGGCTGAGGAACAAACACTCAAATCTCTTTTAAGTCTTTTAAGAGGTCACAGGGTTTTCACACCCACTCTGTCCTGCCCTTAGGAGCTCTAATAACAAACGTGTAGACGTGGTGTGGTACGTTGTCTGCTGTCATAATTTCAAAATGTTCTTTTGCTAATGAGTCAGAGGTTCAGGTCTGTTCCCTATTACGCTGCATGGATCTAGAAGGCACACCAGATCCTGCTTTCTGTTAAATTAGGTTATGCTATGAAAAGTACTGGAGTTGTTCCAAATTTGCATTGACACAACTGGGAGTGGAATAGGGCCCAGCAGCTCCGCTGACAGCAACCGAATTCACTCAACTTAACATGACCAAACCAGAGGCTGTGACCAATGGCTTGCATGTTTGCTGTTTTATGACCAACCTGGACCCTTAAAATCTTTCTGTAAAACACAACCTGGGCTTCTGTATGGTGAGAGGATCGCTGCTCAAGAGATGCTGAATCTCAGCTCACTCCCAAATATCGCCCTTGCCCTGAGCCCACGTGTGTGGGAGCCGCCAGGCACCAGCAAGCTCTCGCAGCATCCCGAGGCAGGCGGAGGCGTGGGACCCAGCCTGTGATGCTGCTGGGAACTGCGGGCAGGCGGCAGGAAATAAATTACGCTGTAGATCTGATACAGGGTGCTGAGTGCTGTGCAGATAACAGACATCCCGGGCTTGCAGGGAGGAGAGGCTGGGCACGCTGTATGTCTTTTAAAATGTCTGTGTCTCAAAAGGCAGAGCTCCATTGTTTGTATGCCGCACAGAGGCTTTTCCCTGGAGGATATCCTGTCTGAGATTACCCCATGCCCGTCTGCTCCGTGGGGCTGGGTGCTCAATGTGGAAAGAATTAAATAATGCCTTGCCAAAGCAGGGTTTATCTGCAGGGGTGAGATAGGTGAAGAAAGCCCAAGGTGCTGCCCTCTCTGGGTTTTAGCAGTGTGCCTTCAGTCCCGCTCCCCAGGGCATCCCTGCAGGCGGCCGGGCGCTTGCGGTGCCCACAGGGATGGTTGGGTGTTGGCATTGCAGAGCCGTGCAGGCGGGGGCATGGGGTGTCCCCAGCCTGGAGGGGACAGGGATGGGGCCCAGCGGGGTGGTAGCAGCTGGTCCATTCCCATCAGATCTCACAAAACATCTCAGCAAACAGGCAAATAGTTCTCATGCAGCTTCTTCCAGTGAAATGTGCAGATTTGGTGACATCAAGATGTTTTCTCAGCCTATGTTGTGTTTGCTGAAGCTTTTGTGTATTTTTAGACAAAGAACAAAATCTAACTTCCATGTCATCTTCTAATGTTCTCTAAACTAAGGTAGTATCCTATTTTGGGGCAGGGTAGTGGAGACAGCTTCAGAATTTCCTTCCATTGAGTAATTAAAAAAAAAAACTAAACCCACAAAACTGTGAATGAAAAGTTTGGATCTGTTAAGCATTTTTGACCAAAATAGAATGCCAGTATTGATCTCATCAGGAATGCAGATGCTGCAGTCTGCACTGACACACGCTGGGACAGATCTGACCGCTGCCGTATTGCTGCCCCACTAGCTCAGCAGATATGCTCAAGATTT
Source organism: Chauna torquata (assembly GCA_013399475.1). NCBI lineage: Eukaryota > Metazoa > Chordata > Aves > Anseriformes > Anhimidae > Chauna > Chauna torquata. Next base: position 164,015 of record VXAL01000775.1, on the reverse strand, counting down.
AATTTTATGACCATTAAGTTGTTTGTTTGAATTCCCCTCCATTTTGTCGTCTTCAATTTCTCACAGTGCTTGAGGAGAAACTGCAGAGAGAACCAGCCCCAAAGAATGGTGAGATGGGGCCCCACTCCCCCGGGGACAGGGGCAAGCTGGGGTTGTCAGGGCTGGCCATGTGCACATGGCTCAATCTCACCTTTGGGAGAAATTCAGCTCTTTGGCTCATTTGGAAATCTCCAGGATTCTTACAGGCTTTAATAGAAGTGTTAATACTGTTCATTTATTTCAAGCGGTTGCTATCAGAAACATGGAAGTCGCCCCTCCTGAGGGGATTTTGGGTGTAAATGGCAAATTAAATTTTTGTGCATAACTGCCTTCCAGTGGGAGGTGGAAAAGAAACGTAGGAAGAGAAGTCAAATATGAAACCTAACTCTGCTTGAAAGCTATCTTAGTTACTTGTAAATTGAAAGGGGCGGGGAGTCCAAGGTGGTTTAATCAGAGCAAAGAGGAGGGGGAGAGGAGATGGGGCCAGGAGAGGGGGCTCAGCCCCGCTGATGGGAGCTCCGATGGCCCCGGTGGAGGTTCGGGGCTGGCAAACGCAGAGCGGGAGCGGTGGGATGCCCCACTAGCGCATGTGTCCCTGTCACCACGGGAGTGCCTGGGGGTCCCCGGGGCTTTGCTGCCCCTTGCTGCGGCTGCTCGGAGCCCCGGGTTGGGAGTGGGGAGGCAGTGGGATCCGGTGCCAGTCGCTATGTCCTGCGGCCGCAGCTCAGCCCCGAGGGCACCCGTGTATCTGGCCTTTCCCTCGCTTTCTCAGTGGAATAGGTTGTCATTAAACTCGCCTGACCTCAGCTTGCTCCATTAGCTGGATGCTGGTTCTTGAACAACGCCAGGGCAATTGGAGAGGATTTGTTATATTAACGGCTATAAATCACAGCCCCGCGCTGAACTGGCTCACCAGAACTTTCCTCCCGGCTCTTTCCCTCTTCCGTCTGGAAAAACAGATGGTTGCCGTCCTCCCCCTGCATCTGCAGAGATGCATCACGAATTACATGGGGTGTGTGCTCCTGAGTGTGTGTGGGGAAAAGCCAGACTTGCTCAGCTGTCAGATTTTACAAGAATCAGCAAGAATTTGGATTATACTTTACGTGGGGTGGACAGGGGGGGGATATGCATTGTTTGCTGCAGTTTGGCAAATGTGAGAGGGGAATGGGTACCCGGGCCAGCGCAGCAATCCTCCTTGGGCTGTACCACCAAGAATATTGCTTCCGCAGAAGTTTTAACAGGAATAACTTGTTTCAGCACTTCATTTGGCTACAAGTTCCTTTGGAGTTGGCTCGAGTCTGGCTTTTAATGAGCTGAGAAGACTTGAGGTCTTCTGCACCCAAGCTTGATATTCACCAGAAATTCAGCTCGTTTTTGCTGTGTTTCATATGAGTAAAACAGATGTGAGCAAGGCAAGATTTTAGATCCCCCCCGGGGAGGTTGTCTGTGATGGCACAGAGCTGGCAGGTCCTGCAGGACCCCATCCTGGGGACAGGGGTGGGCTGCTGCTCTGTGCTGTGGTCCAAGGGGTGATGGGATGGCTGGAGCTCATCTCCTTCCACCTGGCATGGATATGGTGCCGCGAGCCCTTAATTTGGCCCGTGGGTTATGATGAGGTTGCTGCAGATGCTGACTCACTTGGCAGCTGGATGTAGCCCGTGAGTCACCCTGAATCACATCCGCTGCATCTCGGGGCGCATCACTGCTCTCGAAGTCTTTGATGTGAGCTTTATGTATGATTCCTTGGAAACTGCTTCCCTTAATTAAATCAAAGGAAAAGCATCACTGGAGCTCAAAGCCCCAGTTAGCAGGAAAAGCAAACTCCAAATATAAGCATTTAAACCCATTCCTGGCAGGACACACTGAGCTCTGCTTCATGCAGCCAGGAGTTTCCAAAGGGCACTGAGTGTTGCAAATGACACAATGAATCACAAAAATTCCCTCTATATCACTTAGAGATGGGCAGAGACGAGCAGCAAAACCCAGGTGCTGCTGGCGCAGCAGCTCGGCAGGGCAGGGCTGTCGCCAGGTGTGAGGTGGGCTCGGGGAGGGGAGGCTCGGTACCTGTGGTCTGAGCCAAACACCGTTGAAAGTGGTCATCAAAATCTCAGTGCTTTCAACTTTTGACTTTCGCAAAGACTTGCAGGCCAGTAAATAACCTAATTGGCTAGTTCAGCAAAGCACTTAAGCACGTACTTGAAGCTAAACAGTTTTTTAAGTGCCTTTATGAGTGGGAGCCAAGAATACCAGGGAAAGCACCGGATCATTCTTCCCTGGCCTAAAATCAGCAGTGACTTTGGCATGTCCACTACAACGGCCATCCTCAAATCCCCTTTGCTCCCTCCCTTTCTGCAGGAGCTGGGGGGCTCACTGCTGGTGCTGGCCCCAAACTGCTCTTTGTGAACCCCATGCTTTAACCCTCACAACAACCCTCTGCCTACCTTTATCCATGCTATTGATGCACTTTTTTTTAAATTCTCAGATCTTCCTGATCATTATGAAAGGATTGCTTGGGGCTGCAGGTCTTTGGCATGTTTTGTGGATGAGCAGGACTTGAAATGCCATGGGTTGGACCATGGTCCATGCATCTCATGTGGGAGCCCAGCTAGACCTTGGTGCTGGGTAATGCACCCAATACTACCCAGCAAGGAAGGCCGGAGTATTCTTTGTGTCTCTCCCTTTCCTTTGAGGCTTGCCAAACACTGTTTGCTCTTTTCTCCCATATTTTGCTTAGTTTCTTCCCCTGGTTCAGCCCCAGGCGAGGGCTGGGTAAAGCCTTTAGCAAAAGCCTCCAGACCCGCGCTGGGACTGCCAAGCGTGGCTCCTGAGTGTGCACCCATTAACAAATGCCAGAAAGAGGCAGGTACACATCTTATTTCAGCAAGACGATAAATGTGTATTCCTCTTGGATATTTTATTATTAACAATTAATTCCATTATTAACTGCCTGCAGGTTTTCCTCTCAGGAGGAGTGGTCTTGACTCAGTGATTTTTGGTTTTGCTGGTGGTTCATTTTGCACAACAGCTGCTAGGAGGCAGCGAAGGCTGTAAATCCAGCCATAAATCCAGACTGCCACTCCTCTGTGCCCCGTTGTGAAAACAGAAGCAAAAGTATTCTGCTGTCTGCTTTGTTGGCTCCACTTTCCTTCACTTGAAGTGATTCCCTCTTGCAGTTAGAGTCAGGGCACTGAGGAAGCCGGCTGCTGTCGGGGAGCTGTGCATCAGCTGGGACGGCAATCCCACCTCTGAGCTCGGCACTTCTTGTAGTACAGGTTATTGCTCTCAGCGCTTTTTTAACCAGGAGGGAAAAGAAGTACATCGACTGGGGAGATAGAACTGGTCCCCAAACGATATTTGCCAGGTGATGCTTGAATTCTCCTCTCCAGCCCACTGTGTCAGACCCTGCCGCAGCTGACATTTTAAAGAATTGCTGCTCAGCCTTTCCCTTGCTCAGAAGGGGACGCCAGACCTCCTTTCTGTTTTTTCTTCCTTAGGGTATAAATTCTCGTGTGGCAAGCCTGATGCTCTAGCACAGGGAACCAAGAAACTAACAGTGCACACGAAGGAAGGCAGAAGGAGCCTCCTCCTGCAGGTTCTGGGCTTATAAAATTCCCTTGCAATTTATTCTGTGAGGCTGAAGCACTGCGCGTAGCTCATGTCCCCATCCTGCAGCACCACGGGGCAGTTCTCTGTGCAGTGCCCGTGCACGCAGCCCCAGCCTTGGCTTTGCTCTGCGCGGGCAGTTTTTGGCATCTGCAGATGCGGCTGGACAACTCCAGGCACCGCCGGGATGCATTGACCCTACACCCCTTACCGGGCTGAAGGGCTGGTGGAAAAGTCGTGCTTAGGAAGGCAGGCAGTGGGGAAAGCCCAGCTGGTCCAGGGTCTGCCCCTGGGGGGGCTGGGGTCGGCAGCCGAAAGCAGAGTTTGAGGAAGTGGCTCCGAAAAAGCCGCACACCCTGAGTCAGCTTTGGTGAGTGATCCGGCGAACCTACAGCGAGTCCTTCATCACTCCTGTCGCAACAAATGAGCGAACAAAAATTGAACCAACGTAAAGAAAAGTGTTTGGTGAGAAAGAGAAATGGAACACTTATTGCCAGCGAGTAAAGGAAAATAAAAGTAGATGGGCTTAAGGGATACCAGAAAAACAACCCTCTGCATCCTTCTTAACAGCAAGGCAGAGGTGCTTTAGGGGCTGAGGCGTGTGATTCCTGGCACAGCTCATGTGGGTTGTGTGGCCGTCTCCTGGCTGCAGAAATCACTCAGTGTGTGCGTCTGTGGGGCTGTGTAAATGCTGCAGGGGAGACATCCTGGTCAAGTTTGCAGCCCTGATGCAAATGAAGCTGCTGATTTCGTTCTCTGCTCAACTCCCTCTCCTTGCCGCTGGTTGAACGCTCTAAGCTGCAGATGCTCAGGTAGTATTTGCTGTGAATCTGGGAACCCACAGAGGGGCCTTGGGTCTGCGAGGGGCTCTACCTGCTGGTTTTATCAGCTGGCAATTATGCTAGCATCTTGATGGCTGGATGTAGGATTTCTGGCTAATAAGAGCGGTGGTGTTCCTGGTGACCAGGATTAGGGAGCATTGCTGCAGCAGCCGTGTGAGTCTGTGCCCGTGCACACTCCGCAGCAAACCCCGAGCACCTCGGTGCTGCGGACCCGCAGGCAGAGCAGCTGCTTTGTGCAATGTGGTTTGAGTTACCATCTAATTCCTGCTTCTTCGTGCAACTTCTGGGAAGAAAACCCCAGGCTGATGGAGCTGTGGGCAGTGCTGCGGTGGCTTGGCTGTGGCAGTGGGCAGCCCTCACCCGAACCCTTGCCCACGGCCGCGGGGCACTGCCACGTCTCCTCCAGCATGCGGGAACAAGCCCGTGTCTGGCACTCGGGTTTCTGCATGGATGTGCACCATCTGTGTCCGGCCAAGAGGCCCTGTCCCCCACTGCACCCTGTGGCGTGCAAGCAAGGGAGGACTCGTCCTTCAGGAGCATCTCCTCTCCCTCGCTGCACGTCGGTGCAAACAGGGGGACAAACCCCTGCAGGGTCCATCCTGCGGCAGGAGCCTGGATGTGTCCTTTCTGCTGTTTTGGCTTAGGGCAGCTGCATGGGTCCAGCACCGTGTGGATGCTTTCATCCCGGAGCAGGCGAGCCTTGGCCCTGCTTTGCTTCAGCCCGCTCAGCTGTGTTTGCAGGGTTGACATCGAAGCAAAACGCTGGCTGGTCTGAGGCTGCAACGCTAACAGCCACTGTCATCTGCTCAGGGACAAATGCAAATTGTTTGGTAGCAGAATACGTTGTTTTTATAAGTGTATGTGGAATTACTAAAAAAAAAAAAATCCAATTTTTATTTATTAAACATTTCCAAACATTCCTACCATCTAATCTGTTGCAAAGTGCCAGTGCTGCAAGTCTGGTCTTTCCTGGGTTAAAAGGACTGAGTGCGTTGCACAGGCTCTCGTGTGTTCCTTCTCCCTGTTTGTGGTTGTTGAGTTCAGCATTTTTTGTATGTGTTTGAAGGAGTGATTCACTTATTTTTGCTGAGGGCTAGCTCCGTTTCAGCTAGGAGCAGGCCAACGAGGATAAGGGTTTGGTTTTGCAAAACCTCTTCTGTGACTTTCAATTTGCTAATCCAAACCCAGAACTAATGGGTGGCTTGGGTCCAGCTTCCAATTTATCTAAAATGAAATGATCTAAAACCAAAGCTGAGGGCTGGGAATGTGGATCTCCTTTTAACCCACTCTTACTCCATCATTTGTCTTCTCTTTGCAGAAAGAATGAGCAGGAGTTGTTTTTTTTTAAATGAGCGTCAAATACCAGAAAAATTTTGATGGAATCTGGTTAAAAGACTGAAATTACTGAGGTGTTTTTGGACTTCCCTTTGATCCTTCACACTTCTCCACACCAGTGGGGATGCTCCATGGCTGTCAGCAGCAAGCTCTAAAGGGTGGCCAGAGCTCAGATGGGAACACATGAAAGGCTCATCCATGCTCCCTGCTTTTCTGTAGTGAGGATAACACAGGCACGTTGGGCTGGGGAAGCTGCTTTTTAATTTATTTTTTGCCTTTTGCAAAGCTCAGCAACAAACTGCTGTGGAGGTAGAGCAGCTGAGGGAAGTCCCGGTGTGGACTCAAGCAAATGCTGAGTTCACATTTTCTACCTCTTTTTCTGCTCCATCCCCTTTTCTTGCTGGTCTCAGGAACACTGCTTGAGGGTGGCACATGCGAGAGAGCTTTATTTCAGCCCAGTTCGGTGAGAAGGGAATCTTGTACACTCCCGCGTGGGCAGGCAGTGCACAATGTAACCCTTTTGGCCTTTTTTCCCTGTCTCTCCTGGATAGGTTCCTGTGTAAGCGGGAGCAGAGCTCTCCGTGCAGCCTGTGGCGGGAGCAACTCTCACCAAAGACTCCGTGTCAGAGCATTTTATTTCAGCTCCAGCATTGCAGATTTCCGACCGCCTCCAAAACACAGTGCTCCAGTGTCTGCGCCTGAGCATGAATTGAACATCTGGTAAAGGTTAGGGTCAAACATATAAATGGGGGAAGCACAGCACATTTTATTAAAATGCTCGATCTGTGACGTCAATTGAACTGATCAAGCCCTTCTGTGTTATAGTTGGGGAACCATTAACTTTATCCAGTGGAGAGTGTTTATATGGAAAATATGAGGCCAGGAAGTTTCTCCTGATTGTGACATTAAGGCTATCAAAGTAGCTGTAGCTTTTTTTTATCCGTATGTGTTGCTTTCCCACCCTATTACCGTAACAGCAGCTGCTCCCCTGGCCCCCGAGAGGTGCCACGTGCCCCCTCCTCACCAGCCCTGCCTCTCTACCGCTGCCTTTCCCTCCTCGTGCCCTCAGATGTCGCAGGAGCCCACTGGGCTGCTCTCAGTTCTCCCATTTTACAGGGAGCTCTGCGAGGCAGCTTCCTACTACATGTGCATGGGCTGGCCACAGTCCAAAATACACTTGGAAGAATTAAGATCAGGTTTAGGAGTGTAATAAAAAATGGCTTCCATGGGAACAAAATTTCAGCTCTTGCAGTTCTTTAAAAATCAGGACGGTGTGTGTAAAATGGCCTAAAATATCAGGGGATGTACGACACCCCAGTGTGCCCACCAAGCACTGGCATTTGTTGGTCTTCTGAGGAAAATATTCAAGGCTTTATATTTTTCTCCAGTAATTCTCATTCCTTCAAAGCCTGTTCTGTTCCTGCCAGGCAAGTAGGGGGTCTTGACTTCTGTGCTCCAGAAAAAAAAAAATGCTGCCATTGAATGACTTGATTATGGAGTCTGTTTCTTGGAAATCTGACCGGCCGTAAAGCTGGGCGCATTCGTTATGTGCCCAGGGAAACTTCCACCCCAGCTCCTCCACATTGCTCAGCGCTGCAGCCCAGACGTGCTGTGGAGACGGTTGTCCCACTGGGACGTGTGGCTGAATTTCACTTGTGGCTGCTCGTGGTTAAGCTGCTTATGCTGCTGTGATAGCACCTGGGTGGGTGGCACGTCCTGGAGAGCAGACGGGACTTCTTCACGCTGGCAGCTCCCTGCACGCCGCTGGCAGAGTCTAGACCCCGGCATCTGCCTTCGGGGATGGTGTGCTATGGATCTTCCTCCCTTGGGCTGTATCCTGCAGGTCCTCTCCCAGGACCGGTTGCCTGAGCATGCTCAGAACAATGTGGCTGGGAAGTGCTGGAGCAGATGTCTGCCCCCTGATCGCCTCCAAGCAGGGCAGAAGGGATTACGTTGCTGGCTGCAACTTGCTCACGGCCATAGGTTGCAAATCTTGGCCTCGTAGATCAGACCGGTTACTTTTGGTGTGTCCCAAATTACCTGTGAGAGCTCTGCGGCTGTCTGGGATGGGACCACCCATTCTGAACAGAGCAAGATGGACCTGCCTCTGTTTTCCCACAGATCAGGGGCCTGACCCATATTCAAAGAAAAACAAAACTCAGAGAAAAGCATCTCCTCTTTTGCTCCCCATGGTATTCGGTGAGCAAAGATGAGGACAGGGGAGGACAGCTGCAGCTGGGCCTGGCACCGGGTGGACTTCTCCCTTCTCCCTCCTACCTTCACCCTCTGTTATTCAGGTGACCTAACACCTCCTGGTACCTTGCAGCCAGGCTTGGATTTCATCCTTGCAGAGACTGTTAGAGTCACACGTGACATTTGTGGCTGTGGTGGGAACTGAGCTTCTGCATTGTGGACTCATCCACAATGTTCTCCTTTTTGCCAGTCCCTTCCAGCCTTCTCAGTTTTCCTGCCATTTGTCTATCAGGAAGAGGTTTTGATCCCTTGTTTTAAATCCTGGTATATATCTCTGTTGCTGAGTCTTTCTCCTGAGATTTTCTTATCTTGAAGAGGCAGCCAAACCTCACCCCTCTACACACCTTGGCAGTGTTAGTCATGGGCCACTTCAGCCTTGGATTTCTTGGAGAAAGGCCTCCAAAGCGACCTCTTCCTCCTCGGGGAAGGGGGCTCCCTGCAGGTGGGCTTTTTCTTTTTCTTTCTTTTTAAACTTGAAAGAGATTTTGTTTAACTTCTGAGCAAGCCCTTTGCTTGCAGTGACCTGATCTCAGGCACACAAACCAGCTGGGAAAACAAGAGAGCTATAAAAGCAGCAGTCCAGCAAAGACATGGCAGAAACCATGAGAAAAAAGAGTTTCTTGCTGTGCAGCTGGGTGGTCCACGTGGAGCCTGGGTGGTGCGCTGGGTCTTGTGAAACTTAACATACCTCTGAGCACAGACATCTCCTCTGCAAGATCAGGCATCTCATTTAAGTCCCAAGACTTTTCTTAAAGCCACATGCTGCTGCTTTAAAACTCTGCCCTTCGTGAAGCTGAAGGACAGGCACTGGGGGATGGCTGCTTGTTGCCACCTGAGCTGTAGGGATTTGTGGCTTCTTAAGAGGTTTCAGCCTTGGATCTGAATCCAGCCCAAAGGGATTGGTTTGTTCAGTTGACCTCCGACACCAGCAAATGCAGGTATTGGTGCAGAAGGTGCAGGGATGTACCACACCCCGGTGCCACTGAGCACAGTCTCTTCTGGTGGCCTGAGCTTGTGATGGCCTTCAGCACAGCGGATCTGGCTCTCTGCTCTTGCAGCCTGTGTTGGGTCGCCCAGATAAACCCACTGCCTGTGGAGCAGCATACCCCTTCCTTGCTATCCTGTGGCCACTCTGTCTCCAAGAGCTCCTGATGCAGAGTGGTCCTGGTGTGTGGCCGCTCAGCCCTGCAACAGCATGGGCAGGGCAGGCTTGTTGGGCACAGTGACCCCCTGCCCTTGTAAACAACCATCTCAAACAGGTACTCAACAGAAAGGAGAGAGGACCCTTGGAAAGTGGTGGGATGGATGGAAAGCCTTAAAGGAAAATTGCTGTATCTGTGAAAAAGATGCATCCTCCGTGCTCGCAAGTGAGCTGTTCCCTTCATCGCTAAAGAACTGCCCGTGTCTACGGCAGGGCTTCTTGTACTTCTCTGTACTTCAGGGACATGCAGTTGGGGTTGGGATAGCATGCTGGTGTGGGTCAGACCTCTGTGTGTCTCCCTTGAAAGGGGCAGATGGGTGTCTCCTCTCCCCTTACTGCAGCTGTGAAGCTTGAGCATCCATTTGTTGAGGCAAGGCACAAAACTTATTTTCAAATGCATGTATGTGAAGCTCTTGAGGTCGTGATCCAGGATGGGTCAGCCAATGTGCTGTTTAAAAAGCATTAGAGTACTCAAAATGAAATCATTTTTCCTCCTTTGAATCACGGCAAACAACTGAAGTGCTTCCAGACCAACTGTTTGAAATTGTATATTTAATTTGTTTTATGTTGTTTAGCACCAGGTCTCCATTTTTTCTGAGCAAAAAAGGAGGCCAATTCTTTCAAGGTCAAAAGGATTTGCCAAGCATGAGAATATTATTTTGTGCTCTAATTAGCTGATCCGTCAGAATAAGAATGAAAACAACATTTGGCTGCACTTTGTTTATTGAGGTACTGCTCAGACCAGAAAATGCTGATGGTGGGGTTCAGGCTTTTCACCATCAGGAGGTTCAGCCATCACTGCCAAGGTGCAGCCCTCATGTAACTGAAGTGTGATCAGTGAAGTGACACCAGAGAGGAGGTTCTCGTGCACGAGTCTCACACCGCACAAAGTTTTCCTTTGGTTTGGTTATGTCTCTGCGCAAAATGGTTTTGTGTGGGCTGTGGCTGCTGGAATGCATCACTGACTCATGGTCAGACATGGCATGTAGCTAAGAATTTGACTACAGCATCTCTGTCCCAAGACATTATTGGTTATCTGAGGATAATTGTGACCAAGAGCCACTAAACATTAAAGAAAAGAAAGGTTTATTATGTTAAATTGGAAATGGAAATCCTTATATAGTTTGGCAATCAGCCCAAGAACATAAATTGTTGTATCATCCTCCCTTTTCACAGGATGACCTATTTCTGACAGAAGTGGTGGATTTAATGCCTGGAGGATTTAAAGCTTAAGCTCTCAAAGTTTCTTCTTTGGCCACCTTTGCTACGTGAAGATTAAATGTGCTGCTAATCAAAGGAAGTTGCTGAGCAATTGGCTAACAATGTTGAAACCATTCTCAGAATATCATATGTGTGTGTCAGTTTTGCTTCTGAATTTTCTTCACTGAATGACCCAATGCTCAGTTAACTGCTACTGGGTAGTTAATTACTTATATGAAAGTATAAAGAGAAGTAATTTTATTCACATGTGCATCAAGTTGGCCATCTGCTTGAAGATCTGGCAAACTGGGAGCAGTCACTTGGAGGCAGGAAACGTGATAGCATTTCCATACAAGACTTTCTACAGCAGTAAGTAGAAGTAAATGTCAGCGCAAACAGGCGTGAGCCTCTGGCTAGAACCAGAGCAGCTGAGGGACCTTGGAGACAAGGATGTACGTGCCTGCATAGCTCCATCTATTTGAACTCTCCCCGTTGGAACCAGTATGTTGACTTGTGGGCTTACATAGACATCTAGCTATGTTTTTGTGGGGTCATAATTTATTTTGATCTCAGCATTTTAATTTCAGTTCCAGACTGGAGCAGATCTGTTGTGGCATTTGTGTCCTACCAATATATGGAAGTGTTACTATTGCCATTTTTAGGGAAAAGCAACCTGAAGTATCTGTGCAGAGCTCAACCAGAACTGTGCCTATTAAACAGATTTTTCAAGAAATCGTATGTAAAACTCTAAGCAGTGCCTGATTTCAAAACAGAACTGTACTTTGGCAGAAATTCAAGCAGACGGGTCTGTAGAGCATCACAGGGGTTTCAGGCAGCTGGGCTCAGCTCTGCAGTTCTGGGGAAAGCTCAGGGCAAACAAGTCCTCATTTCATGTTGTGCTTGTGAACATTTTCATGGTCTTCTTCGTAGAACCTTGACTTCTACTTCAGCTCAGGGCTCTTCGCGCAGTTGAAGGATACGTTAGACTTGAGTTCAGCTGAGTAAGAGAGGTTGATAGGCATTGACAGGAACAGAGTGAAACCAGAATGTTATGAAATAATGGTAACAAGAGCTCTGATGAATGACATCAAAACTTGACTGAAGCTAAGCCTACAGCGATACACAAAAAGCCAGAAGACAGATAGGAACCGCAGAGGAAGCCAAGAAGGAACAATGCAACAATGATAAGATAGTGGCTGGGAAAAAACAATGCAACAATGATTGGGGCTAAGTTTGCAGCAGAAAAACATGCCTGGTGCCAAGAAAGAAATCCAAGGAGCATGGTAGGAGTGACTGCCATCTAACTGATGGGTCTGAACAAGGGGGAGAGCCCAAGTGTCAGGAATAACGCTGGAAGGAGGACACCAGAGGCCCAAACCTCCCAACGGCATGGGGACATGGTTCCCTCTTCATTGAAGATGGAAAGCTCCCAGGAAAGGCCACTTGCTGCAGACCGCTTTTGTCCCAGGGAATACAAAATAAAAATGTGGGTGTGGAAGAAGCAGAAAAAGAAAAAAAAAAAAAAAGCCTGGTGGTAAATGGAGTGGAAGTGGGTGAGGCAGGGGAACAGGATTCAGTTCAGGCTGACACATTGGTTATTTATTACTGTTTGTATACTGATATCTTACATCTCAAAAGGAAGGCAAAGGCTTTGTCCGCGAGGGCTGGTTATCTGCACCGAGGGCGGCTGGCAGCAACGTGGTTCCCATGGCGAGGGACCATGTCCCTTCGATGGAGGTGGCGCCGGGCTGACCCTGTGTCTCGGCTGCGAGGTGCGGTGATGGGAACAGGAGCTCGGGGCGCTCGGTTGGTGATGGGCTGCCGTCATGTTTAACTCTTCTTTGTGGGCATCTGAAGTAACTAAAAGAAATGGCAGAAAAAGTGACGGTGAGAAAACAGAGGTGACAACGCTGACTAGGTTTGAACATGGCGGGGATGGCACAGTTCAAGAAGTCCATCTCTCTTCAGCAAAACACATCTTCATGTGCGTAGCTGTAGGCATCTAATAAGTCCTGAAGGCTTGACAGAGGATTATGTGCAAGCCTGTTCTGTTTTTTTCTGAATTAAACTCATGGTCTAGAAGCTTTGCAAACTTGAAATCAGGGACAGCAAAGCCAGTCCTGCTCTATTTTTCATATTTGTTCCCAGAGGTTTATTGTCAAAATTGTACTCTGTGTACTTCTACAAAAGAAATCTAGGACATAATTATTTGAATAGAGAGCTATATGTGATAAAAATCTGTTTATACCACAACATCTCCAGCCAAATGATTGACGTATACGTTTCTGTCCTTCCATTGATGTAACTTTTCAATTTCCTGTTGATGTCTAAGCTTGATTTATTTTTCCATTTATTTGGGTTTTACAAAGAGCACTAAAGAGCTTGGCACTTGGGTCTCTTTCTCTCTCTTTTTTTTTTTTTGTCAGTACAACCCTCTTAGTCCTCGATAACTTCATTGTTTCTGCAAACAATGAAAAAGAGAGATGGAAAGAACAGCTGTGAACAGCTGGCTTGTTCACCAGGTATCTGACTGGTATTCAGGTATCCTCTTTTGAGGGAGGCCTGTATTCCCTGAAAAAGCTTAAAAGAGCTAAGTTCAAGCAAAGTTAATTTTATTTGCTGCCTTCAAACATATGATGTTACACAGATTTGCAGAGATCCTAGTAAGGAACCTGAAAACTCAAAACAAACAAGGAAAGCTGCTTTAGGAAACCTCAGGGTTTTTCTCCTTCCGATTGCACCCCAGCTGCATCAAGCAGAGAGCTCTGGAAGACCTTCTTAGGCAGATTTTGCCAAGTTATGTTCAGAGAGCCCTTCCTCTTCTCATCATCCAACTCCTCTCTGTCTTCTTCACCCCACACGGCACTCAGCGAGGCAGCGGTCAGGAGCCAGAGCTGGAAGCCACTGGTTTTGCAGAGCAACTTGAGCAGGAGCTGCTCATGACCACAGTTTTATTCTGCCTACAAACCTGCACACATGGGCAAAGAGCCTCTACCTATTCACAGCTCATAAAAGTCCTCCAGTTCCTTGAAAATGAGCTATGCGTTGCCAGTTGTCCCAGGGTAGCAGAGCCTTGAAAGCAAATCAAGAAAAAGCCATTTGAATTCAGAAGCAAAACTGGTTTATTGCCTGCAGACTTGAAACATGATGACACCTGCACTCAAACATGCCCCAGGAATAGTGATGTATTCCTTACATCCCGCCCCATGGAGTTCTGTTCAAGGCAAACAGAGAGGCAAATAGACATATGCCATCCTGTGGAAAGATGTATAGATTTTGTACCAAACAGGCTGGGAAACTGTTCAGCAGCACTTTTTGTAATGCCAATAATTGGTGTGCAGCATTGCCAGAAAGATGGAGCCTTCACTCCCTCTCTCAGCCTGGGCACAGCAGTTTATCCGATACATCCTTTGCATCTGACTTTTCTGGGAGGTCACCCAAGGGTACCAGCACCTACTTTCCCCTTCTAGGCTATAGCTGTGCCCATGAAGAGGTGACCATCCTTGGTGCACCAAGTGCTCCTTGCCCAGCCTGCTTGAGTCACAGGGAGACGGATTAGCAAAATCCTGATTTATGGGGGGGTGGGTGGGAAGGAAAGAATGTAGTCCTTAATCTTTATAAGTAATAAAGCAAGAAGCTGTAGCAGTCTAAAACAGGAAGCTATGGCTCTCCCTTTGTGATTTCTCATACTAAGTGCTTTACTACCTGCATTAGTAACTGTATTTCTGGCAGTCACAGTGTAGTTAATAGCCCAAGTTCAGCTACACATGCATACCAGAGCTGAACACCGCGTGCACCTAAATCCATGTCAATTCTGCAAAGCACACAAGTACGAACTTTGGTGCCAGGGACATGAGGGAAGTGTATCCTTAGAGACTTGGCTAAAATGATTTGTGCAGCATGAAGTGGGAACAGTGGAAAGGACAGGATAGCTTACATGGTGCAATTTTGTGTTTGATAGTAAACTCAGCTGGGATAAGCAAAAGGAGATGCACTGGATTTGATGCAACTGTTCTACACAGTTCTGATTTTATCTCTGCATTATCTTGATTAACTCTGGCGTAAAATGTGGTATGGGGCAGAAGACAAACCAAGCGAGCAGCCTGACTCCAGCAGAAATGAAATCCAGTTTGAGCTCTCCTTTACACATGCATGACCCATTCCAGAACTGCATTCAATATCGAACATTTTGATTTTCTTCTTCCTGTTTTCAAGTCATTTCAACATTAATAATGACATAAGTACATTTTCCTGTGCTTCTCAAGCAGCCAAGGACAAGTGGACTGACTAAATATTTCACAGCATGTCAAATTAGATTTGCCACAGTTTGAGGCAAGTTTCGTATGCTTGCTAGTGTCATGGGTGCAGCATTACAGGCAGGGTTTCCTGGTTAGATGTCAGAATCCTCACATGCTGCCTTGGCTCTCATTGGAAAGCTACCTGGAGATGAAAAATAAGCACATTCCCTTTTCCTGGGGTATGAATCCTCTGCAGGCTCTCACCCTACAGAGTAGTACTGACTGATATGCACCCACTCCCTGTTGTTATCAGCCCAGTTATGTTGATAAAGTTACAGAGATTTGCCTCTCATGAAGATTTGTACCACTGTTCTAAAAATCTAGTTTTACCTTTCGCATCACATCTAACTTCCTGATTAATAAAAGACATACAGGAAAAACCCACAGTCAATTAAAAGTTAAACTATTTGATATGAAAGTTCAGCATCTTTTGAATTACATCCTACTGGAGAACATGAAAAGTGTCATGCGAGTGCTACCTGACCATCACTTCTTGTGAACCCACTGGTTAGGGTCCAGCTCTCTAACCCTTCAGTCCCTTTGCCATCCATAATCCTGGACTTGTACACGCTCCTCTGTGGGAAAATTGATATTTTGCCTGCAAAATTTACGTTCAAAGCAAAAATATCATGACACAAAATCAGATCCCCGCGGGTTTTGCTTCATGCAGCAACCAACTAGAGCAGGAGTGATGCCAGCAGAGCCCTCCAGCAGGAGCTCAGGTGGGAGTAAACAGCAGCACCCCACTTCTGTTGCCTACAGCTCAGCTGGGCCCTGGGTCTGAGGGATGCAGCTCACCTGGAGCCCTGAGACAAAGAAAAAGCAACCCGAAAGATAGCTGAGCAGCATCTGCCACCTCATGGCAACTGGTTTCATTTCACTGAGGACCAAATCCCCTCCAGCTGAGTCCTCACTAGTAAGTTGATTTGCAGATAAAGGAAATGAGATTTAAGTCGGTCTGTTGGCATGCTGGGTGCAGAGTGGCTGTGGGTGAAAAGTGTTTCTGTGGATTTGGTAGTAGTGGAGTTTAAGCTTTTGGGGGCAGGAGCTGAAGTCATGCAGACAATATTGATGCGCAATGCTTAATATGGTAAGACTTAAATCTTTGTTTTGAGCTTTTTTCAGCAAGACTTGGGGTATGCTTAACCTCAAGTGCTAGCTGCCTCTTTCACCTCCGCAGGATTGTGCATAGTCTCTAAGATGGGTGCTTTGCTGATTAATGTGTTTGTGGGTTTGGGGTCCCAGGAGGGAGCCATAACACAGGTAACTGAGTGTGCTAGTGCTGTACACAGTTGCTCTGCTGTGGTTTTTTTTTTTTTTTTTCTGTTTTATCTTCTTGAATTTCTATTCCTCTGGCAGAAGGAGGGTTATAGTAACTGTTTTCTAAAGCTGTAGAGATCAAATAGATTTTTTAAAAAAAGAAGTGTATCTAGAGCAGGAAATGGTTAAACCGCTACGCTTAAATGCTTCCCGAGAGAGAGCACAGCAACACCCCAACAGTGGAAAATCGCTTCTCTCTTCGCGTGCTGCCGAGGGACTGATCCCCTTGCCCACCAGGGCCCCCGGTCCCGTCCCGCTGCCGCGGCGGGCGCTGCGCGGCTTCGTGGGGAGAGCAACAGCACCCGCGCGTGGCCGGCCCGCGGCGCTGCACCGCGGGCCCCGGGTGGAAGCCTTCGGCACGGAGCTGGGAGGCCCGTGGAAAGCAGGGCACGGGGCCGGCCGGGTGGGCTCTCTGCCAGCCCGGCTGGTGCTTGAGGGGGGGGCAGGAGCCCCCAGACAGCAGGCAGAGCGCGAACCCGCGTGTGCCTGCTCTGCGAACCCCACGCGCTGCTCGAGCAGGCGTCTGCAGCACCCCGGTGGTGTCCCCGGGGAGGGGCTCGGTGGCCGGGTTCCGCACCGGTGCCGTGGGCTAAACAGAGCCGCTCTCGTTGGGTTTGTGCTGGGCACGTGGCATTTGGATCGTAGCTACCGGAGTAACTGGAGTTTGGTCCCTGACCGCAGCAGGCTTCCCCCCGCTGCCCTCAACTCCCGGCAGCTTCCCTCCGAAGCTGCGGCCTTATGTGCCAGGGAGGCGATGGGCTGGGCAGCTGCCCGCACGTGCCGGCCTTCAGCATCCCTGCTGCAAAGAGCAGGCAGGACAGGGTGGGATCCAGGATGTTGGTCTGTCTGTCCTTCCTGATACCCCATCTCAGCCCATTTGAAATTCACTGGGGTTGCTGTCATCCCCTCCGCTCTCGCGCTGCACCAGGACTGAAGAGATTTATTTCCCAGGGGCTATTTTTAGTAATGACACCGCAGTTAAGCCAATCGAGCCCAGCACTGATGGCTCTCCCGCTGGGTGGCAGCTCCGAGGTGGGGTCAGCTGCATTGAGCAGTGCTTTCTGCAACGCGCGAGGCTCTGCTGGTGCTCCCAGCTGCTTGGGCTCCATCTGGGAAGCACCAGGACTGGAAGCTGCTTTTTGCTTTCACGTGGCCAAGTCCAGCAGAGCCTGCTCCCTTTGGAAAACTCTGCTGTGTGCATTGTCTCGGTGCGCTGTGCTACGTGTTGCCCTTCTGAGCTGCTGTGTCTGGGACCTGCCAGCCAAAATGCCCATGGGCTCAGCCCTAACTGGCTTCACTCAGAGGCAGCGCAGCAGGCATCTACTATTTAACTTGTACAAGTTGAACAAGCACTGCTCTACTGGCCCTCTGCATTAGACCAGAGGACCCCATGCTTCCTTGTAGATAGACTTCTTGTCTTCAGCCATTGCCTGTGTCCCCTTTGCAACTTGTGCCGTGGCTGCTCTTCAGGCAAGCCAACCACTTGTGACTGTCCCACTAAGCCTCTTCCCAAGCCTTTCATTTTAATGTTTTTCTCTCTTCATAGAGAAGTTCTTTGCTGGTTTTTAGTAACCTCAGAACTTATCTATTGTGAAGGTCACTATATAATGATTACAAGGAAAAACTATAAAAATACCTAACTTTCTGTTTATGCATGCTTTATTTCTTCATCTGCCATCCCAATTGGGCTGAGTGCTTACAAAAAAAGAGGTTCTCATCCAGAAGCACCTGTAAATCAATGTGGATAAAATAAGAGGAAAAAGCTGCAGGAGGAATCGAATGTGGAGGTGCATTGGTGGCAACTGGTATGCCCAGGTCTCCAGCCTGGAGTTCTGAACCCTGGGGGTAGGCTTGCTTTTTTGTCAAACATGAAATAATAGAAGAGTGGAATAAACAAATAGTAGAATAAATAAATAGCAGACTCCAGCAAATCCACTTTTAGAGGGTATTTCAGAGGCTTTGTGCAAACAGTCTTCTCTGTGCCCCGGCACAGCTGATGACAGAGCTGGTCTGGCTGCCGAAGCAATTACAGCCAAGCTGAGTTGCAGACTTCTGAGGAGCACCGGTCTCACAGTGCTTCATCCCGACCTGTGAACCAGCTTGTTTTTTTCCCAATCCTGAAAAACTTCCAAGACTCCTGACTGCTCGGAGGGAAATGTGCACCCGCTCACCTCAGAGCTACAAGAGCTGTCAGCACTCCATCAGCAAAGGTGCGAACAGAGATCTAGAAGATTTTTCTTAAGAGGAGGGTACATGGCACAAACAGCATGGGCAGGCTGTGACAGTGAGGGCTGGGCAGGGGGAACAACAGGATGCTGACCCAGGAGAAATACTGGCTCGCTGGAGTGAGACTTCACCGCACAGAGCCTGGGGATGCGTGCAGACAGGATCCCGAGCGGTGATGCTCTTGGGCAGGGGTGCCAGCTGCAGTGTCGAACCCTGGCAGTCCTTGGCTGCAGGAATATCAAACGGCGAGCACCTTCTGGTTGCTTTGGACACAGGCTGGGGGGAAGCAACGTGTAACGGCGTTAAGGACAAATCCTCTTGTAGACTCTGGTTTTCAGCACGCAGCCTGCTGTGAGCAGCTCAAGGATGGGGCTCCTGGGCTCACAACAGAAATGTAAATGCGAGGTCTCCTTGCTGTGCATCAGGGCCTTGGTGCAGCCTTCAGGAGGTATTTTGGAAGTGTGATGTGTTTTCGCTCTAAGGCAGTGTTTTGGGAAGCTGCAGCGATGTAGAAACATGGAGGCTTTTCTCTTGCTGTGCAGAAGGTGGTGCAGTAATCAAGTCCCAGGTTTTAGAGAAGTCCCCCTGAAAGCTAGTGTTTACCCTATGTAGCTATCTCAGACACTTATCACGTATCTCCTGGCTGTGATATCAGATAGAAATCTAAAAGCTGGCTGCCAGTGTGGGGGATTTAGAGAAAATTCAGCTTCTGGTGAATTTACTGGTAATAATTAAATGAAAGGGAGAAAAATCCCATGAACTTGCTTTTGTGAGAATGGTACTGAGTTTTCAGAGTCTGAACTGCACTTGGAGATTAGTCTAAAAGACTGAAACTAATTTAAAATCCCCTAAACATAATCTGAAATAAGTGCCCTCCCACATATCTCTCCCAATGTGTGAACTACATAGAATTTATTACTTTGATACTAACTTCTTGAAGTACAATGTGGCTGAAATTTAAAACCATGAACCTTACTGCCTTTCAAAGATACTTGTGCTTCTGAGTCATTTTGGAGGGAGTTTTTTTAAAAGATCTTCAGATATTCCCAGCTGGAAGCTGAAACCAAGTCCCAGCTCTGTTTGTCATTGCTTTGGAGGGGAACCACATACTGGAAAGCCATAGCCTGTCTCAAAAAAATCACAGCTTTGGTCTAAACTATGCTGAAAAGACAAATTTGGTTGGCTTCAGATGTGGCATGTGATGAGTGACAGAACTGCAACACGAGGTTCATGCAAATGTGTGTCCTCAATTGCAGGCTTCCCTCCTCTCCATTAAACATGCCTCCTGCAGCTCCAGATTTGGGCTTATTTCTTCTTGATACGAATCTCTTAACTGCTAAAAAGGGCCGGGAGTGCAGACGTGGGAGAGACACAGATGATGTTGGCCTTAAAACAAGCAGCGTGTGTTGAGGTCTGCGGCAGCCGGATGGCCCCATGACATATTTCTTACAGCTTAGACATGCCAGATCGGATTCCTGCTGACATGTAAAGCCCTTTTCCACAGCTCTGGCAGCACTAAGACTGAGACAGCCTAATCTCTTCCTAAAACCCTCCTGTGCTTTAATGCTGACCAAAACCTTGGAGTTTTGCGTGGAAGCAGCGAGCGTGCTGACATAGGGTCTGGGTGCTCATCGGCGTCATCTTCTGCCCTTCCCATCAGCCTTCCTGGTGTCCTGTACGCTGGTACACCAGTGTTTTGCAGGAGGGATGGTCTCTCCAGTGTGGTTTTCTATGGAAACAAGCAAGCGATGTGTGGGCAATGTGCGGCAGCTCCCTGTGCATCCCTGCTCACTCAGCAGCTTCAGAGATGTGAATCTTGAGGGCACAAGAAGTTCTTGCTGGTTTTGTGGCTGGGCAGCCTGGCACTGCTCCCAGGCAGGGGACAGCCACGCTGCAGGCTTGACCATTTTTTAACAAGCAGAGACTCTGCATAGGAAAAGGAAATTAGTGCTGCCCAGGCTGGAGGAACGCTGTGGTGGCGGCACACCTGGCAGGTGGGGATGGAGCAGCCTGCGGGGAGCTCCTGCGGCTGTGCCTGCGAGTACCGGCCGGGCAGCGCGGCAGTGCTCTGACGTGTCCCAGGGCTGCCGATGTGGAAGTGGGCAATAAGTTTTTAATTCATGTCAAAGGGCCTTTTATAGCAGAGGGGCAGGGCAAAAAGGTCTTGTTGAAATCAGAATCATGCTGGTTAGATCTTGACAAAAGTTACCTTGCAAATGACCTTCTCCCTAATTTATTTCTGTACTCATTTACTAGTGAATAGTTGTTTTTTCCAGTGCATAGCCACCTTTAGAAGGGAGGTTCTGCAAAATGCATTTAGAGGAAACCTGGTTTGGTGCCTGCCTGCCAAGGAAAGAGAGCCTCTGAGCAAGGGGGAGTTTTGCTGTTAATATAGCATTCAAATTTAGCTTCTGCCACTGTAGGCAACGTGGCATTAAAAGAAGGAGCTTAAGTTATTAAACTGAGCTGTTTTAATCATCCAGTTCGGGGAAATCCATTGCTACAGGAGACCTGAGGATTAATGTATTTTTACCGCAAAGCCAATACATCTATTCCAATCAGTTAGCGTTTGCTCACTCGTGCATATGAAACTTCGCTGTCCGGGTTTGCACTCCATAGTATGGGATCAAATGGAGTTTTATTTGGAGATTGACCCTGTTACCTTGAATCTCATCATTCTGGTAGCTAGCTATGTTATTTTGCTCCTGGTTTTCCTGATCTCCTGCGTGCTCTATGACTGCAGGGGGAAGGATCCCAGCAAGGAATATGCTCCCGAGGTCCCTGCAAAGAGCCAGCCTCCCATCCGGCTGGTGGTGATGCAGCAGGGCTCCCCAGGCACCCGCTGGGCAAAGGGGCTTGTCTCTGCCTATGAGAATTCCTCCGACCTGCCAGGGAAAAGGACTACTGTTGTGTAAAGGGACCTGCCCCTGCGCTCCGGTTTCTGCCGATCAGCTTGCCTCATCTGCTATGTTTACTCTCCGTTTGCAAAAGGATAGCGCATTCACAAGGTAAGTTGAGATGCTGATTTATTTGCTATGGTGCCATTGCCAAGGGGGTTGTTTCATGTTCAGCTGTATCCTGCACTGATATAGGCTTGCAGCGCAGCCTGTCATCCCTAAAGAGACTAATTTCCATTTACGCTGGTGCTGTCTCGCAGCCCGCTGTCAGTTGGAGGCAGTGACGTGTTATCTGCTCGGCACTGGAGAAGGGCCTTTTGGTTTAACCACGGGTTGCGCTTGGTGTTGTTGTTTTTGCAGGAATAATGTTGTGCAAAGCATCCCACCCCTGATGGGCCGAGCCATGCTGCCCTGCAGCCTCTGCACATCTTCCAGGTGCAAATGACCTTGGTAGGCTGTCCATCTCTCTAGTGGGAAAAGAAATGCTTAGGGATTTTAAAAGGACAGACAGGGCCTTTCTGATAGCAGCCAGCTGCTGCTCCCACCAGAATTCAATACTTCCCATGCTGTTGCCAGCTCCCCAAGGGCAGCACCAGCCTGTCCCTGCTCTCATCCCCCATGGGCAGTGCACGAGCAGCCCCTTGCCACGCTGATTCCCCCTGGGAATGTGACAGAACTCAAAATGCTTCCTGGAAAAGCTTGGTACAATGCCCCACTTCCCCAGCAGAAGTGTGAACTGGGGTAAATCTTAGCAGTGAGGTGATAAGAATGAGTCACCGCTGTTGTCCTCCCCACTGAGGCAGGCCCCTGCAGCGATGCAGCCGCGTCCTGGCTCCCTGTGAGCGTCTCCGTGCATCCCTGCCTCTCACCTCTGAGCCTTCCTCCAGCTGTGCTGCACTTCAGCTAGGTGTCCCCGGGCCACGAGAAGGCTGGTGTTGTATCTCCAGTAAATCTAACAGTATCTGCATCAGCTCCCGTTGTTCCTCCTGTAATTTGGGAGCTATAAGCTAAGTAGTGGAATGGCCTTTTCTGGCCAACTAGTTTCTTCCATGTCTTGCTGGAGCCACTGGAGTGGCTGCAGTGCTATACAGATGCTCCTGAGCTGCCTGGGGCAGAGCCAGCTGGGTCCTGCTGCAGCCCCAGCCCAGGCTGCAAAACCGCCCCTGGGACACTGGGCAGCCACTGGCCCTGCTGGTCCCTGCTGCACTCTGTGCTGGCACAGGCGCTCTGTTACTGGTGGCCAAGCTGGCTTTTTAAAATTACAACTAATTTGGCCACAGGGAATGCATGGCTTAAGTTGTTTTGTTCTACTCAATCACAGAATACTGATATCTGTTTTCTGAAATCCTAACACAGAATGCTTAATGTCAGGTTACTGCATCCCTTTGGGCAGATGGCTAGAGTTATTCTGTATGGCACTTTTTAACTGGTGGATCCTAACAAAAGGTTATTAAGAGAAAAATAGCACTGGATCCACAGAGTTGCAGTTATCTGTCCCACATGCTATTTTATATCATCTTGCAAAGTACCTGCTGAGTCCTGTAGAAAGCTTTAGTAACCACGTGGTCAGATTTATGATCTGTCTACATCAGGCGTAGTGGATGACTCACTGGGTGCAGCAGTACTGACAGCTTCAAGACAGGCATTTTAAACACCTCCAGAAATAAACTGCAGCAAATTTGAACCACGATTGAGCAAAGCTGTCGGCTGGATTGCACAGTTTGCACTCCAGCTGGGCAGTGACCTGTGCTGTGTCCCCTGCCATGCTGATTTAAGCATCAGGCTGCAGAGCATCCTGGCGCTGGCAAAGAAATTCTGAGATACAGAGTAGCTTTTCATCTGTCTGCATAAAAAATAAACGGGCAGAATGTTTACTGGTTTTTGGGGGGGGGGGAGGAGGCGGGGGGTTCTAAATTCTTGAGGATGAACCCAGGTTTTGTTTTCAAGCTGTCCTTTGCATCCCTGTGGGCCACAGATGCACCTTGTTTTGGAAGGAAGGCTCCTGAGAGCTGGGGACTGGAGTGAAACCCCGAATGTGATCAAACAGGTGATAAATCAGGAGTTGACAGCATGATCCTCTGCCACATATCATACTGAAATAACTGTGGTGAATGCCTTGTTTGTTTAGCACTGAAAAAGTGCAATTAAGTGCAAATACTGGCTGCTTTTGGCAAAACTTGGCAGTGACTAAGCTGCTGGTTTGTTATGGCCCATGGCACCCAGGCAGGCCAGTGTTATCATTCCTTGGGCTCTCCTGTCTGCCTTGTCTTTAGCTTGTAAGCTCTTTAAAGCTTTTTGTTGCATGTTTGTATGTCATCTAGCATGCAAGGAGATGTCTCAGCGATAAGGGATCCTTGGTGTCAGGCAACAGTAATAATCTTTGCAGAGAAGAATTGGAGAGGACAAAAAAGCTCAAAAATATCAATGTGATCACTGCTGTTTTCTTTGATGTGAGATGTCATATAAAATGCCCCGATGCCAGCAGAAAGGTCTGCAGTTCTCTGTCAAAGGTCATGGAAATAGTGCAATGGTATGGTGACACAGCCACTATATGCTGTGTGTGCTTATGTAAGTAATTATGCGCACAGAGATAGAAACTTGCAGGGCTATATTAATAACTACTTTAGAGAGCAGGAATTCTCCAGGTGCATAAGTTTTTCTAACAACAAACACTTTGTGTATACCAACCAAAAACTCTTGGCTCCTTGAATATCAATAGCAAAACTGTTGTTTTTGGTGTGGTCGTTTTCCGGCTTTAGCTTTAGATAGGAAGCTGGGCTGCGCTGCTGCAGGCAGTGCCCAGGGGCTCTGCAAGCAGGACAGCGGTTCTTAGGAGCACAGCGTTTGCTTCTAAGGCAACTTATTGGTTGTGATATAGCTGGTGGACTCTGCCCTGAAACGTGGAACTAGAAGCAGCAAATGATGTTTTCCTCCTGATAGTATTTATGAACAGCAGGCAAAATCCCATTCCCGAAGATGAGAGACTAAAGTGCGTCAGGACTTTGCCTTCCCACTGGTGGTGGTGGGGGGAATGGGTTTCCTAAAGCTTTGCCTGTACTAGAATAGTATTGGTGTGCTTAAAGAAGCGAGGGAGCCCTTGGGTATCTGTGGAGAATAATCAAGTCAGAGTGAAATTACTGCTTTGTGGAGGTCTCTGCTGCTTTACTTGCGGCGGGGGCAGGATCAGTGCGTGCAGATGGGCATTTACCAGGCTGAGCTCGCAGGGGAAGGCCCTTGAAGCCGCTCCCTTGGGCGCCTGCGGTGCTCTGCCATGGGCACGCACGGCAGTGCAGTGCAGCCACTTTCCATAAAGTGTGCCGGATCAAGCGTGCGTCCCGTGCTGGAATTCACGTGCTATAAAAAGCATCGTGAGGACAGGCCTTGCCGAGGGATCCGCCAAACCACGCTGGGCAGGGGGGTTCTGCAGAGCCTGATAATCCCCTGCCAGATATCTGCAGCATCTTGCAGGTGCTTGTCCACAGCTGGCTGGGTGACTGCTGGCCACATGGGGAAAAGTGTCAGGGTGTTGGGCTGTAGGGATCTACAGCTGCAGTAAAATCGCAATCGTGTTGCTCTTTGCACATACTCTGTATCTGGCTTTTCCATTGCTGTTCAGCTAACTGTGGATTTGTGCCTTACCTAATCATAACTGTGCCTATGTAGATGTGTTTTGCCTAGAGGATTAGGTAGTGTTTTAAGTCCTGGATATCTAGCATAGAAATACTGTTTTGAACTAGAGTGCCATTTGCACATGAATAAGATGCTGATAAAGATTGTGCTAACATTTATTCAGAAGCCATGTGAGTTGGAGAGCATTGGATGAATTGACAAGGATTTAGGAAACAAGTTCTGTTTCCAGCTCTGCCCTTGGCTTGTGGGGCATCCCTGGCAGCTCACATTCCCCTTGCGCTTCTCTCTGTCTCTGTTCCATGTTGTTCTCTCTGCAATGAGATTTCTATCATCGTAGATGTCTGTGCGGTTCACAGTGGGGTCACTACAGAGCTGGCATGCAGGGGCTGCACTTGAATTTCACTATGTGAACGACCTCTGGTAGTTTCAAATAAAACAATACAAAATATACTCCAATAGCAAATGGTTGGAGTGGGTGGAGCAGGGAAGTCAGTGAAGAAGCCACTGTAAATCTGGCAAAATGTGGCCATAGAGCATTTAGGATGCTTGTTGCGAGTGAGCTGCGGTCACCATGGGGCTCAGACAGGCTACAGCTCTGTGGTTTGAAGGGAACTGAGTGCTGGTGGGAGGATTTATTGCTGTTCTGCAGGAGGCAGGAATTTGGTCAGCGTTGGCTCTTTCAATTGGCTTTAGTGCCCTTTTAAAGTTATATATTACTGCTTCTGTAAAGCCTTTATTAAAGGGTTTCACAAAAACAACAAGGGAAAAAAAAAGAACAGTTTGAGATTTGTCCAACATGAATTCAAGTCAAACATCATTAAATTCACTGCTTAAATAAAACATAGTTCATGTGAGTCTGTTCCACCGTAAATATACTAAGTCTTCAGGGTTTTTTGTTTTATTTAATCCCTAATAAACCATTACATATGAATAAAGGATTAGCCCAGACAGACTAACCCACATTCACAAGGGAGAACTGCTTCCCGTGCAGCGAGTTTTCTTCTGAATTTCAAAAGGGATAAATTTTTCCCTCATTTTTTATTAGCACGTTGTTCTTACGGTGCAAATGCTCATCCTCTGTTAGTGCTAAGTATAGAAGCCCAGTAACGTGTCCAAGTCAAACCCCTTGGCTGCAAGAAGATATTAAGAATGGGTTTTGCTGCTCAGACCTGCATCCCCTGCAATATCAGCTATTCAGCTTGCACAGTGCTGGCACTCCGGGAATGCCGAGAGGTGCAGGACTTGACGCTGGGTGTGTAATGAAGGAGTGCTGTTCTCCCGGCTGGGAGCCACAGAGCCCAGCATGCCATCTTGGATTAGAAACAGCACGCCCAAGTCTCATAAGCTACCTTTGTGCTTTCTACAAGGCAAAGCACAAAGTTGTGTCCACCTCAGCCAACTGTTTGACTCTCCCAAGCGCCTTGCTCCCTGTGCCATATTAGTCCTGCTGTGTAGGGCCTGGGTGTTGAACATAAATGCAGGTGTACCACTGATGTCCCTGGAGGACTTCTGTAGCCCAACATCACTGCTTTTTCAGTGCTTTGGTGAGGATATGCACGTGAGGATGGTATGAGAGGACGTTGGCTGGTGTCTGCTGGTAGCTGTCGCTGCCCAGGAGGAAAGCAGTGGGCTCCTGCGCGGCTGGGAGGGCTCTGGGTAGCGATTAGCTCCTTGCGCTGGAGTGACAGAAAGCTAAATTAGTTGTTTATAAATCACCCTGACATTTGCAGTGGAAAGCTGTCCAACTTAACAAGAGAAAACTATACCAGAGGTATTAAAAAAAAAAAAGGGGAAAATCAGGACTGCTGCCATCTCTGACTTCCTATTCCAGCTCCTATTTTTGTCTCCTCGCTTGCCGCTCCTCATGCGTGCTGGTCTCCTTGGAGATGCTGCTTCCGAGTTTCCCGCTCTCAAAATGATGCTGTTTGACAGTAACCTTTCCAAGAGGCATTTCCACCCCAGCATGCCAATCTGGATGCGGGTTTTGGAGGCAGATAGCTGTCATGGGGCATCTGAACCCAGTGCCCCGTCCCGGGCTGCAGATAGGTCGCTGCTCCCAGGGCTGCAGCAGATGCTCTGTGTGGGCAATGAAACTGTGCCCTAGTTTCTCCATCTGTTAATGGCAGTAATAATTGTTACACAACCGGGGTGCTGGGTTGATTTAATTAATATTTATGAAGGAACTTGAGATCCTTTCATGGGTGGTGCTATAGAGATTGTTAATTATAAATTACTCTGATTACTGTGTTCCAGAGTGCACAGGAGACTTGGACATACTGCTGAAGCACCCACATTTCATGCTCCTTCACGATTTAAGTGTGCTGGGCCCATGGTATAGCTCTTCATTACCCTAAAAATACACTGAGCTTAGCTGTTACTGACTTCAATGTGAGAAAAGAATATACGCTTAGCATCCACCTCTATTTGAATTAATGATGTTGCCTAAATCATCAATATTTTCATATAATTTTATTAGGTAATATTTTTTCTTTTCTTAGCCCAACCACTTCTTTTAAATAAAATAAATGTATGGATTTGGGCCAATTCTGGGCCTGAACCTTTCAGGACAGGAGAGGGGAGGCAGCAAGCTGGCCCCCCTTCCATGTCTGCCTTTTTCACATGATGCAGCAGAGACCCGCTACGCTCTGAGGAGTTAATGCAAGTTGCCTCGAGTTTATTGCTGGAAACTGGGCACCCATAAATCAAGGCTAATAAGCATAAGAAAGGTGGATTGAATAAAGATCTGTGAGTAGCAGCACGATTTAATGTCTGTACATGCCATGTTCATTTGGTATAGCTGGTTTACCTCTTACCCTCCCGAAACAAAGAAAGACACTGCTTGATGGAAGCGTATTAATAGTGATAATACAATAATTATTACAGGTAATTTCTTTCCTCTTCTCTGCATGTTCTTCCCCTTTCAGGAGCATATTAAGCACATTTTTGCCGTGAGTCACATATTTTTCTCCTGCTCTTCCAAAAGAAGAGGGAACTGCAGCAGCCTCGGCTTGCTTGAGGCCGTGCGCCTCACCTGGCTGGAGGCTGAGGGCACATCCCTTAGCGCAGAGGACGGATCGGCCTGGGTTTCAGCTGGTTGCCTGCACGGGGCAGTGTGGTGATGTGGTTTGCTATCTACAGGGCTCGTAGTAATATTTCCATTGAATCATTCCTCGTCAGCCACCAGCAGCTCCTGGCCCTCCAGGCAGAGCACACGGGTTACAACGGCAGATCAGATGTGAACCCACGGACACAGAAGGGAAAGCAAAGCTTTTTACCGAGATGAGTACTTTATCTTTTTTCCAAGCATTAGGTTTAGACCAGGTTTACACTGGGACCAGGGTGGTTTAATAACGGGTGGGTGGCTTTATTACTAGCAAAAACTCCAATGCAGATGTGATTATACCAGGAAAAAGTAATTTGACAAAAAGCCTTATTTTGTTTGCTGAAACAATGTATACTAATCTGGCAGAGAACCTCTTTAATTAGTTGAGGCTTTATTTACAGTTGATGGAGAGAGGCAGCTTGTAGGGACATGCCATCAAGTCTTTTCTAGTGCAGACAAGGCTCTGTAAGAGCTGCATTTTTATTTATATACCTCTGCAAAATTGAAAATCAGGGCAGTGCTTGTAAAGCCAAGTGTTTTGTCCCTGGAGTATTGAATAGAAGGCAAATCTCTGGCATCAGGAGGCCTTGTGTTTGTTTTGGGAAGGAGAACTGGCTGAGCTCCCGACACTTCCTCTGAACGTCTGAGGAAGAGGCTGGCTGGGAAGAATCACGTTGTGACGTGGACGGGGGAAAGTCAGGAAATTCAAAGCCGGTGCAGAGACTCCTACCTTAACTCATTCTGGCATAGAGAAAATAATTGTGAAGTGTTAACAACACGTCCTTGGGCCACGTAGCTATGAAATGTGCCAATGTTTGCGTTCCTTGGCAGGATGGTGATTTTACCAGCTCATTGTGGTAGAGGTCAGAGAGCTGTTTGGGCAGGGGGGAGCTTGCAGCCACCACCAGAGAGGGCATGGCTTGGCATCGTCGAGCCTGTGTCTTCATGACTGTCTGGGCAAGGTTATTTGGTCTGGGAGGACACGTGCTCACCTTCTGCTGTTACATCTATAGTGTTGAAGGGACGAAGGATCCTTTTCCTTTCTCTCTAGATGACTTTGTTTCACCTGCAACATGGCAGGTCCCTGGGGTTCCCTCCTCCTGGGATTTTGTGTTCTCAGCATTACAAAAGTCCAGCTGCTTCTCAGGCTAGCAGTTATACTGTCGCTAGGAGGATGTAAGATAATATTGTAGGCTGGTTAATGGGAAATGGCTCTGCAGCTGGACTCACTGCTCTTCCCCTTTTGCAAAAGGAAAATACTTTGCCCACCTCATCTGCTGAAGGTGAATACCTGGTTTTATTTCACTGCCTATTTGATCTTAAATGTTGGCGTGCAGTGGGAGGGAGCACCCTGCTGCCTGGTGTATTGCATCTGGGAGGAACAGGAGCAGCGTTTGCAGCAAGAGGGCAAAAAAAGGCTGCAGCATCAGAGGGACTGAAGTGTGCCTGCTGAAGCTTCCCCCAAACGTTACAGCATGCGTCCCGCAGGGGCAGAGCTTCACAGCATGGTTGTGTTGTAGGATCTCCGCTTCCTGTTTTGCTGAAGTTGAGCAGCTGCTTGGGAGGAGGCATGCTGCGGGTCTGCTGTGCTGTCTCTGCTGGGGAGCGCTCAGGGTAACCAGGAGCAGAGCGCAGAAACTCGAGAGGCCAGATCGCTGCCGTTTTTTAGAGCAGAAGTCACAGCATCGGTGGAAAGGATGAAGGAAAATGCTGAAAGCCAGGCTGTGCCCTCATTGCACCTCTCTGTCGATACACTTCACAATATCTTGCTCTTTCCCAGGCTAGGCCAGGTCCAGCTCTGCTGCTCAGTGCTACTCAGCAGGCGCTGTGAGTGCGGGGTGGTTTCCCAAGCACCGCATCCTGCTTGGCACTTGAGAGCATCATCTTGCACCTGGCAAAATTTGCTGCTTGCTGTTTCGGCACTACCCTGCCGGATTAGCTGTGCTCCACAGGGCACCAGCTTTCCTGTCTTAGCAGATAAAGCTCTGTCGGCCAGCTCATGTCCAGCTTGGGCTCGTGGAATAACATGCTAGAAGGCAACGAGGGCTCGGATAAGCTCTGAGTTCAAAGGGACACTCTGGGCTTAAAACCAGTGTGCCTGAGGGTGACCACAGCTGGAAGGCTGGCAGCACCTGGCATGGAGTGGGGTGAGGCAGCCACTTGTGGGTCTGTAGGTGCGGTGCTGGCTGCTGGGGCAGTGCAGGTCCTGCAAGTCCCCCGCACATCCGTGCAGCTGCCCAAGGGCTGGCGTGTCCCACCAAACCTGCACGGGGGAAGAGGGTGGGCCAGGGTTCGCCACCTCCCCATGCCACCCTATTTCACCTCTGCACTATCAGCTTTCCTGTTTACACCCAGCAGCACTGTCAAGCCGTCAGAGCGGGGTGACTGCAGTGGGCAGAGGGGGGAGCAAAAAGGACGTGCGGGGAGCGGTGAACAAAGGGTTCCCACAGATGGGTCCTGGCCTTCGAAAAGAAGTCAGAAAATGCTGTAATGTTTTGCCATGGATTTACAAATTTGAAATAATTGTAATGCATGTCTCTTAGTAAAAGGTAGTATAGGAAGAAAAGCAACTTCACCAGCTTCTTTGGCTGTTCTTCCCATATTAACGTATAATGCATGCACACACCTACGCACTCGGAGATGTGTGCCTTTGTGCACATAATTACAGGTTGTTGTATGAAGATCACAGGTGTTTCTATTTTAACCTGGTATTACAGTATCTTGAATTTAACTCAGAAGTCACCCCAGCTTGATTCTCATCCTTCCCCACCCCTTGGATCACCCTCTTTCTTCTCCTGAAAAGTTCATGCAACAGGGCAGATGCTCTGGCAGTCAGCCGCGGGAAGCAATTGCTGTCCTGAGCATTGTCTTCCCCAAAAGCGCGTTCTGGGATCCAGGCACAGCCCCTGTGCGTGCTTTGTGTCTCCCCACGGACCACCAGGAGTTTCACACTGGTGATCTGTGGGGAGCAAGCACAGGAGAGGAGGCCCAGGCCTGCGGGGACACGCGGTGACCGCGTGGCATCCGGATGTGAGGGGGCTGCTGCACTGCGCTCTGGTTTCAGGTCCAGCTCCTCTCTGGCTGTTGGTTTTCACGCTCCATATTGCTCTTTATACAACAACGTGACCAGCTCCAGCTAATTAACTGTTAAAAGACAGTGTTTCGGTCCTCAGACCAGCCCGTGGATTTGAGGAAAGCTTTGCTGAGAGGCGCAGGCAGTGACGGTTAGGAGCACCCTGGGAGGCAGCACCTCCCTTTGTTTTCTGCTCAAGGGCCTCAAGCGGCTGTTTTTCCTCCTCGTTAGTTACAATGTTGGACCAGGCAGCGCTTCTCAAGCACAGATGGGATGAACAAAATTAAGTATTTGTTTCAACCGGAATTTGTCTAATCCGACTGTCTTCCTCTGACGTCTGTCCAGGAAATAAATACAAAATACAAAGAGGCAAGCAGCAGCTCTGGGCCTAAAGCCTGAGCCCCCCGAGAGGCCAAGCGTGCACTTTTGCAGAGATTGCACTGGGTTCCCTGGGCTTTCTTGCATCGCTTTAGGCTTGGTGCAGTAACAAAGGCAGCTGCTCTGCTTGTTTTGAAGACTTCAGTATTTGGCAAAGCGCCTCATTCCCTGGGCGGCTGCGCGCCCTCAGAACCAGGCTCCTGTGGAGGTAGGCCCTGGCCCCGGCGCGGAGGGGACGCGCGACGCCGCGGGCGCGGCAGCGCTGGCTGCCCCTTGCCCCTCACCTGGGCAGGGCCAGCTGCTGTCGCCAGAGCCGTGGCTTTGCTGAGCTGAGGTCTTGTTTCTGGTAGGCCTGTACAATGACCTGTGCACCGCAGAAGGCAGACCTGTACGCCAGCTATAAATCATCGGGTCTTTTCTTTCACTACCTTTTGCATGTAAGGTAGTAGCAGCCCTACTTTCTTTTGACGGTGCAGTAATTTATCATTTGAGAGTGTCTTAATGAAAACTCTGCTGTTCTTCTTGCCGGAATTTGAGAACTGAGATTACAAAGCAGTCCTTCCTTGACCTTTCCTTCTTGGCCCCTCCTGGAAATTAGTGTCTTCACTTTAATGAGCTCAGAGGCTTGGGGAGTTGCAAGAAAAAAAGTCAGCTTCAAAAATACCTACCCTCCTCTTGTGAATATGTCAGGACATGTTCTTAGATACCAAACACTCTCACCTGAACAGGCTTGTGCTCTCCTGATTTTGTGCCTTCTCCAGCTGAGCTGTTTCTTGGCCCCAGCCTACGGTTTATGATGCAAGGCCGCGTCTGCTTTGTGTGAGGTATGTTGCAACATTCAGACCAGATCTTCAGCTGGTGTAAATCACCCCAGTCTTTGCTCTCCTCTCTATCACTTCTGCAGCCAAATCTGGATGGCAAACCATGGGCCACCTATCAGCACACGTCTTTGCAAGGGTTCTAGGAGCTGACAACACGCTCATACAACCAAAATGGAAGAAAACACACTGAATGGAAATAGCAGTAGGAACTTCACAAGGTCAGGAGGTGCTGATTTCAGTGCTTTCCTCTCTCCCTGCATCCCCAAGGGTGGGCAGAGGGGTCCCGGGAGATGCTCCCTTCCCTCCCTGTGGTTCCTTGGCCACGCGGGCACTGAACTGTACCCACGTCCGGGATGAACCACAGGTGCTG
The DNA here is from genome assembly GCA_013399475.1 of Chauna torquata. Lineage (NCBI taxonomy): Eukaryota > Metazoa > Chordata > Aves > Anseriformes > Anhimidae > Chauna > Chauna torquata. Next base: position 131,426 of record VXAL01000775.1, on the reverse strand, counting down.
TGGGGCCAGACCCGGCACCTGGGAGTGCTCCGGTCTGTAGTCCCGCGGTCACTCTGACATTAGTGTCAGTACCAAGAGGACAGTGGGAGGACAGGGAGGGACGGTCCCTTTTCACTGTTTCCATCTCCTCAATGGAGGAGATGGCTGAAGGCAGCCTGTGGCTTGTGCGTGGTGTTCCCTCCTCGCCCCGCGCTCCTGACCCAGCCACCCGACACCACTGCCTGGCTGTGAAGCGAGAAACAGCCTCTGAGGTTTTAAATCAGGCTCCTACTGTGCCGAGTGCTTTAATGACCGGGAAGTGTCGAGGCAGGGCTGGTCGTGGCGGCTGGTGGGACAGCAGCTCCAGGTGCTGCAGGCTCCGTGCAGGAAGGTTTGGGCCCTCCTACCCGTGGGTGTTCTGGCTCTGGAAGCAGCCTGAGTGCGGCCACGCAGACGGTGCGCTGCGGCCCCGTTGTTTAGAAAATGCCTCTTCAACTATACACTAGAGTTTGTACAGGTCTGGAAGTTGTGTAAATAAGTTTTTTGTAGTAACACACGCACGCGCTATCTTGTGTACACATTTATTTAGTAGCAAGGCAGAAAGCTTGGAAGAGAACCATGTTTGCAAAGGGCTGTAAGGGCAAATGTTTCCTTCTCATGTTGATGTGGCGTGGCATACGTACAAGAAGCCAATGTATAACTGAAAATGTGTAGGAAAGATAATTTATTCTATCAACATCAAATACAGATACAAAACAGTCTGGCTCTGTATGTATATTTGCAGATTTTATTAGCAAAATTAGATGGTGAAGTGAACAAAATATAAACCATAGCAAACACAACAAAACTGTAGTGAAATGTGGGAGAAGTGTCAGGAAACCTTCCCTTGGTGCTGCTTCAGTGCCTTTATGCAGTGCCAGTGAGCACCCCAAACCAGAACAGAACAGTTCAGCCGCCAGGAGAGCCAAGGAGGAAAAAAACAGGATTATGAAACCAAGGCAACACCTGGATGGAGCAGATGTTTGTAAAGACAGATATTGCTATATGCAGGGATGTATATGCATATATAAGGATTCCCTTAGGTCTTAAATCAGGATAGGAGTCTCACAGTGCTGCCTCACAAGGGTAGGATTTCTCCACACATCTGCCATTAGCCAGGGGTGTCCTGGCTCTAGCATCGCTACACTGGTGGTAGCTCATATGAGATAACACAAGAGACCAGCTTCACTGCCTCACCTGCAGAGCAGCACAGGACAGGGCTCGCTCCTTTGATGCTGCTGAAATCCCAGCACAAGAAAGGCAATTGCTGTTTCCTTGGCCATGTCCAAAACCAGTCTGCTGTAGCTGAAAGGTTCTGACTGTGGCCTCTCTGGGAAGCTGGGTATTGTTTTTCAAAGCGGGATGGTTAATGGATACTAGCTTTGCCACTGTAAAATGAGGAAAGCAGCTGTGTTTTACAGTCAGGTAGCTAAGCACGGTCATCCCTGAGTAGCAATATTGTGTTACGCTCACCTAGCTGTGGCGCAGTAAAAATTATGCACGCCTTGTCTCCCTGGAGATTTTACAGCTAGGGAGCTGAGGCACGTTAATTACCCTGCCGTCACAACAAACCGTCCTCCTGCGGTGAGGACAAAGCCTCGGGAGCTGCAGTCACCGGGCTGTGCGAGGTCACGGCTGGGCTGAGCCGGCAGCGCTCCCTGGGCGGGACTCAGCGCAGGCTGCGTCCCCGCTACCATGCCCTTTTGGGGCAAGAAAAAAGGACGGCTTCACCCCCTCATCTGTGTGAGCATCAGAGGAGGGACGGGCATTGTCCCGTTGTCCCCTCCAAGCTGGGAACTCTCTCCAGTGTGCAAAAATGTCCAGTTGGTGCGGACACACCATAGCCCATGCTGCGACCAGACCTTTTTCAGCAGCCTGATGCACTTTGTGAGGGGAACAGGGTGGGCCAAACCTCACAAAGTTTCAAAACCAGGAGCAGATGACCAGGGTGCATTGCCATGAGCTGATCTGTCCTTGCGGGTGCGAAGGTTAAGCACTGCAACTGGCTGCCCAGGGGAGTGGTGGCATCCCCATCCCTGCAGGTATTTGAGACGTGTGGATGTGGCACAAAGGGACATGGTTTAGCAGTGGGACTCGATAGGTCAGGTTGATGGGTGGACTTGATGATCTTGAAGGTCTTTTCCGACCTAGATGATGCCATGATTCTAAGGCTGAAGTGCTGATGGGCAGAGCTGGTGCTCCTGTGATGCTGCTTTCCATCCCTCCTCCATCAAACCCTAGCTGCAGGGGGTAAATAGTGACTGAAACAGACACTCTGAACAGTTTGGTTTAGTTTTTTACTTTTCAGCTTACAGGAAAAGCCGTATTTGGGACGTAAAGCAGCACAGCTGATCAGTCAGAATAGAGGTACATTGGGTTGCAGCTCTTGAGAGCAGCTGTAGGTCAGCCCCTGCAACTGAGCAAAACAGCTGGCTTGTTGGTGGAGTGCACGGCTGCTTTCAGAGTCAGGCACGTTTATCACCCGCAGCAAAGTTTAATGGGGAGCCAGCCTTTTGGCAGCTTGTTATTGCAGAGAGGAGGGTATATGCAAGCAGGATTTGTGAAGGCTGTCATATAAATATTTGTTCTCTGCTCCTTAGCAGCAAAGGGGTGCCCACAAACAACATCTCCATTTAAGGTCCCACTCTCTCGTTACAAAAGCCTTGATCCAATTTTGTTTCTGTTACAGACCTCTGGCTCTTTTTGGTAGGTTGCGTAACATGCAGCTCAGCTACTGCTGCATAGCACTGGGTAGAGGCAAGAGTCTAAAGGGCACCTTTAGATCCCCAGCCACGAGTACAATTGTATCTGTACCTAGTTTTCACAAGCATCCATCTGCATGCCAGAACACAAGATCTAGCCACGAGCATCTGAGCAACAGCACATCCAGTGCCCAGTTAGGTCAGGACTCCTCTGCAAATGACCCAGGATGAGGTCAGATTGTCAAGAAAGCTTTTTGTGAGACCTCCCAGTTTGGATAAAACCCTAGGCCACAAACTGAAAAGTGAAGAGCAAATGAAATACTGAATAGCTGTTCCCAAAGTGAACATAGTCTACCCAGTGTGTCATTTTTCCTGCAGGAAAAATACAGTGTGATTACAGCGTTAAATACTGTGCCATATTAGACATACACAGAAAGACTAAGTTAGAGTGACTTTGATTCCAGTACTACCTAATGCTAAGGCCTTTCATTTTGCAGCTCTAGTATGATTCTTTTGTGCTGTAGGTAGAAAGATTTTGTGTTTAGAAATATTCATTCTTAACGCACCTCTTGTGTGGTGGAGCACAGGTCTCTGCTGGAGCATGCAGGAAAGCTGTAACAAAAGTAACGCTTGGAACTATCTTGGTTGATTTCAAAACCAAAAATATTTAGCCTTAATTTCATTTCGTCATTTCACACCAGACTTACACCATCACTGTAATTTTATATTGATATTTTTGAAGTTTAAGTACAGGAACATTTCTGACAGTTGTTTTTAGTAAGTTCCCCATTAATATCTATTTTACTGGCAACAGAAAGAGTTGAGCGCATATGTAATTATGGAAGTGTCTGCATGATACTATAAAATCTCAAGTGAAAAAGAAACACTTTTTTACTATGAATAACCTGAAGATTTAAAAGTATCAATCATCTTTCAATAGCAATGTACTGATGACTAAAATCAGCACTAATGGCTATTGTACTACGCAGCCCAAGGACCGTCTGTTTTAACCTCCTACTTTGCAAGCATGCCCATGGAGCCGCAGTGCACCCCTCAGTCTGGATGAGTCAGTGAAACTGTCCAGAGGCTGGGCCTCTGCTCCCTTAAACTCTGGAAGAAGAGGAGAGGGACCGGTCCTGTGCTGAGGCATCTCTCCCCAAATGAAATTCCCTGAAGCACTCTAAAGATCTTTTAAATGGTTAAAGTTAGTTCAAATATACCCTATATAGCTTTGGTGGCAACATACTGGAATTTGAGTTTTCACCAAAAAATTGCAATATGATGCTAGAACTGAAAACACCAGATATGAAAATTCAGATAAAAACTTTTGTCCTGAAGACCTCTGCAGAGGTTTTTCCTGTGCCAAGGGTGCTGAGAGCTTCGCAGCTTTCTGATGACAATCGAAAAGACCAGTATTTAAGTAAAATACCATTACAAGATTGTAGTAAAATTACAAAGACTTGGTAGTAGTTCAGAAGCCAACACTCCTGCTAACCGTGAGGCTGTTTGCAATGCATCACGCACAGCTGATAACACCAGAGCGGGGCCAGCCGAGGGCAGTGCCGGCTGCCACCGCGGTTAGCCGTGACGTACCGCGCGGCGCACGGCAGGCCGGCAGCAGCGCGCCTTCCCCAGGCTCGCTCTCACGCCGGTGCTGTATCTCGCCCTGTGATTTATAAAATTGATCCTGCTAAAAGCAAACAGAAAGACGGAGAGTGGTGTGACCTCAGCCAAGAGGAATGGTCCAAGCAAAGCTCAGGAATTCCCGGGCTGTGATCTGCTGCCAGCACTGCATCCCGGCCGCTGGGGAAGCTACGGAGGAAACATATTTTGAAGCATGGCCTTTCTCCAAGGCTTTGCATTCCATTCCCAAAAATGTGGCCTTGCAATTTTGCATGCACAAGCTACAGATAAAAAGGTTGTACCACCCAGTGCAGCAGAACAAGATAAGCCCTGGTGAGGTTTGCCCCTCCTTGGCTCGCTCAGAAGGAACGGTTTCTGAAAAGTCGTGCTATGTACACACAGTTACCCCTATTTCAGCTCTTCAGCAGGGGCACTGTGCTATTTCTTGATTTTGTTAAACTAACTTATCTTCTCCTTGTAAATGTTGCTATCTGAGCCTCAAACCCACGCATCTGGAAGACAGTAATTTGCAATTTTGAAAAACAGCTCAAGGGACACCGTGCCCTTGTGAATTGTTGCTTGCCCACTCACTGTCCAACTGGCATCTAAAAACCTCCCAGTTATTAGGGCTGTTTTTTTTTTCCTTTGGGCCTTCCAGCTGTTACTCGATGGGTTAGAGCCTCAGCAGCGCGAGTTCAGCCACCTCAATTCCACCACCACGTCTCGTCAGGCTTTCATCCACCACATCTGAAAGGGAAGTCAGGTCAGAATCTGCCTGGAAACTTCCTTCTGCCGAAGATAACACAACTGATAACCCTCTCACAAGGGCAGGGTGAAAATGAACTGGATGGTGGAGGCAAGGCCCCATGAAGGTTGCTAATGGCAGTGACATTTGTTTTGCAGTCACTCTGCCTGCCAGCCGAGTAGACACATTTGAGCAGGCACCAAACCCCTTGACGCTTCTGTGCCACCGTCTCTCGCGAGTGCTGCGGCTCTCAGCAACTTGGCCTGTCCACCACTGGATGGTACACACCAGGAGCTTCCTATCGCCCGGAAGGGACGTTGTGTGTGAAACAGAGTCCTTTCACTCTTTATAGCACACCACAACCGAAAGAGACAGCATTTGGATTTTTGTCCTTGAATACCAGAAGTTAGTTCTGCAGAAACACTGAAAGAAACTTGTCTCCACCTATCAGGGGAATCCCAAGCTAGGTGACTGCCCAGCTCGTCTTGTCCCTGCCACCCCCTCTGCTTCCTCCTTCCAAGGCTAACAAGCGCTGTTTAGATTGGGAGACAGGGCAGGGACAGTGACTCTGGTGTTTCCTGGGCTCTAGTAATGAATGTGCTCATTCTGATTTTCAGTTACATTTACAAATGTTTGTGAGCAACAAACAGATTCATGCTTTACAAACTCTGTTTATGTAACCTGGAAGACCAGAGATAATTATGTTTTGAGGACTGATGTTTTCTGCATCAAACCAAAATGCAGAAATCAATCCAAAATTTTCCAAATGCATTTAAGGAACATAAAAAAATAAAACAGGCTGTCAGCTGCTTTGTGCAAACCCGGCAGGGTCCCGGCAGGAAGCGCAGCCCGTGGTCAGAGGCTGCCTGGCTCCGCAAAAGCCGATGTTTCGTGGCCGCGCAGGGAAGTCAGGCACCTCGTTGGTGTTGCTGGTTACATTTGTCTTGGTTTTTAGCTCCTGTATTTGATTTTTCTAAAATATTGAGAAAACTAGTTAGCTTTGTAAGTGAAAATACAATAATAAACAATAATACAATTCAGGCAAACTTATTTTTAAAATCTGAAAATGAGAGAATCAGAGTAAAATTTCCAATCAGAGTAAAATTTCAACCATTTAACCACTGACAAGAAATCAATTTGTTTTCTTTCGATAAATATGTTTAAAATCTCTAAGTAGTCCAAATGGGATGTGGAAACCATTTCCTCTCAGATGACAAATGATAGGCTAAATTCCACTCCCTCTGTTCTCTTTAGGCTTGACCTAGAGCTGATAGGAAACAATGAGAGTTTTTCCTTTAACTTAAATGGATTTTATGTCAGACCCATTAAGTAACAGCTTATTTCACTTCATTGATTGTGATGTCAAAAATGAGGTATGGAGAGTGATTATGGATGGCAGACACGTTTGCAGAGAAGAAGAACAATGGTGGGAGGAAAAAAAGGAGAAGATAAAAGTTTTTGCACGTCAATGCCATGAACATCAATTAAAGATGGTCTGCTCTGCCTAAAGGTAGATCCATTTTATTCCGGCTTTGGTATGTGTGAACATTTTCCACTTACTTTTGAGAAAGCAAAAATGTGTGCATATATATATAAAACTTTTTATGAGTGAATTTAACCTTTATATTGTCTTTTAAAAAACTCCCATTTGCCTGTTAGCTTAAATTACATACTTATTTCTGTTGGAGGCCCTAAGAGAGATTCCAAGGGCTACATACCAACCACCCAGCCGTAACCAGCAGGTTAAAATCCTTGATCATCTCTTTTACAGTACAATCACTAAAAACCAAAACAGACATTTGTTGTTTCTCAACAAGCCTTGAATTCTGGTACATTATGACAAACGCTTCACAAAGGAAATACTACAGGATCAATAACTGAAAGCAGGATATTTCTGTACTTTTTGAAATACAAGTTATTTGCCGTCATTAACAGACTTGGTTCACTGATGACTCAGACGTGTGTGCAGCTGGTCCAAGGCCAGACCAACAAGTGCTGCTTTTCTGTCCTTGTTCTCTGTGGCTGTAATCTCCTTTCAGTTACACAAAGCACCTCCTGGCCTTGTGGAACTTCTTCATCTAAGGAGGTTGAACGTACAATGTCCATAAGAAGAAATTTAATTTTTCACTCCAACAGAAAGTTTTCTTTGTAACTTACATCACTGCAATCCTGCTAGAAAATGTTACCAGTTCAAACACATTTGAGGCACCTCATGAGTTTGCTAATCACAGCGAGGAAAAAATCTCAGTGTTTTAAAACCAGTCTCAGCAACTGGTGTATGAGAAGCTGTGCTTTTATGATCAAGTATGCCATGGGATATTATCAACTTTACAAAAAGGCCTTTTCATATTTTTCTTTGTTGGAAAAGATAGATTAATATCCAATTTGACCCTTATTTTTCTCAGTGTGTATTTTGAAATCCATGTAATTTTGTTTACTATCTGAAACAGGCTTCTTTTCAAATGCAATACGTGACAGGACTGTTATCTGATATACAGACCAAATGACTGTAAAATAATGTTTCTGCATTATTTTCCTGAAGATGCAATTAAACTTCATTAATCACATAGATAATCAAATTATAATTTCATGTCTGTCTCTTGTTTAGGAGCTTAACTCTAATACAACCAACACGTATTCTCTCTGTATTTTGGTGTAAGTTTTCTAAACAATGAGAGCTTACATTTTCTGTGACATATTTCTTTTTTTTTAATAAAATTCCAGATCTCACACCAAATTTTAAAGTGTTAATAATTCAGCTGTTTCTTTCAGAGGGATTCAATGGCTCAGTTCACAGATGATTTAAGTAGTCAAATAATTTTAAAGTATCATTCTCTTCTGAGATTTTATCGCTACCCTGCTCATTTCCCACTGATTGGCTTCATATTGAAGATTCCTACTGACTTGAAGTACCTTTGTGGTGTTCCCCAATGTAGCTGTTCATTGTCCCTGCAAAATCTTGAGGGTTTGTAGCCATGAAAAATATCCTTTGCTCAGAAATACTGACAGAAAGAAACCTTCAGCAGATTTTTAAATGTCATTGTCTAGCCTAACCTAATCTAATCTACTACAAGGTACATCCCTCTAAAATCATTTGTTTTACTTGCAGTAAATCTTCTCTATTATATTACTAAGTAATGCTGTAATCCCATTTCAGGTTTAATGCTGGCAGCAAGAGTGCTATGACATCAGGTAAATGTTTATGTTTCAACATTATTTCCACTGCGAGTGGCTGTGTACGCCAAGGAACCAGCCCTTCTCAGATACCTGTGTCACCCTGGAAAAGTTGTCGAGGGCAGAACTAATTCCATTAGCGTTTGGAAAGCTATTTATAAGCCACCTTCAGTGGGATGACCTTATTAATTAGGTTGGGGAAGGCTGCGGGAGGGAGGGGTGTTTGTTTCACGAGACGATTGACATGCATTTCAGTATGAGATGCTTCTTCACACCGTGCTCAAAAAATACGGTCAGTAACGCAAAAATCTGGGTCAGTTTGCAGCAAGAAAGAAGAGAGCGATGTCCCCGGAGCCTGCAGGAGCCTCAACCCCAAGGAGGCCACGCCGCGCCGTGGCTGAGCCCCACTGCAGGACGTTCTGCTGCCACGTGTCCCTGCACGTGCCAAGGAAGCCCAAGCCCGTCTCTGAGGGGCTCCGGGTTGGTTTGCCTGCCTGCGCGCTGCAGAGACGCGCCTGAGCGCAGCCTCCACCTCCTCACGGCTGGCAGAGGCACGAGCCTGTGCCCGGTGGAGTGCACGGAGCCTTGTCTTGGGCTCACGAGGGACCTGTTGCTGTCCTGGTCTTGCAGCCCATGTTACTGCAAAACCAATTTTCCTATTAGAAACTTGAAGAATAGGATTTCCTTCCAAAATTGCATCAGTAAATTGTTTTGCCAGCCAGGAAGATCTTTGTCAGACTGTATTTCTACTGTGACCACAGACACACATGAAGCGGTCAGTTATAACCATGCCAATTTCAGAATTTGTTCTCTAAACCTAAGAAAGGGAGCTTTCCCTCTAGATCTTCTCAATCAGACCTCAGTAAAACCATCACCTTCCTCCATCAGCATGTATACCCCTAAGAGAGGAAGGCTGCATTCTTATATTGTTAATTTACAAAGTAAAAAGGCAGACAGATATCCTCCCCCACCCTTATTTACCAGAAATGCTTGATTTATTCTCCCATGTAGACTGGGAGTGGAGAGGAGTTTCACCTGTCAGACTTGTTTCCCGTGCCTCGTTAAGGGCCCCATGCTGCTCAGCTTGCCTCTCTGCTGCATTAAATTGGCTGAGAGCTTCCCAAGCCGTAGTGTGCTGCCCCGCTGCTCTGACAGAGCCTGTCACCACCAGCAGCTCCAAAAAGTAAGTAAGTACGTACCTGGGAACATTTCTTAGCAATGTCATGTCACTGATACGTCTGTTTTGGCAGCTGTGGAGCTGCTTACAAATGTTTGCTTGTCTGTTATCTGTTTAACAAATCAAGAGAGTAGTTGTTGTGCAGGCTTATATTAATAGCTTGTCTGTGCCAAACGGCTAGAAGAAACTCAGCTTTTGTGTGAGATGTTTAGTTTTATTGGCACAACCTCCTGATAGAATTCCGTTCACCACTGGCATCTTATGTGGCACTTAAAATTTCACTTGGCTGGTGAAAAGGAAGCTTTCAGCAAGTCCTGCCTATTGGCTTGATAGATTTGTGCAACCCAAGACAATTTTGTGATAGAGTGAAAACCACCATTACTATAACTACAGACCCCACTTTTGTGTCCCTATTTGCATAATCCTATAAAAGCACTCGATGTCTGATTCAGAAATGACATTGTCTGTGTGTCAGTGTAGTGCTCATAGAAGTGCTGGATTAAATGTCCAGGAGAACGAACTCCTCTGTCCCTAGATATAGATGGTTCCTGTGAAGGATCTGCAGAAGATTCTGCATGGGTAATATCTGACCTAGAAACGATAAGAGCAAACCACACAGCTCCTGCAGTCATTGACTTCACTGCTGAGACTGTCAAGGACTACAATTAGTGACAGGTTTGCTATGCAAACACCGTCTATTAGGGATCAAAGTAGGATTGCCTCATTCATCTTGTAAAATCCATCTTATGAATACCTCACAGCACACACTGATAAAAACTAAATTTTCTTTGTCCGATGGTAAAACAGTAAGTTGAAATCCTTATCAATGAGCTCTTTGCTGTTCATTTTCAGTGCATTGGTCCTTCTTCCAAATGCACTATGTGAGAGACCCCCACAGCAGCAATGCATCCAGTAAGGAAAGTTCTTCCACCATCTTGTAACCCTGACTCATCTATTAAAATACAGTTCTGGCTGAACTTACTATGACATATTTCTAGTCTTGAGAACACTTATGAATCAAATGAACACTTGTATTTAAAGTTTGGTGTTTTTTTTCTTTCATACTTTGTAAATAAGAGTAATCAAACTAATAAGGTTTTTACTTCCTCAATTCTATACACTTAATGCCAAATTTTAGGATTTACATTTGTCACTTGGTCCATAATAAGGGGTTTCTTTTGTTCAGATTTTTTTTAAAGGCATTCTGAGTCATTAGATCATAAAAAGCAATTATAGATGTGTTCAACAAGAGCCACTAGTACTAGAAAATAGTTATTGGTCAGGACCACTTTAAAAATACCTATGCTGAGTAATTTAGTGGTATCCTTAAGAGAGATGGAGATTCAGTTCAATATAGGTATTGTCAAAATTTTCCAGTCTTATCAGAGTTCTCATGATGGTTGGTGGTCTTCTTAACCTGGTTCTACTCACTCAAGCTTTGTGGTTTGAATGCTCTTGTTGTTATTCAGAACAAACAAGTTTGAAATGGTGATTTGAACTAGATCTAGATTGTTAATCTATAAATCTCTGCTCCCGCAACAGGAAGCTACACTAATTGTTGTTTTAAAGATCTCACAAGGTGTGAGATCTGTGACCACAGAACAAATGTGGAAAAAACAGCTTCGAAAATTGAGGAGAAAAAGCCTTTCTGACACATTGATCTGTAGAATCTACATCAACTGTGAAAATCAGCAGGGAAGGAAAAGATAATGAGTGGTTTGGGAAGAGACAGAAGAAACAGCCAAAGAAGAGCAGAAGGCGTAAGAGAAGATGGAGACAAAATGCAGACTCTGTGGGCACCTTTAAAGGTCTCAGCAGATTAGTTTTACAGGAGTCAGTCCAGCTTTTACCAGAACCACAAAAAAGCCAGTCTTCCAGTCCTGGTGTCCACAAAATTATACATTCCAGAACATTTTTACAGCCTGAAAGAGCAAATTATTGGGGCAGTAGTAGAGGAATGCAAGGATGGGTGTGTGGTATTGAGGAAGGTAGCTGTACTACCACAAGTTCCACCTCAAAATAAAGCCACACTATTGGGATACCAATAAAATGCAGTCACGTGTGTCTTGCTGGGTTCTTCAGTGGAGTCCTCAAGCTTTGCTTCTTTTGGATTAATAGATAACATAAGCAGATGTATGAAACTTTCTTTTATTAGCCTTGACACTTAAATCAGATGACAGATTGTACCAATTTATTAGCAGTGATACCTCACTGAGATTAATGGAAGTTATTTAAGCCCTCCTGAAACTCAGGAGAAGCATCCAGGAACTAGCTTGGCTCCGCATATCAGCAGCTGTCATTTCCAGCCCCAAGTTCTACCTTTGCCTTGGACAAAGTTGAGCGATTGCCCATCTGCAGTGGTCTTCTGGCCCAGCCCCAGCTGTCATTGCAGCAACCCCTGTTGCAGACTGGAAGCTGTAATTTGTACGAGAAGAGCTTACTTCGTCCTGAAAGGAGAGAAACCAAGGAGTGAGCAAGTCTTGCCGTGGCAGTTTACAAAGCTGTTACCACCTAATCATTTGCTCACTCCCAGTGAGGAGGAAGGTTTAGTAAAAGGGACTGAAGGCCATGAAAAGTCAGGTTTAGCTCGACTGCCAGCTAAGTGGCAATGCTTGCATTTCTTTCTACTGCCTGTGGTGGAGATGGCACGTTTGGCTGGGGAGGTAACTCATAAACCACTGCAGCACCGGCCAGCAGATCCCATCTGTCTCCATCTTATCATAAATAATATTGATGCTGGATATAGTTTATTTGCCTAAACTGGTGGTTTGCTTTGGTGTGCCTGTACTAATCGCTTTTGTTGAGGTCTGGAACTGTTCAAATCCCATTGTAAACAAGATCTTAGATTAGAAGACAGAAGCTTATTCAAGAACTTAATATTCTCCCAATTCATACTATAGAAGGCAATACCACATTTATCTTATGGAAACATTGTCAACACTGTTTCCAAGCAAGGGTTACTTTACACAATTGAAGAGAAGCTTATGGTTTAAGTAGATAAGAATACCTCGGTGGCTTACAGCTGTGGGAACTAGTAAGATAGCTAGCCAGGTTATCAGCAGCAGCCCAGCCACTGTAACCTTGGTTTAAAGCACAGTAAATTATTCCACGTGCAGCTTTATGCAACAGCAGAGGCACAGCTTTGCTGGAGGAGCGTTCTCCCATGCAAGGCCGGGCAGACCCCAGCATGGTGCAGGCACAAGGGCCTGCATCACACTCAGAGCCCGCCGCCACTGGACCCCCCTCATGGAAGGGCTCTTTCAGCTTCTGTAGTTTAAAAATTAGGCCGGATTAAATAGCTAAATCCGCAGCTACGTGCTTATTTGGGTGAACGTGTTGAGACAAAGGCAATTCAACTACTGTCTCCGGAGCTGCACGCGGAGCCCTGACGGGCAGCTCAGCTCCGTCTCCTCGCCCGCTGCGCTCGGTGCTGCTCTTGGTGTTCCCGCTCCCGGAGGGCGCCCAGCCTGGGCCGCGGCTCCCGCTCCCCGCCTCCCCCGAGCCCCCCTCCGGCGGGGCGATGCGGGGCCGCAGCAGGCCTGCCCCGCCAG
>VXAL01000775.1:107774-118132 GCA_013399475.1 Chauna torquata | reverse complement strand
TGGGCCGGCCGGGCGGCCGCGGCGGTGCTGGGGTCGTGCGAGGGCTGCCGGGGCGGGGGGAGCTGTCCGGGCTTCTCTCGGTGCCGCCTGTCCCTGCGCGGCCCCTGCTGCCGACGCGCCGAGGGCCCGGGGCATCGCTGGCTGCAGCGGGCGAGAGCCGCGCCTCTCCAGCGAGCAGAGCCGTCCCGGCGGGGGGGTCTGTGTGCCTGGTTTTTCGTGGGATATGTGTGTGTGTGTGTATATATATATATATATGTGTGTATATATATATATTTCCCGCTCCCTTTAAATGGGTGAAGGTTCGCGCATCCGGCCGTGTGTCACAGACCCGGCTCCCCGGTGCCGCCGCTCGTTGCCCGCCGCGGGGCGGGACGCTGGGCGCCTGCGGCAGCGCCGGGCGCGGTGCGCTCGAGCTCTTTGTTCAGGTGGGGCCCGGCGTGGATCCGGGATGCTGCTCCTGTTCCCCCTCGTAGGCGGGTCGCTTCGGTAGCTGCACGGCCTAGGTCCTTGGGGAGCCGTGTGTACGCGGGGTTTTGGGTGCCTGAAGTCCAGGTGCAAGGCTGGTAACTTCTGAGTGAGGCCGGTTCCTGGTGAGGCTCCTCTCAGCGGGTACACCGCTGTAGGGCTGCGCTGCTCCCCTTTCACCGACTTGCTCAAGAAACCAAAGCTGGAGTACGAAAGCAAAATAAAACTGAAAGGGAGCCGAAGGAGGGGGAACTGCCAGTGTTGATCAGACCGCGTTTCTGCACCGGCCCACACCTAGGGCGATGTGCTAGCCTGTCCCTGTGCCCAGATGTGCTGCGGCACCTGATGGGACATCTGTTCGCTCTCCACGCTTCACTTGAAATTTTGCCTTTCGTACTTGCTACAAGATTGAGGAACCGTTTGGGAAGTCAGTGGGATGCACAGACACTTTTTTTGCATGGCCTGATGTGTGGTACCACAATTGTTAATGGATTCTTAGATAATAGCTGATTTCATTTAACCTTTAGCATTATGCTGTAAGTATGTGAATCTTTACACATGTGATTTCATTGATATTGCCAAAGAAGCGGTCTGCTTCTGTTGATCTGAATTATTTTTGTGATTCAGTTGTTCAGCAATAGTAAAGATTACGTGGATAGTTACAAACCATAACTAGATATCTTCTAATCCAGGAAGGAAGGAGCCAAGTCTGGAGGAGTATAACTCTGTTTTGAACTGAATGGACCGAATTCATAAAAAGGGAATATCTGCTGATTCAGTCAAACAAAACAAAACAAAACAAGCTGCTTATAAACCTATTTTTTTCTCTTCAAAATCTGACCTATATGGTTATCATGAAAATACAGTGCTGATCGATTTTGACCTGCTTGTGGTTTTTACTTTTCCTCACAAAAGCAAAGAGCCTAGACAACATAACAAATTGTTTTGGTATCTAAATGTGTAGCCCCATTTAATGTATGCTACTGCGCTTTTTGTGGAGTTGTCCCTACCTTGTTGCAGTTTCTGGGGATATGCTATTTTTGGTGGCTTATGAGGTCTAAGTGGCCTCTGCTGTTGCTGGAAAGCACAAGGCAAAAAAAGATATAAAAAGAGACAATGTACTTTTAAGCTGGTAAGAGGAAGTATGAGGCCTTTTGAGCTGAATAAAGAAAATATACTTCTTGAAAAGACCAAAAAAAAAAAATCCAGATCTTTGAGACTATTATCAATGTTTGCGGGTTTTATTGATGTTTTACTTTATGCTTCAAAGAATAATTCATTCAGCAGATGGGAATCAAGAATAAAGCAAGATTGGAAAGGTGCTTTTCTCTTTTGCAATTTTGGGTATAAACTTGCAGTGGTACTGGAGAATTTATGCCACACAAATGTGTGCAATAGATTTGGGATTCTGTTTTTTATTTTTTTTAAGTTGGGTTTGCAAGCTAAGACAAAGCATTAAGAACTCTCAGGTTTTCCTCCTCCTTTCTCTCCCAAGTACTGTGATCTCTTAATTCTGAAATCACTGAGAGTCATACAGCATCTGTCCCCTTGGAAATGGACAGGAACTTGAGATCAATGGTCTCTGGCAAAAAGTGGGTTAGTCTATATGTTTAAAACTTTAAATATTTGAAGTATTTAAAGATCAAAGTTCAAGGCATGTAAAGGGAAGGGTATGAGTTTCTCTCCCTTGTTTTATAGTAAGTCATATGTCTTTCTCGATATCCCTTTTCCAATTCTATTGGGAATGTACTTGTTAACGAAGGTTATTTGCATGCTGTGAGATTATAAAGCTTGGACTTCCTTGGCCTCAAATAGATCTTGAGCTTTAAGAATGTGTTTAAGTAGCGAAAATGAACTTATAACTGAGTTGAATGCAAAAGCGTTCCGATCTCGTGGCTGGCTACGAGTACTTATTAGTCTGTTAATTTCAGAAATTTAAAATTCTGGTACAAAAAGTCAAAACATCAAGCTTATGTAAAGTAAATCAAGAAACTTTGGAAATGTTTGTATTCTTCATGGCTGTCTGAAAGAAACATAAAGTAGGACCAAGAGCTGATTATGTGCCATTTGGAGCAGCTGTGTCTGAGCAGTCAGCGGTACTGTCCTGAGGTGCTGCGTTTGTCCTCTGTGGCAGCTGAGTCTGCTGAGCTGAGTTATGCTGAGAATGCTCCATCTTGATGCTGAAACTAATTTCTAAACTCTGTAGTTATATCTGCATTGTGTTCTGATGTTGAAGGAGTTAATATTTTATGCTAAAGATCTTAGGTTGTCAGTATCTTAAATGGAGAAGTATTTGTGCTTTCTCATGAGATACTGCTGTGTATCTCCTGATGAATGACTGCAACTTCGCTAGGGCTGTTATTAAAGAACATATTAGAGAGTTGTCAAAAGGATTCACTTAAAGATGTTTCCTGTAAATTGGAGGACAGTTTCTCAGACTGTCCTGCATTTGGTAATAACCTTGGTAAAGACGCAGAGTCTTTATTTAGGAGTAAAAAACATCTGAATGCTCTCTGTCAAATTTTCACTTTTAGGAAGGTGAGATGATATTTCTCATAACTGTCTTTTTCAAAAGAGACATACTTGACCTGTCAATAGTAAGAAAAACAGTGTTTTGTATTGCACTGTTCGTGTTGCGGAAAACAAAAAGCAGTTGTTGGTGGTGGTTTGGTTTGTTTTCTTTATTTATCTTTAAGAAGGAATAGAGCAGTTTTTGACTCTATGATGTGAATAAGTCTACAACCAAATTCATGCCTTCATGTTGCAATGTCATATGTAGACATAACTACAGGAGTAAACGACTGACATTTTTTAACAATGTGTGTCA
Source organism: Chauna torquata (assembly GCA_013399475.1). Taxonomy (NCBI): domain Eukaryota; kingdom Metazoa; phylum Chordata; class Aves; order Anseriformes; family Anhimidae; genus Chauna; species Chauna torquata. The sequence continues at coordinate 114,840 of VXAL01000775.1, read as the reverse complement.
AAATAATTTTTCCTGCTTTGGTGGATTCTTCTGTGTAGTCTCAGAAAGGAGCTGTTTTCGAATGTCAGGTCTGATTCTTAAGGCATTAAAGCTTTGCTTTACTGAAAATGCTGTCTGCGAGCAGTGACCTGACCAACTACGCTACTGCGCTTGCTGCCTGGGTCTTGCGGACTGTTGCAGTTGACACATTTCAGGAAGAAGTGTAGCTATGCCAAATGTAAAGCAAAGTTAGGTACTGGGGTGTTTGGAGAGCCTTTTCTTTAAGGTACAGGTAAAGTCTAACTCTCCACTCCTGCCAAAACGTGCTAGTGGTGGTGTTATTAGTATAAACATGTAAGTGAAGAGGTGGGTGAAGTGTTCCTAATGGTATTGCTCTGCTAGAACTCTGGTGGAAGAAAAGCAAGTTTCAGCTGTTGTGGGAGTCCAGTAAAGCCACATTAGTCACCTTTTTTTTGTTGTTGTTGTTTTAAATTAGATAATCAGAATGGAAGTCTTTCTTTTTTTTTTTTTTTTAGTTTAAAAAAAGATGTTTGAAACGTTTTGTAAGTAAAGGTACATGTGTGACGTTGTCTGAAAGCTGATGCTTGTCTGCCTTGCCCGGCTAAAGTTACTACAGAGATGAATGAATATTTGCACCATTCTTGTGTTGGTGCACACAAGGGAGGGAGAAGCGCCCTTTGTGTAGATAACAGAGAAAGGATAGCTCAGTTAATATCTTTATGTTCTGTTTAACTGCTAGTAACTGTTAAATTAGCGACAATAACAGGTCTTAATAATAAATAGACTTCTCTGAAGTTTTTGTTCATAATTTTCTCTAAAACCTTATATTACCCCAGGCCCTGTTGCAACAGCTTTAGAAAGATCCGTTATCTTTTCTCCTGAATAAATCGAAATGAAGAGGAAAAAAATTCAAAAAGAAGTCCTCTAATGGATAATGGAAGATCCCATTAGCAGGCTACCTTCAATTATTTATAGCTTTTTAGATGATCATATATACAGACATTCTGAACAACAGATAGTGTAAAGCTAATACCAAGGATAAGCATATTCCTCTGTGTTCTTCAGGTTTTCTTAGCCTCTCACTTCTTGAGACCTCCGAGGTACCGCCATGGCCTTTAGAGAAATTTGATGATATTCTAGATGTAATCAGTGGAAGGTTTTCTGTGACTTTGAATCTATGGAGTTGAGCAAGGGCAGTCTAATCCTGGTCACTCAACTGAGCCAACAGATGCTTTTATTTTTAAATGGTTTCCAAACTTGGAAGCAGAACTGAGTAAACTGAATGTTCCATCTTTAGAAGATGTTGAGATGGTCTTCAGCAGCTGTTGAAGGTCTGTACACACTGGGCAGCAAAACAGTTTTCCAAATGTTCTGCAAGCCTGTGTATATGACTACAATTTCATTATCCTCTTGAAGAAGAGAATGAAGAGTCACTTTTCGCTGGCAAAAAAATTGCCATTTTTACAATATATTAACTGTCTTGGAATTATTCATTTTGCAACAACCTTTTATACTCAGCTTCTGTGAATAAAATTCATGTTTTTTATCCTTTGCATTAGCAACAGTTGAAACTGTTTTTTGAAATTGCCATAATTTGGACACTGCCATAATTGCCATAATCATGACACTGTTGCTTTATCGAGGCTGTTTAATAGTCTTAGCAAATTTTCATGTATCAGTTCAGGAAAAAAAAGTTTTCTTGACTGATTTTTATTAAATGATTTGTAAACCAAATATGTTATATCCCAGAAATTGGGAACTGCTTGCTATAAGATTCTGGTTGGTTTTGTTTTGTTTTGGTTGGTTGATTGGTTTTTGGTGTTTTCCCCTCCCTTTTTTTCCCCTTTGTTTTGAGGTTGGTCAATATTTTAAAGATGTCACAAAAATAGTACTGTTTTTGACTTAAACCAGGAGGGACATGGGGGAGGACCAAAGTTTTTCTAACAAGCTCTGTATATAAATCTTGCTAACAAAGCTGTTCTCAGTTCTGAACATACAGACACGTTCTGTATTTGTTGTGAAGCTGTTCCTGCCTTGTTGGATACCTGACTAATTGCCAATGCATAGTTTTATAATAGTCCACAGTAACCTGGAATACAGTTAGAAAATTTATTAGTGAAAGCATCTCTTTTGTATGATAGTAGGCTGTGCTGGGATGACATACACAGTACCGTTGTTGCAGTAGCTCCTGACTTTGTATGTGCAGCCAGATAGTCAAATCATATGTGCTGGTTTTCAGAGGTTTATATAAACAGATTTAACTTTTGTAGTTTCAGAGAAACAACTCAAATGTTAAGCTCCTTGGAATAGTTAAATGCAACATTTGTTTTGGCTAGTTCTTCCATAACTTTCTCAAGTTTCATCATACTTGATTTGACTTGCATAGACTTCTAGTGTGATTTTTTGTTAGGTAACATTTGAAAATTCTTAGAGAAAAAGATGGAATGTCTATGGTAAGCCTCTTGAAAATGTTCCTCTTCTGAGTTAACTGTTAGTGTCTCCTTTCTTCCTTGCGTAACTTGTTTTGGTTACAGACAGAAGATTGCACTAGCTGCAAAGAAAAATATGAGCCATCTTAACACTCCAACTGCAAATATTGCTTGCTATAGGAATAGAAAAGACAAAGTTCAAGCTGGTTTATTCCAAGGTGTTATAGAACTGGAATATTGATTAGTTTCAAGAATTTCTCTCCAGAAGAGTAATCCTTGGTAGCTATGATGAAGAACATAATTCAAGAAAAATCTGAGTCTTCATTATATAATTAAAATAGGAAATAGTTAATTCTTTATTTGACCAAGCAGTTGGAAAGGGGGGCATGACTTCTGTATGCAACTTCTATTAAATGAGAAAAGTCTTGTTTAAAGTTAACCGTCCACTACACAGACAGTCCCAGAAATGTTTTTAACCTAAGTTTCTGGTAAGAGAACATATCTGGGAGAACTTCAAATTTTAGTAAGTTACCTTAAACCTGTCTGTACTTACATTTTTAACATGACTAGGTTGGAGGTATTCCTTCATGACACTCCCGAGAGGTGGTTTATTAACTTTGCTAAAAATACTCATTGATTATTCAACAGGTTCATGAACCACCCAGCTCCAGCCAACAGCCGCTACAAGCCCACTTGCTATGAACATGCTGCTAACTGTTACACACATGCAGTAAGTTCTTTTTTTTTTTTTTTTGAATTAGGTGTTTCAGTAAGTTTGTGTGGTTTTGTATGGCTAAATACTTACCTTTGCCTGAGTGTATTCATATTTACAACCTCTCTGGTTTTGTTACATAAGCTTCAGCTGTAATACAAACTAGGTGGCTAGTGATCACTAGTCCCTGGTTTGAATCTCTGGAAGTTCCAGATGCTTCTCAAGATTCCTTTTCACCAAAGTTAGTTACATGTCTTTTAGGTGGTTTTCCTTTGTTCCAGTGAAAGGATGACTGGAAACAAAATAGGCCTATACTAGTTAGTGTTGCAAGGCAGATTTCCTAGTGCTGTGCTCCTGTGGTATTGTGGGAGTTGTATAATAAAGTATGAGACTTCTTCATTTTAGAAGGGGAAGGATTCATAAAAAAAAAAAACAACCTATATTGTGGATAATAGCTAGAAGAGCTAGAATGGCTTAGTTCTGATACTTAATATCTATGAACTGATTCTTTGATTCTCTTCCATTCCCTATTTTGAAAGGGGTACTAACAATGCTGATCATAAATGCTAGACAGCCTTGTTAAAAATCCTAGTCTGTCTTTATTTTCATAATGTAAGGACCTATACTAGATTTGAATATGTGATGTATACTAAATAATGAAAGCAGTCCCATATATATTTTTTTTGTATTTGGAAAGGACTCTCGAAACTTTTTTTATGTAGCATTTTATAAAGGCAGCCTGTGCTTCCCATCGATCTCTTGCTTTACTCCGAACATTTGAAGTATGTTTGACTTTGGCCTCATTCTTTCATCTCCAGTGTGTCTGAGTGAGCTGCAGATACAAATGCTCAAGGTAGTGCACAGGACTCTTCAGTTCTTTTAGAACAGACATCTTTCTAGATCCTTCATGTGTGTTTTGTAAATAACGAACATACAGCTCTGTGTTGCTCATAGAAATGGAATCTCCTTGGTTTACATACAGAAAAGCTAACTAAAGCTTGTGTGCCTTTTTAAGCCAAGGGTCTCATGTACAGCATTATGTAAATATGTGCTTATTTGTCTAGAGGAATGAAGTAACATTCTGTTAGTTTGCACAAGTATGTAGTTTATCTTGTACAAATCCTGGCCAAAAAGTTGGATTTCAAGATATCTGGCAGAAGTTGCTGTACTCCTTAGCAATTCTAGGCTTCATCTAGTTGAAAAACAGGCATGTCATATTCCTGCCTGTTAGCAGCAGGTTGCAGCCAAGGTGTCGTATCAGTGTTTTGTGGTATGATGCTGTATATGGTGAATTTGTCTAATTACTTTCTGAACAGTCAAGCTACATGCTAAAACCTACCATGAACTGTTCACAGCTTGGGGATATGCTATGTTAACATGCACTTTGGAAGAAAATAAAGTGTAGTATAAAGTATAGTACAACAGAGGGATTGTTACTCCTTAAATAAAATTGTATGCGATAAATAACTTTTAATCAAAATTTAAAGCTTTGAAATAGGAATCTAATCTGGGAAGCACAGAGGATTGCACAGAAAAAGCTAGGGGGGTGCTTTTTTGTTTCTTGTTACAGATTGTTCTACTAAATGTTAGAAGCTCAAGTGGTTGAGTACTCGCTGCTAGATTACAATAAGAGTTTTCAGTTAGACAGTGGTGTGATATCTACACAATAATGTTTAGCATTGGTTCTCCATTTTTTCTTATTTCTTTTTACTTGTAATTCAGAAAGTAGTCAACTTGTATTTTATAACCATGACTGTACTCAGGTAATTATCCCTTCTGGTTTTTGACTTAAAAATACATGGTAGTCAGTTTAGGCAGCTGCTTCAAAAACATCAATTAATAAAATGGGGATACAGAATCCCACAGGTAGATTTTTGATACAATACTTAAAAGCTAACTTTGTGTAGCACAGTAAGTTGCCTTCGAATTTCTAACTAGAAAGGCTATTTAAAATGTCTTGATATCTATAGATGTATATCTATAGATATATATATTTTAACCTTAAATGAAACACTGACTTGTCTTTAGTCACTAGGAGACAGGAAGGGCAGCTAAGCAGTTGAATGTAGAGACAGAAAAGACTGCTCTCTGTTTAGAAGAACAGGAAGGAAACTGTATGAGAGAAGCAGGAATAATAAGCATTTGAGCTGTATGGTAAGTTAAATCTAGGTGTTGGGGGGGTTGCTATTTCATCTTGAAACTTTTAGTGTATGTAAGGTTTATCAGACAAAAGACATGCTTTGTTGTATTAAAACTTCAGAATTTAGGCACAACTTGCTTTATACTGCTCTAAAAGCTTCTTCCAACAGCCTCAAAAGGAGGAACTATTCTTAAAATAAGTTATACTTTTGGTTTGTGTAGTGCATGGGAAAAAAAAGTGTAAATATTTCAAAAATGAGGCTTGGAGCGTTTTCTAGGCCATTGGAGCATGGAAGGGAGGAGTCATCAAAATTTCAGAAGTGCTGTTATGATGAAAATGTCTCAGTTCTACCTGACTGATACTAGCAGTTTCTGTTCTCTGTGTAGTGCAAAACACAAGTTGCCAGTAGGCTTCCCATTCCATGATGCTTGTCTCCTTAGTTGTGAAGAGAAAGTTCATGAGTAGAGAGACACTGTACTTGGCTTCAGGGCTACAATTCTGGAGCAGGAAGCTTGAGATGGACACAGTCTTTCACGGTTCCTTCTAAGTGTCATGTGATTTATTTTTTTTTTGGCTGCTTTGTTGATCTTTCTGTTGTCTTCCTTTCCAAAGAGGAAGCGTAGGGGCTATCTTTATGCTATTAGCATTTCCCTCTCAATGAAAGGCACGTGAGAGAGCAACGGTATTCATGCTTTGCCACAGTGGCTTGTGCACCAAAGGTCATGTTGCTGACTATGTGATCTGCATAGCCTTGTGTGCAAAGAAAATAATTTAATTTGGCATGAATGCTACATACAAAAGCAATTTTTAACAGCTTTTTAAACCTCTCAGTGGGAGAAATTGTCTACAGAAACATGGAATGAATACAGATAAAATACTGACCAAAGTACCAGTATTCTCAGCAACCCCAAATAGATGGAAGATAGCAGATAATTTGCTATAAGTTAATAACTAGAGAGTGTAATTTCACTGAAATATGCCTGATCAGTTTTACAGCTTACTGTTTCTGCAGCTTTCTTTGTGCTGTAGGGTTTTTTACATTGGCTGTTATTTGTGACAGTAGTGGTTGTGGTAGTCAGTTTCTGCAAAATACGTCATGGGGGGATTGCACCTAAGCTGCCTCTTAAAGATTCCATCCTATAGCTGTAAATAAATATATTTTAATCCTTTGTCTTGTTTTTTTATTGTTGTTGTAACTTTGTGCTCATTTTTGTTCTGGCATTTCTCCAGAGAACTTAGTGAAACTGTTGCCTTACTCTCGTTCTGTAAATCCCTCTGGCAGCCCCGTTCTGTTTTAGCAAGTATTAGTGAAGGTGATAAAACCAGTAAATTGGAGCATCGTGGTCCTGGTTTTGTTCACAGTAAATTAAGTTGGTTTGGGTGACAATATTCATTTGGAAGAATTGCACTTCATGATGAAATAAGCAAAACTTTTTGTGACACTTAGCTAATTTTATTACTAGGAATGTTGGCAAGTTAGAAATGCACAATCACATTCGTTCTGATTCTTTGACTAGTTTTTTTGGTAATTAGCCCTCCTTGTAAAGGACTGATTGTGTCTTCATTCTGAAGATTAGAATACCATTCTTATGCTAGAGACTTTTTCAAATGAAAATGTCTTGTTTTGTTGACCAGTGTTATTTTTTTCTGAGATGGATATTAGATATAATAAAGTCCATTGTATCGCATGTTATCTGGTATGGTGTTAGAATCTGAAGAACTTCTATCCAGTTGGCTGGAACAGCAGAGTATCGTGTCTGGACTTTGTTTTTAATCTAGCTATTT
>VXAL01000775.1:90079-105877 GCA_013399475.1 Chauna torquata | reverse complement strand
GTTGGAACATTAGCAGTTCCTAGCTTTGATAAGCATGTGAGACTTAAATTGAACTATAAAGTATTTAACCTATGAAGTTTATTTACAATCCAAGTGAATTAATTGACATCTAAGACATACAGTAGGGTCTGAAAAGGAACTTGTACAGAGTTTTTAACTTATAAGCTGACAAAGATACTCCTTCATAGTGGAAGGAGATGGGTAGAAATGTCTGAGCCAACAGGCTCTTTTCNTCCTGAGAAGGAATGGAGTTTTAAATGTATTTCCAAATAATTATATGAAGCCTGCAGCCCACTTCTTAGATACTTCATGTGAGCATACTAATTGCATCATGATGTTATAACTGGTTGTTTTGGAAAATCTGAATTAAAGCTGCTTGAGAGGGAGGTGGTAAGGAAAACATGCTGGGATATACTGCAGTCTAAGAACTTATCATTGTGCGTTAAGAATCTTCATAAAAGAAGTCTGCAGCTGATTTATTTTGTATCTAAAACTCAAGTTCTGCAAAGCCTTTGCTTAATTCTGTTACCTCTTACTTAACTGCATACTTTGGAATGCTTTATTTTTTCATTTGAGATTTAAGGGTTTTTTTGGTCTGTCCTGTGCTTAGCCTCTACATACAAGAGGTGACTTAGATCCAAGCCTAGAGTAAGATCAACACATTTGTAGAAATACAAAATAGAATGTGAAAACAAAAAAAGCTAGTAAGACTTTGCAAATCCTTTTGTCTGATTTTATGTCATGGCTAGAGGAGCTAGTAGCTTATCCTAATCCCATGTGAGGAGAAACTTATCACAAGCAGGTATAACCTAGTTGTCAGAGACACTGCTGAAGTCTTGACCCTTGTGTGTCGATGTACACCTGAATGAAAAACTTGTTCCAGTTGGGAGGCTGCCATCAAATGTCATACATATGGTCTTAGGGCATGCTGCAGTATTATCTGCCCTGCTGTTGCAACACTGTGGGTAGCAGGTGTAGTAGCTACGCTGGCTGTGAGTAAAGTCTTAACAATGGTGTTTCTTCCTTGGTTTTGGTTGTTTTTTTCCTCTAGTTCCTCATTGTTCCTGCAATTGTGGGTAGTGCCCTTCTCCACCGGCTCTCTGATGATCGATGGGAGAAGATAACAGCATGGATGTATGGCATGGGGCTCTGTGCGCTCTTCATTGTCTCCACAGTATTTCATATAATTTCTTGGAAAAAGAGTCACTTAAGGTATCACTATAGCTCCTGTATACGAGTTTTATTTTCATGTTCTGTGATGCTTTAACATTGTATTTCTCAAGCAGTCAAAAACTAATCATTTTACAGAACGTTGGGGTGGTACTTTGTACTGAATCACTTTAAAAGCAAACAAACAAAACAACAACAAAACAAAATAAACCAAACCTTTGATTCTGGTGGAAGAAACAGTGAGCCAAGCTCACATTCAAACAAACTTAATGTCTGATGCCTTTTTGGAAGGAAATGATGTTCATCTAGGCCCTAGTGGCTCTTCTTCTAGCAGTTGCATTGGAAGAATGTAATCCAAGTGCATGGTGGATATAATCCTTTTGTAGAATTGAGAACACTGGGACTATGGCATGCTCAAATACTTTGAGTAACACAGTTTGCTGAGAGAATTAAAACGTGATACACAGCTAACACCCTTGGGAGCAAGGCTGCAACAGCAAAACTAAGATACGATTTTTTTAAAGCTTTTTATTATTTTATTTTTTTATGACCCCTATTAACCAGTAGTCACTGGATAATAATAGTTTCTGGATTATGGAGAGTTGATGTGACAGCTGTCTGCCTCCTTGCCAGTAAGCAGAATGTATGATAAGGCGGAGAAAGGGAGAGGGATGGAAGAGTGCTCATCTCCTACATGTGTGGCTTATGAGGTTGAAGTCAGGTAGACAGTCTTCCAAATGGTTTTAAGAGGTTATGGAGATAATGGTATTTCCCTTAAAGCAATTCCAAAGTGTGCCAGGAAATTGCAATGATACAAGAATCTTTCCAAAGTCTTACTTGGTGACTTGCTCTCTCTCTTACTAGGACTATGGAGCACTGCTTTCACATGTGTGACAGAATGATGATCTACGTCTTTATTGCAGCATCGTATGCACCATGGTAAAAAGTCTGAAGCACAGCTTCAGAATTAAAGCTTTTTCCAATGTAAACAGCTCATCATTGTGACTTTCCAAATTCTATAGGTATCTTCATATATGCAATTGACTACATTCTGCATCTGTAATAATCTCCTGGGATTTGCTAAACAGAAAGTAGTATTGGAAAACATCAGAAAGTTGTTTGTTTGTTTATGTACATTCCCCATATCCTACTTCATGCTTTCCTCACACCAACATAAACACACCTTCTGCCTCTGTATGTATGTCCAGATATTTTCTCCCCCATCATGCCGAGGTTATAGCTCTGAATATTTATTTTTATCAAGCCCCACTATTCTTGAGTCAGTACGGTCCATTCATTCATTAATTTTGTCTGTTGAAATCTTTGTACTTCCAGGTTAAATCTACGTGAGCTTGGACCACTAGCATCTCACATGCGTTGGTTTATCTGGCTGATGGCTGCTGGAGGAACCATTTATGTATTTCTCTACCATGAAAAGTAAGAATTATTTGCATTTAACTTTAAACTGTGGCTTTTTTTGCTTTCTGAGTATTCCTTAAAGTATCTGGCCTTTCACACATTGAAATAAGACCTTTAAGATGGTGGAAATAAGTGATGAGTGATGCAAAGTTATATCTTTTCAAATGATAAATGTATTCACTCTGTCATAACATGCCTTTGGGCTCTATTATTGTCTTCTCTTAGAGGGGGTGGGAGGGAAGTATCCAATTCTAAAACTTCTTAACTTTGCCGCAAGAAAGCAAGGGTGAGAGTGGGTAAGGTAAGAAAAGTTGAAATAATTTTTTATGCCTCTAATTTATGTAGTTATGTATAGATTGTACTGCAACATAATATTGTGTATATATACTGTCACTCATTGACTCCTGCTACCTTCTAGTGGTAGCACTAGCAGTAGTAATGGTGGTAGTGGTTCTAGTTTGAAATGTGTCTTTGAGTTTCAGCATTAAGTTCTAGAGCCTGCTTTCATTACTTATTTTCAGTGGGCAAGACCAACTGTTCTTTGTTTTGGCAATAAGCTACTGAGCTTCTTCTCAAATAAGAGAACGCAAGTTGTCTGAATGTTTTATTCTCACTAGTATTTAATGCAAATGAATGCCTCTAGGCAGTATTTAGTGAAGAAGGTATTGCCTGCAACTGTAGCATGCAGAGATAAATACTAGGTTTATTTTTGTAATAAAACAGATCTGTGTGAAAAGCTTTTTGGAAAGTTTAATGGACCCATGCTAACATAAAGTCTAAAATATTTTCTTTACTGTTGAAGGGAATCTTCATATTTTTGTACACCTCCTTAAATGACTCACTTTGTTCCATTTTAGGTATAAGATTGTCGAACTCTTTTTCTATTTAGCAATGGGATTTTCTCCTGCTCTGGTAGTGACATCCATGGTAAGGAATGTGATTATTGACATTACAAATACAAAAACTTTCCTTTTATAACTGGTTTAAGTTCTGGTGCAGCTCTGTTTCTTCTGAAAATATCTTAATTTTAGTCCACTATAATTATAAATGTTCTCTGCAGAAGAACCAAATGTAGTCAGCTATACTTTTAGATTTATAGTTTACAGTGAAATGCTACCTTCTTTTGTTGAATCTGGGCCACAGAGTCTAGATAAAAAGAGCTTGGGTTCCAAACTTCATGAAGATCCCCACCTCCGAAAGGATATTGGATGTAACAAGTCATTTACTTCCATTTTAGTAAAAATGACAAAGATGCAAAGTATGTTAACCTGTCAAGGAATGGTTCTAGATTTTACTATTTATAAAGTTATCTGATGCCTGCTCAAGACTTTTAGAGGTTGGGAGAGAAGCTTTCTTTAGGAAGGTGGAATGAACTTCTGATAGCGTGTCCTTTTTTCTTGGTATGTTGAAGAGCTCTGTGTAAAATCTAATCAATTGATTCTGTGGTCTGGACCAAGATGGGGGAAGTAAATTGACTCTTGCCCTTTAAAAATGACTTATGTGGAGCAAAGCTAGGTTTTGTTTCTTGTCAGAGGCTTTTTTATCAGTGAAGCAGAGCAAAATTGAATGGTTGAGAAGTAGTTGAACTCTATCAGACTAATGCATTGTGTTTGAGAAGCATGATTTCTCAGCAATTGGCTGTCTTTCATACTTGTCTGCTCTGCTACCAAGCATGAAGCAAAATATCAAACTTGTCTTAACTCTTGATTTATCCCACTATTACTTCTATTGTGCTATTGAAACATATATAAATATATTATTAAGGATTTCACAAAGTGTAGTTAAATGTAAGTGTGCTGGCTTTCTAACTTGTCCATCTGTCATTGTTAACTGTCAGAGCAACACCGATGGACTTCAGGAGGTTGCCTGGGGAGGCTTGATATATTGTCTTGGTGTGGTGTTCTTCAAGAGTGACGGAGTCATTCCTTTTGCCCATGCCATCTGGCACATATTTGTGGCCACAGCAGCTGCTGTTCATTACTATGCCATTTGGAAGTACCTTTACAGAAGTCCTGCAGACATCATTCGTCACTTATGATATATACGCATATATCGGGGTAATCTGCACTTGGCCTCTGTAGCAGTATTATTTGACTTAAGGAATTCGGGGAAATTGGAAAATTGCACAGAAAAACTGCACTGACTTTGGTAGTTCTCTGAACACAATTACTGTGAACTGATGCTGTCTGTGTCCTGGAGTTGCCCTTCATATGGCAAGTGCTGTAAATAACTAAGATACTGTACTGCAGTACCGAGAGTCCATTCCATGTTAGTAGAACCGGCTACCTGATGTTTACAAATAAATTTTGTATTCTAGTTTAACTTTACAATTTTTAACTACATGAATTTTTCTAAATTAGTGATTCAAGTGAAGTCAGTGCAATAGCAAAAATGTAAGTCTTTTGATTTGAACTTGGTTTCTGTCACCTTTCCGCTAGTCATTTATTAAATGTGAATCACAGATGAATAATCTTTTACCACCCATTTTCTTGATATAATGTGACTTTTATAGAAACTTTTTGTGTTTTTTGTAAACTTTAAAAGTACATTTATTGAACTGAAAACACACAACTGTCATCTATGCAGTTATTCATGTTGCAAAATCTTGCAAGAAATGGTTACATTCCACATACTGTACTTACAAGCAAACATTGTACCTCTTCCAAGGGTTGTATTATAGGTGTAATTATAATAACCACTTTTACAAACTAAAATACAAATGCTCTTCTGCTGAGTTTTAACATGATAATATTCTGCTCATCTATAGTACCACTTAAACAGCACCTTAATTTGGCTTTATCTGTGATGGAAATGAAGTGCTTTAAAGAACTAGCTAACGAGTTTCTTCTCAAGATTCCCAGATCAACTCAGTGCTGCCGTCAGGCAGCAGTTTGGATGAGAGCTGACATCACACCTTGGCAGTATTAAGGAAGCTGGCCAGCTAATATCCCTCTATCCAAAACAGAGTCCGTGATTTCTCTAAAATATGTATACATATATTGGTGCTGTAACCATAAAGGCTTGGATTTTTCAAGGGGATTTAAACTGGCCAACAGAACTGGTTCCCACCAGCTTTCATTGGGGTCACTTGATTGACATTCTGTTGGGAAATCCTGGTCAGAGCAGCAGATACAGAGCAATTGCTGACCACTTCAGATTTATGGCTATTGGTTCTTCACAAGCACAGCCTTTTAGGGAGGAAAGATTGAAGAACTTGTTTCAGAACTTGTCATTCTGGGACCTAACAGAGAGTAAAACTGGTCTGTAATTGTATTGCTGTCTTTCTGTACAGGAAAACAAAATGTGGTAGCAAGTCATGATTGTAGAACATGTGCATTAAATGACCAGATGTAGAAGAGTCATTGTGATACTGTTTATCTGATAATTGTAATTTGTCCCACTCTATAATGAATGTCTTATATTAAGATTGACTTTATCCTTTTTCTAATTTACTCAGTTTTTCATGTCGGTATTTAAAAACAAAAACAAAACTTGTTGCCTTTTTCAGATTTCGTTCTGAATATTGCCTATCTTCAAATGATGAGTAGCAAGATAGGGATGTTTTTCAAGGTACCGTTTAATATTGCACCTAGATTTGCCAGTGGGTTGCAGATTTTAGATTATATACATTTGTAAACAGAATTTACAAGAGGGACAAACTTTAGGTTCAAGGCATTGAAGAAGAGTTGCTGTACAGTGTTAGCAGGTGATTGGAGAAACAGCACCACTAAGCAGACTGATTAACTGCCCCAAAGGAGTACAAATGGAGTAACTGGGCAGGTACAACAGTCTCACACATCTGGATGCCTCATTTTTTTTAACATTGTGTCTGTTTTAGTATTTTTCCACTTTTTGTGACTTCATATATTTTGTTTAAATGCAGTACTGTTAAAACCACTAAAACACATGTAAAGGTTTTCTGTAGTTGAAAGTGGAAACTATTGCTTGAATATGTTTGTTTTAATTAAGTTAATTTTTCATGGCATTGCTTTTTGGAGTGTTTGAAATGGTTTTTAAAAATTTCAATTCGCCAAAAATATTTTGAATTACTATATTCTAGTCAATATGATATTGAATGTACTAGACTAACAATAAACATTTTGTGCAATTTGGAAACCCTTGTATTCTTTTATTATTTCCATGCCCCCCCCCCAACACTTACGCAGGGAAGTAAGGGACTAACACCGTTGCTGCTCCTGACACAGGAGATCCAGATTTGAAGCAATGACCGTCATGTTTGCTCAGTCAACTCTGTAATCTTTTCTACTATTTTTAGTTTAAAATCTAAATGATTCCATTTATGGTGTGGGTGCAGGAAAAGATTTTATTTATGGTTAAATTTTGGTCAATGTTGGGACTTTGCTACTTCTGCTTTTGCTGTTCTAGATCAACTTTCTTGTTTACACTGGTTTTGTTCGAGTATACAACACTAAAATATGTAACTTTCCTCTTATAGGTGTATCATTGCATAAATTATAGACAAGCTGAACTAAAAATGCATTTCTGTCTGCAAAACAAATATTATGTGAATTAGCCTTTTGTGTTCTACTCCCCACCCTCCCCCAGCTAATTGAGCTCTCCAGGCTGATTCCTCCTGGGAGTAACAATAGTGCTTTTTCTAGTAATGCTTTCTACAGTAAGAGACATGCAATTTCTTTATCTTCCGGAAGGAAATTTTTAAAAAGCACTTGCTCCTGTAGTTTCTATGCCTCTAGGTTTTAGAACTGCAGCAAGTACACTGAGTTTAAATGAAGCAGTGATAACAAGCTTTTTAGTTTTGCAAATAGGTCTTTCCCCAAGATGCCCAGAATGCAACAGGTACTTTGGATACTGGGGAGCACTGCTGCTTCTCAGTGAAGGGTGTCTGCTGGTGAATGGCACCCTCAGCCTCTAGTGTGGGCAGGAAAAACAGCCTGGTGCACTGTCAGCGGGGCTGCTGACCACTTTCAGCTATTGCTACTTGGCATACTTGCAGTAGCTGTCCCTCTTGAGTCTTAGTCAAGCCTAAAGCTTTACAGCAGACTGCATTTCCAGTGAAGACTGCTGTTACTTTCATATGGTCGGAGGAAGTGCATTCAACTCGAGTTACCTGAATGGATCCATTGAAGAACTTATGCCAGAGTGCACTGCTTTTTTTTTTTTTTTAATTGGATTGGATCTTTCAACAGCAGCACAGAATGCTTTTTTTTTTTTCCTGTTAACAAAAGCAGTCATAAAAGCAGACTTCAGTTCTGTCTCCCCCACATCCCTCTTAATTACTTTTGATTATCAGAAGAAATTGTATTACTGTCTCCAAGTTCTAGGAAAGTAATAAAGGCCATTCAAAGGAGGCTCAAGTGTCTAAAAATGGCTTTTGCAACCTTTGCTGTACCTATTGGACTGAAATAGTTTTTTTTAATCAGTTTCCCAAGTTTTTTAAAAAGTTACCTAAATTCCAGATATTCAGAACTGCTCAGTGTTAGCAGACAGTCAAGATGGTTCTATTTAACATGTTTTTTTTACACATTTTTTTATTCCAATTAATTTTGGGGGTGGGCGGGGCTGGTTTGGCATGCCAAGCCCGTGTCTGGCAGGCAGCACTCGTGCCATTACAGACGCCAGCATTGCCACGAGGTTGGTAGTACATGGGATGGAATAATGCACTTCTTGGGCTCACGGTTACCGCTGTGGTAGAAGTAAATTGCATTCATGGTTTCCTGTGTGATTTTTCATAGCTTGTAGCAGAACTGCTTCATGCTGATACTGGGCTTGTGTAAATCACACAGGGTAGTAGCATTTTTAGTGCTGCTGCTTAGACAAATGCATGTGTGCTGCGGGTGGGGAGTGGCCTGAGCAACTCAAACAGAAGATACTAAGCTTTTCATAGAAGGTTTTCTCTTAAAGCTTTTGTTTAATTTCCTCACACTCAGGACCCTGCCTCTTGTTTGGAAAACTCCGTCACCTACACAATTCTTTATTTAGTTCTGGTGTATTTAGCTACATGATTTCTCTGGAGGCTAAGGCTGTCAAGTTCACATCATGTGCTTGACTAAATCTTTTCTCCATGCTTTGCTATTTTTAAAAGAATGCAGGATGTTAGTCTCTGCTCGCTAATTGCTTTCACTGTCAATAGGTGTCATAAGATTAAATCTAAAAATAGTTAACAGAAGAATGACCAGGAGGACAAGGCAGAGGCTTGCCTTCTCCCTGCCTTTTCCGGGAAGTTAAGCAGGTTGATTTGCTTGTGGCGTGGACAGTTGTTCTTCAGTAGCTAGAGGCTGTTCGCTGTCATTCTTTTATTATTTAAAAATGTTTGCTTTCCATTTTCATCATTTGTTTGACTAAATTCACTAAATGCTGGCATAGTCTGAAAAGGGAATGTATATAAGGAACCTGAAATGTTCACTAGTGCCTATTTGGAAGCGTTTGGCTGCCTTTAATTTGGTGTTACAGCAGTGCTGGTGGTACGCGTGCTGCCCAGCTGCGGCAGGAGCAGCAGCGTAGCCGTAGTACCATGCCAGGGGCTGAACACCCCCAGGCTGCTCAGTGTTGAGTGTTGGATGTGCTCTGCAGCCTACACTGAAAAGTCAACACAAAGATGTTCAGGGTGAAGCCCCTTAGAATATCCATACCGTGTACAGTCTGAACTAATGCAGTATTTTGGTCTCTCAGGGCCAACCTCTAGGGAAAGCACTGGTTTCTTTAAAAGAATTTTTTTTTTTCCAAATCCAAAGTTTTCCAAATTCCTGTTTGGGTAGTATGTCGCAGCAGGCTGATGTTTTGTTGCTGAACTGGGTGTCTGTTTGATGGTTTGTGTCACACCAGGCAGCCCGCTCTTCTGTGTGTGGTGAGCCTGGCTGCGTGCGGTAAGGGTGGCAATGTTGTTTCCTTTGTACAACCAGGGCACTTGTTACTAAGGATAAGCTGGGGAACCAAAATCCTCTTGCAAAAGGCTAGCATGAAGTCAACACCAGTTTTATAACAGAAGTTACATCATGGACTCTAATGAGGCTAGGGTGCTCTCAGAAGGATACACTCATGTCTTTGTTGCTTAGCAGCATGAGCCATGCTGGCCGTGGATTTGTGCTCCCAAAGCCTTTAGGTGCCTTTGAAAATCTCCCTTAAATTTTCACACAGGTGAAAAGCCATCAGTAGGGACCTACCAAATTAGTAGCTTTAGCTGCAGCGGAACTCTTCTTGCTTTGTGGTGTGTTGCGTTTGGTTCCCGGAGTGACGCAGGTTTGGTGTGCAGGCAGTGACCAGTGGCAGCATGCAGCTTCCTCAGCAGGGTCAGCCAGCGACTGAGCCTCATCTCCAACAGGACATTCGGACCAGACCACAGGCTGCTTGGATGGACAGCTCTAGTTATTCAATGTGTTGAAACATCAAAACTCAACCCACAACCCAGTGAACAGAGAATCCGTGGTATGTTTGGCCTCAATGAGCAATGATTTAGAAGCGTGACATGCACTGAAGGACCGAATGTCATTGCTCTGGGAGCTCAACCATCGTCTCAAATTAAAAACCATACGCTTGGGAAGCTAAGGATGAGTTTAGGAAGGGTATACAGACTTTTTTTAAAATACACATCTTCATATATGAATGTTTGACTGAATGAAAATGGCCTTTGTCTTGAAGCTGATTGTAGTATGAGCAGCTTAATCAGCCTTCTGCTAAATCACTGAAAATAAAGCTTGAAGGGACTCAGATATTTTTAGCCCATCCTCTGCCTGCAGTCAGGATGAACTCTGCCTGACATTCCTGATGGTCTTGTCCAACCTGCTCTAAAAAGCCTCGAACAATGGGGATTTCACAATCCTCCCAGGCAGTTTATTTTGGTGTTTCACCCTCTGCCCTCTTAAACTTTTTTCTGCTATCTAAGCTGTATATATTTTCTTTGCTATAAATTAATCCCGTTACTCCTTGTCCTGCATGCAGTGTGCTCAGAGAAGAGCCCTTACAGTGAGGTTTTATGGGTCTGCAGACAGTCACTGCTTCCCTTCCTTTGTTCTCCCCTAGATTTAAAGAACCACAATTCCTTCAATCTTTTTTCACAGGTCGTATTTTCTATACCTTGCATCATGTCTCCAGCAGTCCTCTTCCTCCTCGTGCTCTTCATAAGGTGACCTCCAGCTGTGGGCTGCCAGAGCAGGAGTGTGCGGTGCTTCGTCCCCTTCTTACAGCCGCAGTCCCCAGCCCCTGGGCTGCTCCTGGCCTCCAGCCAAAGGGCAGCGCTGGCCAAACGACCTTTGGCAGAGCCCAGTGCAGCCACCCTCCAGTGATGCTGCTATTTGCAGGAGCTTGCAAGCCTTTCATGCTCCATGAGCAGAAAGCACATGGAGCCAGGTGTCCCCTAACCAACGAAGGAAGCCCAGGTGGTCCTTAGAGACCTCGAGATTTTGGCTTTGTGGCACCAAAGGGCTGC
The DNA here is from genome assembly GCA_013399475.1 of Chauna torquata. Classification (NCBI taxonomy): domain Eukaryota; kingdom Metazoa; phylum Chordata; class Aves; order Anseriformes; family Anhimidae; genus Chauna; species Chauna torquata. The sequence continues at coordinate 94,884 of VXAL01000775.1, read as the reverse complement.
AGTGGGAAGAGGTGTGTGTCTACTGCGTGCCTGGTGGGGATGGCGTTTCGGCTCCCACCTGTGCCAGCTGTAGCACAGTGCGAGAGGCTCTCACCCACTGCGGGGGTCTGTGGGAGACAGGCTTGAAAACACCGAGCGGCAGGTGACCCCCGTCAGCAGGTCAGCACCTGGCCCCGCAGAGGCTGCCTGTCTCTGCAGGTACTTTACATGAATGCGTTTTGTGTCACTTCACCTGTTCTGTCGTCAAGAATTTTGCAACAATTCAAGTACCTAAAAATAAACTATGTGATGATAAAAATGAGCCAATGGAGGGGGGAAAAAAAAAAAAAGTGTATCATCCACCCACACACTTCATGGGCTGGAGCTTTGGGAGGCCCCAGCCATATGCAGGTCTCTTCCACCCATGGAACAAAATTACCAAATCCTAGCAGGTCCCCTTGAAACAGAACTGAAGATCCCCTTACTATAGGCTGCAGCAGGGGCTTGTTTAATGGCTTGGGTTGTTTTTCTAAAGGTCCTACTTGTCAGTCATGGTTTTCCCTCCTAGGCAAAGCAGCTGGAGACATCCCTGCTGTTTGTGCCTGCACAGGAGAGCAGGATTGGATTCATTAGCACTGGGATCTGTGCTTATCTCACCCAGTATGTGTGTAGTTTGGAAGCAGTTCAGATAAACTATCTGATGTGATTATTTGTTTATTTTAAATTATGCTCGTTTTCCTTTGGCCTTGGGCCCTTGAGTTCATGTCCCAAGCTGTGCCAAAGCGTCAGGGCTTGAAGTTTGACCCCCCTATCAGCAGGGAGACCCCTTTCTGAGGAGCATCCCTATGCCCCACCTTTCCTAAATGGGCAATGTAGGTCATTGCATTATGGCACTAAATTGCATGTACATCTTGAACTGAACCTTATGCACTGCCCTTGTGTATGCACATGTATTTAAATGCTTACACACACTCAGATATGTACATAGGCGTGCACATATACATATATATATATATAAAATGTATGTGTGCTACAAGAAGCTAGATAGTGAGCAAAGCCATTGTCTACTGGCCCAGGAACTCAAGACACGTTACCAGGCCTGCGCTGGGGTGCGTGCAGGGAGCCCTCGTGTGCCAGCTGATGCCGTACACCTGACCTCAGGGCCCATCCGCACCAGGAGCATGCAGTGGCCGTGCCACCCGCGGCCATCTCCTGCTAAATGCTCCTTTGTCTCTGTGCTTCGGCTGAAGCCTGGGCTCCCTGGTTCAGATGAAGGCAGAGAGCACTGCGCCTGTGCTTCAGGAGAGCCCCGGTGCCATCAGGGCGAGTGCAGGACAAAGCTGTGGTGTCGACGGGGTGATGCCGTCCTTGTCCCCCCGTCCCAGTGGCGTTCCGTCCTTTGGCCCCACAGGCTCTTGCCACCGGGGCTGGGTGAGTCCCTGGCCAAGCACTGTCGTAGGGTCCTTTGTCCTGCTGCAGCATCACAGAGGGAGAAATACATTAGGGAGGAGATAGCCATAAACTAAGGAGAAAAAATAAGAAGAGCATATTGGAGCTGAGCCCAGCTCTCAGCAGCTGAGCACGGCTCGTGCATGACCCCTTGTGTCGGAGCCAGCAGGGCCCAGGGCTGCGGGCCGGGGCCCTGGCGTCCCCAGCCAGGCTCATGGCATTGGAGATGTGAGCCCCTGTGCAGCAGTGACTGAAGGTTTGTGCCAGTATAGCTGTGTTTGTTCAAGAGGTTTCTCTGTAGCTTTCAAAATGCCGCTCTGCTTTCACGCCCACAGTATCTCCCATTTCTCTCATGCACACTCACATTTGTGGTATGATTATATTTAGGAATGAAAAGCAAATATACAGCAGGAACCCAGAGGTCATACTCAGTCATGACAGTGAGTTCTGTTTCTTTCTTTCAAGTACCACTTCAAGACTCTTTTTTTTTTTTTTTTTTAACTGGCCTGTCTTGCTGTGGAAAACACAGCTGCCAGGCGTGCAGCTACCTGTTCCTGTTTATTCCCCTCTGGAGTAATTCTTTTATAGGCATCTGGACAAGCTTAATAGAGCTTAAAAGCATCTCAAAGCTCTTAAATTCCTACAGGTTTCATGAAAGCTGGGGCTTGAGTTAAAAAAAAAAAAAGAGAAGAGCACCCTTGGGTGCCCCAGCCATGGAAGGTCTGCAAGGAGCACTCGCACGCAGAGCAGGGCAGGCACAGGGCACCAAAACAGCTGCTAAGCCCTGGCTGCGTTAGAGCCCAGGTCTCCAAAGCCATGGGTGCCTCTCTGCCAGCAAGCAGAGCTTACAACGCCGTAAATAAGTGGCACCCTTGTGGTAACAGAATCATAGAATCGATGAACATCCTGAGTTGGAAGGGACCCGCATGGATCATCGAGTCCAACTCGTGTTGATGCTACTGATCCAAGATGTTCTTCGTGCCTGGTAAAGATGTATTTGTCTCCTATCTCTTGTGTTCAGGGAAGAGGACGAGCAGGACGATCTCGCCCGGGGCTGAAGGTGGCTGTGGTAACGCACACCCCAGCCTGGCCTCGCCATGCTCCGAGCAGAGCTATATATTTATAATTATAATGCCGTATTTCGTGTCTTCGTGGCGGGGTCTCCAGAGGCCTCCAGAGGGCACCAGGCACCGGCGGATGGAACCCTCAGCCAGAGGCTGCTTGGAGGGCGGTGGAGATTGGGGTTTATCCGAGCGGATGGCACGCAGCGGCCATGTCCAGCTCTGCCCCGGGGGGCTCAGCTGCCCATCCTCCTCACTCGCTGCATTCAGTAACAGCCATTAATTCGTGGGACTGCTTTTAAAAGCCCTCCTTTCCAGAGAGGAGGATGCTGTCAAGTGTCCCGCTGGCCGAGGAGGAGGTGGGAGGGATGGCTTCAGCTGAAGTGGCCGCCTGAGCCAGCAGGCACTCCTCACAGAAAAGCTGAAATCCCTTAAAAACAGCAAACAAAGCTGTAGTTCAGTGGAGCAGAGCCAGGCCACCGGCAGCCGGGTGTTGCTCAAGGCAGGCCGCAGACGTGGCCTCTGCCAGCCTGGGCACGGGTTCTGCTGCACTGACCGAAAGCCACGCACCGAGCACAGACCCAGTTTTTGCTTAAAGACACGAAGCAGCACGTCGACACAAGCTGCCAGAGATGCTTTTGGGTGACACCACAGCCAGCAGAGGTGGCCCAGAGCAGAGCAGGCCCAGGCCTTGTGCCACCGGGAGCGGGGGCACCAGGAATGGGGGGGAGCAGGGTCTCTCTCTGTATAAGTATATGCCTATACCCATTTTTCAATTTGTATACATGCAACATACTGATAAGTTTTATCTAGCACTATAATCTGTATTATATATCTGTAATACATAAGCATTTCCTTCCAGTGCTTATGGGGGCCTACAGGAGCTACACGCAGAGACTCTGTCAGCGAGTGCAGTGACAGGACAAGGGGTGATGGCTTTATACTAAAAGAGGGTAGGTTTAGCTCAGATATAAGGAAGATATTCCTTACAAGGAGGGTGGTGAGGCACTGGAACGGGCTGCCCAGAGAAGCTGTGGGTGCCCCATCCCTGGCAGTGCTCAAGGCCAGGCTGGATGGGGCTTTGGGGAGCCGGGTCTAGGGGAAGGAGACCCTGCCCGAGGCAGGGGTTGGAGCTAGGAGGGCTTTAAGGTCCCTTCCAACCCAAACCATTCTATAAGTATATAAAGTAAACTGTTTTATTAAAATGGTACTAAATATGCTATATTAGTAAAGATTCTTTTTTATATGTACATATGCACACACTGCATATGTTTGTATCTCATTATATATGAAAATATTGTCATATAGTACTGTAAATAAAAACACAAATTTTTCCCAAAGCACATATTATCAGCTGTGTAGAGCATGCATTAAAAAGCTGCTAGCTATACAGGTGTGTAAGAACGTGCACAGTGTGGTTGCAGGGCTGGTACCCCAGCGGGGTGCTGGCACCTGCTGCAGCCGGCCGGGTCCCGTGGGTGCGGGGCCACGCTGGTGAGGGTGCAGCCCCGGGCTGGTTTTCCTGCAAGCGCTGGGAGGGGACAGGAGGGAGAGACAGTGCATCGTAACAAATGTATTTTGTGCATGATACAGAATGTAGATTAAAAACAGACCTTTATATCAATATATATCTATAGATACATAAATTAAAACTGGTTTATTAAATACTGCTAAATATGCTGTATGACAATGTAACTACATTTATATCAGTACATGCATCTGTTTATAGATAGATACACAGATATATATATATACACACGTGTGTGTATTACAAATGTTTTGTGCATAGACTATAACATATATAGTAAAAACAACCCTTACAGCAATGAAATTTGTTATTGTATATTATAAAGCTATGTTAATTAAGTAAATTCTGTTAAATACACAATATGAAATATTAAATTTATATCTATATGTAGATATACATGGGAGGGTGCATGCACACACAGAGTGGGAGGTGGAGCTGAGAGTGTGTGTGCATGTGTATTTATTATAGCATATATTGTCCATAACGTATAACATATGTAATAAAAGCACACCTTTATATCAATAAAAAAAACTGTATATGTGTGTGTATTTATGTATGTATAAATCTGTATTAATCAAGCAAATTCTACTAACTATGCTATATGAAAATATAATTATTAAATTTATATCTATATTTAGCTATATAGAGAAATACATGTGCATGTATATATACACACGGGGTGCGAGAGAGAGCGTGTGTGTACCAGAACAAATAAACTTTGTGCCTTATGTATAGTATATATAAAAAAGAGACCTTCGTATTAATAAAATCTACGGTGTGCAAATATA
>VXAL01000775.1:52908-88962 GCA_013399475.1 Chauna torquata | reverse complement strand
TATAAAATATATATCTGAAAGCATGTAGTATGTATTATCTGTTCTCTTACTAAACATAATGAAAATTAAAATTAGTTTTGTATACTAGAATAAAAATGCTGCTTAATATGCAGCATTTACATGAATACAGAATACTGTGTGCACTGTATATTCATAACACATCTCATGATGTATAAAATACGTGTTGTATGATGTAATACAGCTTACACAGTATAATTTATATAATTTTAATACTTACATGATTATACATAGGTTAAATATTCTATTGAAATAAAATAGAAAATACTACTACATACACTACAAGTTGCAGTGCATTACCTGATCTAAATACATGTTTGGTGTGGCTGTACCCAGCCCTGAAGCCTCGCAGCAGGGCTGCCGGCGCTGCTCTGGGGTCTGGCGGCAGCGGGGCAGGGGAGACATTTGGTGGGGACCCACCATTGCCTGGGATCCCCCCCTCAAGGGCCACACGCTCGCGGTGGGACACAGCACGGGCTGGAGGCTACAGGCACTCACAGATAGGCGTACGGTGGGAGAAAATAAAAATATACCCTCCCCCCCAAAGCCCTGAGCCCAAGCCCTGATAGACCAAAGCAAGCACACGGGTGGGAGAAGAAAAATTTAAAAGTTTATTAAACATTAACAGACAAAAAAAAAGAAAAAAAAATTTGGGCTGAACAGCATACAGGATACAATCCATTTCATGTCATACAGTTAATTTGATCTTGTTAAACTTGTATTTAAACAGATGCTGTCTTGTGGTGTTGCCAGAAATACGATGGTTGATCACTTGTAAGTTTTAATACATATATATTTCTTTCTTCACATAAAAAAACCTCAACAAAATAAAAATAAGCTGCACATCTCTATTGTAAATCACATGCAAAAAGAGTTTTAAAGCAATAATTGGGGTTATTACAAACCCACAGAGGCAAGATACTCAAATGTCCAGGGTCCTTCGGCACCACTTAACGCACCCAGCTTACAGCTTGCAGTTGCAGCGTGTTTGTGCTGTTAGGAGCGGGCGCAGCTGAGCAAGTCAAGTAGGAAGACTAGCTCAGGCACGTCCCTTGCATTCTGAATTTCTTGCTTTTGTGGATTCAAGTCAGAACTTTAATTCCATGGTGCTAGGTTTAGTGACTTTTTAGCACCATTCAAAAAGAAAAAAATAAATCCACCCTACCTTCTACCACACGCTTTCCCAAGCAGATTCCCAAGGTGCTCATATTCACAAATGCATCTCAAATTCAATTTATTTTTAGAGGACATTCCTTCTCAAAAAGAAAGAATTCACTTTTAAGACTCAGAGAAAAAAAAAGAAAAAAAGAAAAAAAAAAGGACAAGCATTTTACCAATGCTTATGTTTTAATAGAGGTCAGTGAATTATTTAGACACACTAGTAATTATTCTGCAAATATATATATTTCTATTTTTATAAAATTAGAATTTCTTCTGCCTACAAGCTCCTTCAAAGCCATCAGAGGTGAGATGATCCCATCTAAGCTGACATTAGGACCTGAAAATGAGCTAAACTTTCTGGGTTTCTTTGATAGTCGTTTCTGGGAGGAGAGCCTGGTTGGAGAACCTGTGTTTCTTTCCAAATTTTAGCCCACATGTATTTCCTCTTCAAATGAGCCTGGGTACTGAGCTCCCACAGTAAGAGGTGAGCGCCCAAGTCCCACAGGTTCCTTTGAAAGTCTCCCCAAAAGAGAAGCCTCCTGACACCCCGGCGGGGTGCCCAGGCGCTGCCCCGCGGCGCTGGTGAGGGACTGAGCAGCCGTCCTGCTGGGCTCTGAGCAGGCTCGGGGCTGCTGTGCTGCTGGGTGAGGTTGCTGCTGGAAACCTCTCTGCTCCTCTGTGGCCGTGAGTTAACAAATCTGTGATATCCAGCCTACAAAAACTACCATCTCCCACACCTTCCTTGTCCAAAAGAAACTAATCATTTGCGATTTTTTTTTTCCCCAAGCTGCGTTTTATATTTTAAAGAACATTTTGTGGTCACATTGCAGTGCACTGATGGCTCTAGCTATTTACGTACCAGCCAATTTCATACACACAATCTCTCCCGTTCAAGAATACTCATAGTGAGGACGATGAGAAGCTGTTGCAATTTGCTATATTGCTGCTAAAAATGTATCCAGAGCAGTGGCTGGCTGGTTGAGCCACACAACCTACTCCAAAGGAAAAACAAAAAGTTATTTCATAGTGGATATAGCAGATACGCTGACTTCTACCAAACCCTGTCAGCCTCGTTTCTCTACCCATGCATCCAGTGGCTTATACTGACCTCTAGAAAATAACTTACTACACTTTAAACTTTGCAGCACATGGAAATTCAGTTCACTGAATAAATGGTCCACAGGCAAGTACTGCACATTAAGGGACAAGTTGGGTGTGTTTGAGGAAAAATACTGGAAAAATGCCATTGATGCGAGGATATTTTTAATGCTGAACAAAATGCCGGGTCCTTTGTAACAATCTCCTGAAGCGTGAATAATTATTTAATGGAATGAACAACCTTTTTATTTGAAAATAATGTCAAAACACTTAGAAAACTGTGAGCAAGACATGTAGCACCATATTTTCCTCACATGTTAATAACTGTATGCAGTACGTACAACTGTATACATGAACAGAGAAATTTATTAAAAAAAAAAATCAGCTGGAAACAGATTCTAGCAGCAGCAGCAGATTAGAAATGGCTATTTTTTTTTTGTATTATATGCTATTTTTCTGCCTTTACAAAATACTGTATTGCCCAATCAATAGTTGACTAAAATCCATATTGTGCTTTGTCCCTATTAAATAGATTCTTTATGTGTTTCTGATGGAAAATAATAAAGTCTCTCTTTTTCAGTAATACGGAACATCCTTGAAAGCCATATTACTTCCATAAAAATTTAATTTAAAGCACAGAACATGCCGGTGTGCCAGTGGCAGGCTTAAAATATTAAAGATTAAAAAAAAAAAAAAAACAACCAACAAACCCCTAAGCATTTCCTTTCTGTACAATAATGGAGAATATATATCTTTGCTATATATTTTAAACATGGAATAGCTTTTTCTCTTTGCTATATATAATATATGTCTTTCAAAATACATTGTCAGTATTTGTACTTGAAAAATACTGTACAAAACAAACATACTATAATTATTCTGTATAAACTTTATACATTTTATAATATCTATTCTTTTGGTCTATAGTAAACACTTAGATTGATTGGATTAACCACAGTATATGACAACACCATCCCCTTCTGAAATACACCAGTGTCTCTTACATTCATTTCTCAGAAGTCCACTTTATATTAGAACATACGTGTTCAAAAGCAAATAGAGAGTTTAAAACAATAAAGTTCAGAACCATCAGTTCATGTCACACTCAAAACAACAATCACTAGGAAAAATGGGCTTTGCAAACCAGTGACTTCTTCTAACTGAATAAAAGTGATTTTTCAAACAGTAAGAGATAATCCACAGAAAATATATTACAAAACATGGGAAAGAAACAACTGAATTTAGGTTATTTAATTTGTAATCACAGAATGGAACTTGAAGAAATGCGTAACTAACCGAAAACAAAAAGCCCCTCTGATTTCAACATCGGATCTGATTTGATACTATTAATTTTGTTGTTTCAACTAATCATCCTGCTTCTTACACATGCGCTCCCTATAGCAGGGATACAATTAGCATGCTCACATTAACGTCTTTTACTTTTTAATTTTTTTGTTAAAGATATTAAAACTCCTGTTGGGTAGGGAAACCATCCTACGTCCACTAGGAACATCCGGGCAGCATGCGCACTAGCGTACAATAGGATTATTGCTTCAGGTACAGACAGTGCAAAATACACACGCTGTGGTCTATCAATGGTACTCCTATCTACCTGGGGTCTGTGGAAATAAAAGGAACCTTAGTAGCTACAGATAAGCCATTATGGGATCTATAGTGAGTATAGCTAACTCAGTCTAACAGCACTTTAAATCTGAAGACAATTATCACCAAAACTTAAAATACAACAAAAGCAATCTATAAATTAATATTTCTGCAGTGTAGTACTAAATTTTTATTTGTGCACTTTATTAGCATGTTAACTTTTCTGATTAGACATAAACAATAGCTTGTTACTCTCGAAAAACTGAGATCTACTTTTTTTCTTTTTTCTTTTTTTTTCCTTTTTTTATAATTTATGCTGGGATCTTGCCAAGTAAATCAGGAGGATGGATCTGGTTACAATAACATAAAAACCCTAATCTGAAGCAGCACTGAAAAAATATAATAAAAAGCTTACTATGGCGGTTCTCAACAGTCCAGGTAAAAATGTGGCACCCTTTGAAGAGGGCTTCATAAAAATGGGAAGTGCCGAGATGCGTTCGCACGCACACACACATACACACGCACATGCACACACACACAAGCACGCACACACCTATACAGACGTGTGAACACACGTGCACACATACGCAGGTACACGCATACGCAAACAAAAAAATAACATAAGTCAGTTTTGTTTCTGCTTCTGGTAAAGTGCTGAAGACAGAAAGGTTGGTTTGGGCGTGGTGCTATCAAACAGGAAACACATTGTCCATCTATTCAAATGCCAACCCGCAACGAAAAAAAAAAAGAAAAAAGAAAAAAACCCCACTCCCCTCCCTCGAATTTACAGGGGGCCGTGTCGGGCTTCGTACTTCGCAAGGACATTCTTGCATTTGCCCAGCTCTTTCCGCAGGTCGGCCACCTCCTGGCGGAGAGCCGAGTTCTCTTTCTCCAGAAACGAGGCGCGGATGGCAATCTGGTTCTCCTTCAGCCGGCGGGCATCCCTCGACCGCTTGGCAGCCATGTTGTTCTTTCTACGCCTTGCCCAGTATTTGTCATCCTGCTCATTAAACACAGAAAGAAACAAACAAGATATTAGATTTCAGTAAACTGAGCCGCCAGCAGGATGTGCTCTAGGCCACAGCCTCTGGGCTGGGCATGACTTAACACTGTGGATTTTGCTGGCCATGGCCTATTTTGTTTGCACAGCCCACAAGCCCCGACAATGCCAGGCACTGCTGGGACAGAAGTTATAGATTTACATGGCATAACCCTTTCAGGGAGCACAGAGGCCAGCCCATATTTCTGCCAAAATGTTTACGCTATGCCCCTCATCCTCCCGAGTGTGAATTCCTCCACGGAAAACTGAAGCGATATTCCAGCAGTACAATCCATCTCACATCTACGCTGACCTAGTTAGCACATCCACCTTCGTGTGTGATGACTCATGCTACCGGTTGCTGGAGGAGTACTAATTACTTCTTGTAGGTCCCTGTTCATCTTCTTTGCCAGTCAACACCTGGGTCGCTCTGCTTGTTGGAACCATCCATGTCCTCTGTTGTTCAGCTCTTTTTCTCTGTTCAAAGCTCCTTCTCTACAGCACCCCAAAGGGTTCGTGTTTGCACTCTAGAACTGCAAGTCATTGGAAGAGGATTCCTTGGCACAGCTTTGCAGCCAATTCAGGAATGGCAAAACAAGGATGGCTGCTTTGGTACCATCCACAGAGATTAGTACAATAGGCTTTGACAGTGAAGAAATAAGCATTTGCCAGAAATAGGTCCACTCACCTCTAAAGTTTCATAAGCTATTACATTCCCAAATTGTTGTCCCTGAAGACTTGTCTCCAGGAGATCACCTTAGTTGCATTTGTGCATCAAAGGCTATAAGTCACTACTTAATTTCACCTGATTTTCCCACTGTTCTAATGAAATGACCTTCAGTGAAATGGCAGCTTCAGTGCTGCTACGAAAATTAAGCTCTAGAAATTTGGAACAACTCAGTAAACACAAAGTGGGCAGAATCTCTCAGGAAATGTGAAATTCAGTCCCCCACAGAAAGAGTGATACAGCCATTCAATCCTCAAACTGCCTGGTCAAGCCATATAGCTCAAACTTCCCCTCCCGGAGTCATCCCTCCATTTTTATATGCTTACATTTGCTTATGACCTGAGTGCAGCTCTCTTGTTTCATCAAGCATCGTAGCACAGCCCCATATCCAGGGTGAGAACCGGGAGCCATCTGTTTCTCCATTGCAGTGGACAGGGAAATACCCCCCACTCCTCCGTCCTTCCACAGAAAACAAGCCAGGCCTAATACTGTGTTCTGCAGCTTCTGCCGCTGCTTGCACAAGAGCAAAACGACTGCTAGAAGTACTCTACAACTGCTTCATAGTAGTTTAGCTTAGGGAGGTGTGCAGCAATGATGATTTGGAGCCAGTGTATCTCTAAATTGCTCTTCACCTGCACTTAGATGTGACCCCCCGCAAAAAAATCCTCTTAAAAACAAGCATGCAGCAAAAAGCTATGACCCAAATCTTGTTTATAATTTCCCATCTCATTCGACTCCAAAAAATCAGCTTTAAGCAATTTATTAGTGTGCCACCTAGGCTTCATCCATCTTTATTTTAACAAATTGCTATGGCAAATCCCTTAATCCAGGCCCAAAAGAGGTAAGGCTGGCATTTCAAAATCACATGCAACCCAGAGACGATTGACTGGTCTAATCTGCTTACCCTCCCCGAGAACTCAACAGCCATTCCACTGCAGAAGCACCACTTGGGTCAAGCACTCTGAAATGAGTCAAGGGCATCTGATGTGAGTATCTCAGGGAAGTGAGAGACCTTGAACTGAACCCTTTCAATCTTAGGCTGAAAACTTACGTGCTCCACTGCTGCATGCAAGACACTGACATTTTCCACATCTGGTATGAAGTAGTCCAAAGGCATCTTTGGCAAAAGCTTGCTTTGACATATATGGGGATACCTAAGAGGTATCACAAAACGATGAATGACGTGGAACAGCCAGCTCCAGTCTCCTTACACCTGTGTAGCCATTTCTGTACTGAACAGCTCTCTTTAGGCAGACCTCTCAGTACACTGCAATGCCAGCAGAGCATCAGAGGTAGTGAAATTTGCCTGAACAATAATAGCATGGTGCAGAGAAACCTTTCTGAACGAAAACTGAGGACGCTACAAAGTGACAGCAACGTATCACCTGAACACTACCGGAATTGTGCTTTCTGTGCTTTTAACTTGCACATTATCATTAGAGATAAAAATAGCAAAGAGCATCAGCTTCTTTCCCTAATGCTATCACTGTGGTGTAAACACATGGCCCGCCCAGCCTCTTTGCGCGCACAGCCAAAGATTCCCACCAACGCCAATAGGCTTTCAGTCTGCATCTTGGGAGGCAACAGCAGAATGAAATTCTGCACTGACTACTTCTGATAAAAAAGGTCTTCTTAGAAATCACGTACTGGGAATAGAATTTTGCAAATAATGACAATTTTGACAGTCATTTGATAAACTGAATCAGCTGATCAATTTGTTCAGCTCTCTTCTGGCAAGTTCTTTGCTCTTCGCATCTCAGAAGCAGTGAGAGACAAACAAGTGTTCTTTTTCTTTCTAAATAGTGTATTATTATTGTATTATATTTTAAATATTGTATTAAAATACATTCATTGGCAGAATTATTTTGTTCTGCTTCCCTTCAACTTGTGTAGATTCTTGCACCTAAATCAGTAGTATTTAGCGTAGTGTTCCCATTTGTTGTTAAACACGGAGCTAAAGAAACTTCCAAACAAGACAAAATATAATTCATTATGTCAGTATCAGGGGCCTCCATGGACTGTACCCTGTAAGAGAGGGATTCTTCCCTGAAGACTTTACAGTCTACGCTGATGAGACAGAGGGTGCAGGAAAAGGAAACATGATCAGACTGTTTCATAAGTGGGAAATATGGGACAAAGTAAGCTTGTCCAAGGTCATGCAGGAAGTTTCTGGCATACAAAGGAAATTAATATTGATCTCATGAATTTCAACTGTTGATTAATGCATAAGGGACATCTTCCCTTCAATCTTCTTCAGAACTGTTACAGTTTTATTCTACAACAAAGTCATATTTAGCTTGGCAGATTTTCATTACAGGAGAAAAGATTCATGCTCTAAACCTATATCTGAAAGAAAAACTGTCACAGAGTCTGTGTACAAACAACCTCGTCACCAGTTCCAATTTACCTTCAGGTCATCTGGAATGAAGACTTTGCGTGCTTTCTTAATCATTGGCTGTGGTTTCAGCTCTTCTTCAGAGAATTTGCGCTTACGAGGGTCAAACATCTCCTGGCCAGGAATACTGGAAAGAGCAAGATCTGCAGGGTCAGGTTCATAGCCAACGGGAACTTGGATAGTCTCAGGATCAATGGGACTTGGTGTGTTTCGGTTTGTTGGCAAGATTTGACCTACAGAAATAAAGGATGAATTCAGCTATGTTAGAAGAAACTACGTAAATAATATCACTGAACATTGATTTTAGAGGCTCTGTGGATACTTTACAAGCAATAATTCTTTAAGCTTTCACTGAAACTTTGGTAGCTGCTCTGGTTAAGTATTACATTGCCCATTTTGTAGGGCACATACTCCGGTCTAGACATGCTCATGCCATTATTTTCAAGACTTTTTTCTAATTCTGGTTGCTAATCTTGAATGCCCATTTAGAATCTATCAACCATTTAGGAAACCAACAGAGCTGCACTCAAATGCAGGCAGAGGACTTACAGTGGCAGCCTGTGCCTTATGATCACATCCTCAGGAACAAAACATAACTACTATAATTTAGGTCTGATTTATCCATTACACTGTAATCCTTCCCAGTTTTCTCATACACAGATTTCTAGAATCTGACTATGTGTAATATTTGCAGCAGGACAAAATCTCATGAAAATGTACTGTCAGGCTGTGCTAAAGCACTCCACTAAGGAGATTGCTAACTATTTTCTATGAAATCCCACTGGCAATGTTCTAAAAGACAGTGAAGGAAACTAGCAACGTGAAATGCTATGATGACTGCTTGAAGATGCTCTGCAAAAATGGATGAACACTTATTTACACTACATTGCTCTTTTATGGTATTTAAGATCTAGTTAAAATGAGCCTACCCCCAGAAAAGAACTATATATCCCATATTTTTATTTTTCTAATCTTCAATGCAGCCTTCAAGACCCCAGTGCTACAACACGAATTCAGGTACCATTCCCACTAAAAATCCAATTTAAAATCTCAGCCAAAGCTTCCAAAAATAGGATACTGTCAGCTGCCTAAACATGGACTATCCCCATGGGCAGAATTTTCAGAAGTTTTCACATGCCTCAGAAGTACCAGCATCGCAGACTTCAGAAGAGGGACTTGCGATTGAAGCAGATATTCTTTTATAATTTTGGCTATTAGCTAATTCACTTTGACTTTAGAGACATGATGGCTTTCATAACAACTACACAAACATCCTGTGACTGCATAATATTTCCTTATTTGTGCCTGTATCTGCAATATTTATGGTGCAAAATGGTAAACATTAAATGTCATTTCTAATTCCAAATCAAGGCCAGCGTTAACAATGTAGTTTTTATTTTAATCTAAAAGATTGCAGCAACAATATTGGAACTGCATAGAAAATGCACCAGGGAATTGCATTGCGCAAACCAGGGCTTACTAACAGGGAGCTCGTCTTTTGTAACTCCTATTTTAAGACAGCACTGATAAAATCAGCTTCCAGGAAAGGTTAGTAAAGGCCTGGGAGAAGAAAACAGGAGGATCAAAGTTATTTGATTAATATATATAAATCTGTATGAGAGAGTGAGAGGAAAGAATTCATCTGCCCGCACTGTGCCAACACTGAGCGTTTCCTCTCCTGCCGCAGGATGTGGCACGCTGCTGCCAAGGCCTCGGTGCTGAAAACGCCGCGTTTCCTGCCATGCTTCTCTCCAAGCCCGCGCAACGGCATCGCTGCGCGGAGCTTGGTGCTTGGTGCAGGCACCTGGGCCCACGTCAGCGGCCGGCGGGCGAACACCCTGAGGGGCAGGGTGGCCGGGACGCTGCGCGAGACTCATTGGAGCGGTAAGTTTTCTTGGAGGCCTTTCCAGCTAGCCCTGGAGATAACGGTGATTCATAGGTGTGCGTTTAAAACATTTTTATGTCTTTAAAGGTGTGGGGCAGAAATCCAGACTGTTTTAAAGCCAGCCCGAAAGGCTCAGTAAACCAAGGCATTTCTGTAGCCTTGCCGTAAACGGATGGCTAATCTCATTCCAGATACATGGGCTGGCAGAAACAGGCTTATTTAAAGGATTAAATGCAGGAAAGCTTCCTCTGATGTTAGCACACTTGTATCAGAGCAGCCAGATTATTTTTTAATGCATACAAATATATAGACATATGCACATACAAATCTCGCAAATTCTGTAACACAGATAAAATGAAGCAAGACACTAGTTTTGAATACTTTAATATTTCTGGTGAGCATGCAGGGCGTTTCTACAAGTCAAGCAGATTGTGAAATCTGCCCCAGCTTTCTAATTGCCCTAAACAAAAAAGCTGGTATTGAAATATTGCGGAAGTTCTAGGTATGCAGTATCAGCTCACACGTTATCATTTATCTGTAATGTGCCATATTATGTAATTATACGAGGTTTGTAATCACTGGACTCAAGAAATTTTACAAGATCCCTCTGAAGAAGGAAAGGGCAAAAATGTTCCTTTTAAACATGGGAAATCGAGGTATTGCATCTTCACCAGTGCAACAGTACAAAAAAAAAAAAAACCAACAAACCCAATAAAGCAAAGAGCGCTGCGTTTCCAGGTGATCTAGGAGAAGAACCTACAGTAATCACGATCCTGCCTTGTTCCCTACCTGCACCAATTTCCCTCTGCCCAGTCTAAGAAGCCCTCAATATTAAGGGCCCAGTCCTTCAGCAAACAGAAGATGTCCCAGCTGCCAGTGTAAGGCTCATTCAAGGTGACTGCTAGTCACTAATGCAAAGCTTGAAAAAATTATGCAGACAGCTAAACATTGTCACCTAGGAGCCTGAAGACTATTGTGCTGTAAGATATTCACAGGCTCCCACCAGCTGCACACCTCTGTGAGTCTGTGTGTTTGCTCTCCGTTCTGGTGCACTCTGCAAACTATCAGGAACTCCACCGAGTACAAGAGTTAACGAGGGTGTATGAAAACCCAGGCAGAAAAACCAGTGTTTCCTTGTCCAGTGTTTTACATTAGGCAACTCCTGGCACTTTGTATCTTTTTATTTATTCTGTCAAGTTTCGCCAGTAATACAAGCCAGGAACCTGTCTTCGTTAGTTTACTGGCTAACGGCCATTACATCTATGTGGTGCTGGAACTCCTTGTAACCCAAGACGACAGCGTGGGCAGCGCCGGACTTGGCACTGCTATTACTGCAGAAGTACAGTATGTGGCCTCACGATACACTGCTCTCCAACCTCCTCTCCCTCTGTGTGCATGGCACTTTAGCTGTGCATCCTTCTGCCAAATTTGTTCAGGGTGTTATTTTTATGCACTAAATTCCTCGCAATCAGAGGTAGGTCAAATAAGAACAGCAATCTGAACGTCATGTGCCTAGCAGCCGACTAATCCTCACATCAGCAAGCTTCACAGCTGTCACAACATCCAGAGAGCGAGCCGGTCAGAGGCTGCGATGTGCAAGGAATCAGCCAAGGAGGAAGCTTCCAGCGCCAGCCGGCAAGGCCAGGTGAAGGTAAAGCCCCTCACCGCTCAACATCAGGAGCCAGATGCCTTCACTGCCAGCCTCTGTATTATTTAAACTCTGCACTCACACCAGCGCCCAAATTTTCACAACAGTGAAGTGGCTGAGCTGTTTAATGTGCTTAGCTTTGTTCTCAATGGGGGCTGATGACTGCCAAGTGTTTTGGAAAGAACTTAGCCCCTCTATTTCAGTTGCTGAAATGAGAGCTCTTGAGCATTGAGCTCTTTTGGAAATCCAGCTGCAGAAGTGGTGGTGGTGGAAGCAAGCTGGGAACAATGGTTAATGGAAACTTCCCCTCATACCACCCCAGTGATGTGTCTCAACCATGGCCTGGAGAGACCACAACTATGTCAACACTGGCCTTTTGTCTGGAGCCTTTCCCACTTGCAGAGCTCCGCTCGAGCAATACTGAGTATACCAGGGTAGACACAGCTCCAGGTGGCTCCCGGCAGAGAAATCAGCAGGTTTTGACACCGCCAGCAGTTACGGCTGCCCCAACATCTTGCCTTCGCTAATGCTTTCAGTGTTGCTCTGGCTCATATTAGCAATAGCGGAAAATTTTCCAGAAGGAAGGACTTGAAAGAAAGTTGGCTGTTCCAACCTTTCAGTCCTTCTCCTCCCAGTAGAGACTGCCAGTGAGGAAGTCGAATGTAACGGCAATATTTTCAGTGTGGTTCCTTGTTCAAAGAGAAATAGACTGAGGCCATTCACTCATGTCATCTAGGTCACCGAATAGCTGGTAAAAAAAAATAGCAGCTTTTAATTGCTTGCAATAATTAAAATTCACAATTCAAAAGTATAGTAGCATTTTTATGGACCTACAAGAGCATTCATATACCTACAAAACCAAAACACAGACGTATTGTGGGGAGCTCGATCACAGTACCCTGATTTGTAATTTCCCCCTCTTTAAACATCCTACCAGCTGTGCCCAGGAGAGCTAAGATGGAAATAACCTCTTCAACTGTACCGCTACTTGACAGACTTATTATTTGTATTGCAAGAGATCCCTGATGAATTATGTAGAACTCAATTCTGAATCATTCAACTCCCATAGAAATGGGCCTGATTTTCTCAAAATCTCCCTTCTCACAGCCCTTCCACACTTGTCATCAGCTCAGCAGCTGGCTGGAAAACAGCGACTGAGAAAAGCAAA
This sequence comes from Chauna torquata, assembly GCA_013399475.1. Lineage (NCBI taxonomy): Eukaryota > Metazoa > Chordata > Aves > Anseriformes > Anhimidae > Chauna > Chauna torquata. Next base: position 76,221 of record VXAL01000775.1, on the reverse strand, counting down.
GCAAAGCAAAGGAAGTAGAAATGGTCTAATCAAAATATTTTTCCCTATTTTTTACAGATACGATGTTGGAGGGAAAGAAAAGAGGAGTTTCTTACTCAATTTATTAACAGCCCTGAGAGAAAATACGTGTTCGCTATTCATTTTTCTTTATATAAACTAAAGGCACTTTGGGTATGTCTGTTATACTAAATGGTATGGCAGTGCATTGACACATAATCCTCACCCAGAGCTGCTCTGGAGAACCTCCTCTGCTCTGTTGATAGCATTTCCAAATCATTTATCCTGCTGGTGACTGGCCTGCTGCTGGGGATACTTCTCTCACTCCAAATCACAGACTGTCCCAGACTAACCTGCCATCTATTTCTGCATTAACTCTTGGTGCCTCTCAGCAAAGCCTCTCGATGCACAGCACAAGGCAGAGTTTGGGAATCACAACAGGCGAAAAAAAACAGGTAGTAAAGTAAAAGAAGTATTCTGGAGGCTAAGATTCATCCACAGGCAGTATCTTGTCAGGTCACAATTCCTCAGTTACAACATTATAAACTACATTTACCTTCCTACCCAATTGCCCTGCTCTTAGGATTTCAGTGACTTCCTGAAACTGAAGCATTTGCATGGCTATTAGCAGCAGCATCCTGATCTTCCAGCCCTCACACAGCTGGGCAAAACCAGCCACTCTGCCTGGGGTGAAGAAGATACCTCACTCTCAGGTGCATTTGTAACAATTATTAGAGGAGCTTTATTTTCTTCCAAAGCAGCAGTATATTTCAACCATTGCTCCAACCCAGCACAGACGTTCCTCAATTTCTTATCTTACACAAACTTGGTTCTGCAGAACGCGGGGTGACTGCAGACCCTTCCTGCAGAAAGCAGTACCGTAATCCAACACAACCACGACACAGTCACTGCTCCTGACACGCACTAAAAGACTGGCACATAGAAGTATTTTTAAAACATGCACTTTTTCAAGACATCGGCATTGTTTACAAATCTTGTGCATTTAGTTATGAAAGAATTGTCATTTCCTCTCTCAGCATTGTGTGCCTCCCGCTCTGGGCCTCTGCAGTATTATTACAGGCAGGACTGGTAGTCTGATTAAGATTGCCTGACACTTCCCATTAGAGGATGCTGTCTTCAGTTCCTTAGACCTTTGCCAGATTTCAACCATTCTGTTTGGATTTGTATGCGCCAATTTATGTTTCTGCCAGAATGGTTCCACTGCTTCCCAAAAAAGCTTCAGCAAAAATACTGTTTTGTACCTGTTAGAAGTTTCTGGCCAACCCTGCACTGAACAGTGCTAGCGGTCTGCACTGAAAGAGAGGAGCAGGGCAGGAGAGCACCGGTGCTGAGGGTGCAAGCACGGCTCCAGGTTCCCGAGCCCCACAGCCCCTCCGCCACCCGCACGGCGGCAGCGCTGGCGAAGCACCCCGTCCATCCCCTTCAGCTCCTCGCAGCCCGAGCAAGCGTCGGCCTGTGCTCAGTGCCAGCGGCAGTGCTGCCAGGTCCAGTCCCGCTCGTTGCCAATGTGCGCGCTGCAGGGGTGGCACATGAGAAAATCCAGGTTGTCTTCTCAATTTGTTTTTAAAAGTAAATTAAGGCGATTATACAAGAGTTGTTTGAAAAAAAAAACACTCATGGCTGCAAGAATCTTTAAACTTCTTATCACATAATTCTTCTTTCCACAGATTCTTTGTTGTCCAGGAGTCACTTGTTTCCCCATTTTGATTTATCCAGATGGACCCATACACTATTTGCCACAAATTATTCTAACATCCTGTAGAGACACAACCAGCAACTTTTCAGGAGTTCGCTCCAGCATTCACAACTCCTGTTTCCGTGTGCTTTGCAGAAACAGGTTTATTTCCCCTCAATCCTCCCACGAAAGAAGTGGCAGCACTTCCTCTCTGCAGGTGAAGAAGCACAGTACAAACATTTTAAATCAGAAGTACGCAGCCTCTCAGTAATCTAACATGACATGGCATTGTCTGCATTTCAAATCAGCTGTCACTGACTTCTGCTGCAGGCTGGGGACTGATACCAGTGAGGGCTACCCAAGGTATCAAAGTGGGCTTCACACAAACTGGGAAGCAAATAGTGTGACAAGTTCACGTAGTTGATTGACTTGCTCAGAATTCTACTAAACTTCATGGCAAAGGAAGTAACACAATCCAGTTTCATCAGACAAAATCGCTCTCTTTACTGCCAGACTTTCACTTCTCCTGCAGTTCCTCGCGTCCTCTCACATCTGCAGTAAATGAGGTCAAGATCCAAGATCCTACAGACAACCACTTCCTTCCTGATACAGCCGTGATTCAACCCAGAGCTGGTCTGACCTCTGCATTCAAAAGGGAAAGGCAAAAAAAAAAAAGATATAATGTAATTAAAGCCTGTATCTCAGAGCAGACGAAGGAGAGGGCTGTGCTATCTGAAGCTGCACACACGGCCTTCGTCCTAGTGTCTGCAGGCTTTGGAGGGTTTGACTGCAACTCCCACATGTGGTTAGCATGATGTGCATGTAATATGCTATGCCTGCTGTGCCCTTCAAAAGCAATAAATAAATAAAAATACAAGGCACCACCAGGTAAAATTGTCCACGATGTCTACCAGACTTAGGACTGCTCTTCTGTAAGATCCATACTCTGAAAACCTTACCCTTTAACCTGTGTGAAGGCAGCACTTTCTTCCACGAGGCCCCATTTCTGACAGCTACCAGGAAGTGAGACTTTTCTTCCCTCTCAAACCAGCCCCTGACAACCAAACTGCAGGATGCTGGAAGTAGTTGTTCCTGTTCTGAACGTTTCCCTTGCACAAGCGCTACACACAGAAAGCAAGGGGTTTATCCTGCTCCTGGGACAATGCACAGGGATTTTCTTTTTCAAATTCTTGGGAAAAAAAAAACAACAAAAAAACCAAAATCCACAGTCCTCTTAAATGACTGATTTTTTTTGTAGGGTGCTGCTTTCCTTGCAAAGACAGGCCAAGATGACATTTAGTGGGAACAGGGCCTGAAGAGAAGTTGCATAGAAAAATGCTTACACAGGTAATTCATTTTAATTTACACTTGGCTTAGAAGCACATTTCACTTCAAGATGCTGGTATTCTCTGGTGCGTTGGAGCTTCGTGACATCCTCTGGCACATCATTCACAAAGAGTAAGGTTCCTGAGAAAGTACAATTCTTCTTTCTTTTCTTAAAAGGAAAGCTCCAGAGAAGCATCAGAACTGCCAACCTGTTCTGAAGGAGACGAAAATCTGTTTTCCTTTCCTTAGACCCAGCTTTAGTAAATCAATCCTCAAACAGTAAACTTCAGTTGAGCCCCTGCTTCAGGTAACAGCCTCATATGGCATCCATAAATACCCCTTAAATGGAATACCCCTTTCAAAAATAAAGACAGCACTTGTCCCCAAGTTGCATTCATGTCACTGCCAGTGTGCTCTGCAAGACTCCAGACCAAGTTCCTCTCACATTGTTAAATTTATTTGGCTAATGAACATCCAGGACAACACGCTCCCAGTCAGTAAACAGGTCTTGCAAAGACACCGTGCAATCCTGAAAGCATATGCCACCCATGAGTCATATATCTATTACCCAGTTCTGGTACCCAAGCCCATCTTGCTTGGGTGTGTAATCAAAACACAGGTGAGTGAGATTTCAAATGGCATGGAAAAGCCACGTGAAAGAGGTACATTTCCTCTAACTCCCAATCAGTAGCTAATGGCAGTCCTGAGACACAGACAACAGATGCTATCGGCTGCTCTCCGAACGCATCCCTTATGAAAAAGGGGTCACTGGGCAGAGTTACAGCAACTTGCAAATCTCGCCTTCTCTTTTGATCTGTTCTGTATACAACACAAATCTGAACTATCTGTTGCACCAGCTTTTTATTTTATTCACATTTTTTGTTCACTAAAACAAAGTATACTCTTTAGGTGACAAAACTAAATTAAAGCTTTGCAGAGGGTGATTTGTATAACCTGATCACATTTAAGAAGTAGAGATGCCAGAATGAGGACCCACTATTTCCATAACCTTCTGAGTAAGACTTAGTACATTTTCTTTTCTCTTTGACTTAATTTAGGACCCCCTAACATGGTTGGGAAAAAAAAAAAAACAGCAGAACCCCCAAACTTTTATTTATTTTTTTTACAGCTCAATAGCTGCAGAGGCCTGATTTGCTTTTATGTACTAGTTTCATTCTCAGTAAGCACAGAAAGAAAGCACAAGGGTGTGTGGTTGTATCTTCTTCCCTATTGATATATTTATCTTCATTTATAAAGTATACAAATGTATCAGTCATTGCAGTCTGAAGAATGGGTCAGAGGAGGAAGGGAACGTGTAACTGAGGCTTAGAGAAAATTCCCGGAGAACAGACCGTTGCATACGGATTTCTTTACAGCTGCTGTACAGTATAGGTTGTTGTAGCACATCCAACAGACAAAAACGGGGAGCTGCAAATAGCAAGTCTGATTAAGAGAAACAATGACACTGAACCATGGGCAAAGCATTGTCTCATAAATTCACTCTTTAATGTGAGAGAGGCACCTAGCACCAGAAAATAGCAAAAAAACCCTACTATGCTGAGGAACATCAAAAACCAAACTAATGCCCGCAGAGATTTCTGCACCTAAGAACTGCAGTCACGTTTTCACAGAAAGATGAAGGTAAAATGAGCAAAACATCTCAGGAAAAAGTGACCAGTGAAAACAACACTTACCAAAATCTTTAGGATTTTATCTTTTAAAAATACTAGTAATGAAATAGGTACGTGATGGAACATTTCTTGAAGAAATCCTGCAATACTAATACTTATTTTCCTTCTTGTGACCTCCTCTTTCCCCCAGTTTGCAAGTAATTGAGATTTTAGATTTTGCACGCAGCTTAGCACTCCACTGCCAAGCACTCAGAAAAACATTAAATAGTTTGAGTATAATCTTTAAGGCAACATGAACTGGCAAATCGCTTAGCAATTCACATTGTATGGAAGCTTTTAAACGTGTGTCTGCATTTTAAACATATATATATAAGCAAACAGGTCTCTTTTCTGAAAATTACCATTAAGAAAAGTGTAAATCAATGGCAACTTTATTTACAGTAAATGTATTTTTAATACTTCCAGTAGCCATAGCTGCAAATTTCAAAATTAGTTGCCAATCCAGACATACCAAACAACTTTCAAACAATATCTTGTCACTGAAACATTTCTTTAACAGAGACACTTTTACCCCCTTCAAATATAGTAAATTTTGTAGAATTCTCTGCCTGCCAGTGAACAAAGCCCTTAGTGTGCTGTGCTCGGCACTTGGCAGTAGCCAAACAAGCAGCTCAACACCATCCTGATCAAAGACAATGTGTCTCCTACTTTCACAGGCAATGTATCACTGCTATGCAACACCGTCGTTTAGGGTTTATTTGGGAGGGAGGAAAGGAACAATGCACTTATCTGACACCTTCAGCCTGGACGATTCTTACAATTTATATTAAATATAACAGTGCTTTCCTATAAGCTGATTCCCACAAGCCTTACTGCCTGTACAGAGCTCTACAACGCGCCCCTGCTGAATACAGGATCGGGTCTGCAGGAGCTGGCCATGCAGAAGGTACATCCCTGCCCAAACGAAAGCAGAAACACTGGAGAGATGTAAAGCACTGCAAGCTGAGGGCAGCAACAATTCATAGGCTTGGAAAATTATGTGGGCTTTACCTTTCACACTCCTGTTAACTCTGATTTTCATGAAGTAGGCGGTGTTGCTACAGCAACTGTCATATCACATCATTTCTGCTGTCTCTGTCACAGAGATCATCTTATTTTATCTTAAACTCAGATATGCAGTTCTTCCCCTATTCTAAAGCCCTCTGTATTTTGGGTATAAAAAATTACAGAAAACAGAGCTGCACCATATAAATGATACTTTAAAAAACACAGCAAAGCCTGTAACATTTTTATTTGTTCTCCCCTTACACATGCAGAAGGAATAAAGAAAACAGCACCGACCAGATTTATGGTGCTCCAGAGGTTCGAAAATAAATTAAAAGAAGGTTTCATGATGCTTTGTGCCACCTTTAATGTGTTCTTCCTACAGAAGCTAACTCTGTGTTCTCATGCACTTCACTAGAAGTAACTAATCCATTCACAGGTGCAAACATCTTGCTTCCTCATGCCCAGGCCTATTTATGTACATACATTCCACACAAATCACACCCAGCTTAGATGACCCTTCCATCCACCACACACAATGTGCTGTTCAGCTCGCATACCTCAACTGCTTAACCAGCAGCCTGGAAGAAGCACCTACTGAAGCAGAAGTCTTATTTTCACCTGTTTCAGAACATTTGTCCTAGCTGCTGGGCATGAGGTGGCCACCCCTGGCTTTGCAGCTCCCTGGCTAAGTAACACAAGAACTTTGCGCAACCTCATTTGCCTCCATTTCACCGCCTGGATAAGGTCTTTGAGTACTCAGTGCACAAGCAAAACTCGGTAAAATCCTAATGACTGACAGGCTCTATTAAATTTGTTACGCATTTCATCTCATGCACTCACAGATTTTCCTTTAAAAATAAAAAGCATGCAACAGTAGTAAATATTCAGTTACACCTTCAGGCTACCAGAGAAAACCCAGGTATAGTGAAAGGTTATTATTTCGAAGCCCACTGAGCTGCTGGCACAGCTCAGACCACAGATCAAGCTCTGCCACAGCCACAGCCTAAGCTGGTACATATTTGTACCTGCCTCTTTACAAGCATTTCCAATCACTTGCAAAATGAATCCAGTCACCAAATTACACTTCACTTCTACAAAGACAGGTTGTGGGTAGGTGAAAGTCTGCCTGCACGGATCTAACCTGTGGGCAAGAACTGCACCTTGTGTCCCCAGTTAAGGGCAATTAAGATACCAAACAGCCTTTGGTTCTGCCAATCACTGTGCAAGCTTCATTTCAGTGCCCCACTACTTGACAGTAACTCCTTAGCTCGATTTCCTAGACAAATGAGTTGTGTGATCGTGCTGTGCACGGCTGTGTAGCCTCTTCCCACCAACTTTTGAAACTGTTGGCCAAACAAACTGGTAGAGATGTATTGGTCCCAAACATGTATCACTAACCAGCTTAGTGAAAACAATGTAAATCAAACTCCTAATTCCTTGACTGAAGGAAGGCCTCATGAGCCCCGTTACATGTCAGAGAATCCACAGGGATTTTGCTGCTCATGGAACTGATTCCTTGGGGAGGCAACAGGAAGGAAGAAAGAAAAATCTTCACCAAGTTATCATTTGTTAAAGCTGTCATGAAAGTCACTTAATCCTCTTGTTCTCTACTGGAATTAAAAGCATCTTTTCACCTTATCCCACCCACTCATTTACTATTTCCAGTAATCACAAGCAAAATTATTTGTTTGACAACTGCACTGCCACTTGAGAATCCCTCCAAACTCAGCACGGACACATCTAGCATCAATAGCCAGTAAAATAGTCATGCACATGTCCTGTCTTAACAATCAAAGTAGAAGATGGTCAGATGTGGACAACCCAGCTGTCTGGTATCACCTCAGCACATATTTAAAAGCTCTAGTAGAAAGAGCTTCTTTGTATTACCTGCAGCACTTATCATGCAAGCAAGTAATTGAAGTCTTCCAATCAAGACACAGCAGAAGTGTTGGGGAACCGACAGGTTTGTTCTGGCAGCTATGAAACATTCATTATTGGGTTTGTGGTGGGGACTGGTTTGCCTTTTTTTTTTTTTGGTAAATAATTTGTTAAAATGTAGACAAAAAGCTAGGTGACAAATGCTGGGTAGAACTTACAGCTAAGAATCAGAGTGGTCTAGATTTATGCTGGAAACTGCACATCTCTGCCCACTTGAGGGATATACACTGACACAGCTCAGTATTTGCAGGATCAGAGATCCCTTCTAACCAACCCTCTTCTTACCGACTTCGCTGTTATTTCAGTGTTACAAATGTCCACAATAACTGAAGCTCTGCAAAGAATGGGTTAAACTTTGCAAAGAAAAAACAAGTAAGAGAAACACCTTTCCTCCTTCTGCTTAACTGGATAATTGGTTAACAGGAACCTGCTTGATGAGTTTCAGCAGCTCCTAGAGATCATGCATGGTGGCTTCTGAGAGCAACTAAAGCTGCTGACTGTATTAACATCGAAGGGACCGACAGGGTACCTCCCACTAAGGTTGTTTTTTGTTTGTTTGGGGGTTTTTCGTTTGTTTGTTTTTTACAACTGAGATTTTCAGAAGGCAATGAAGCAGTTTGTACACCAATGACCCATCTAAACCCAGTAAGAGCAGGGGAACTGAACTATTTTAGGCAGAATACTTAACAGACATTATGGACATAAAACTATCTTATGGTCAGAATAAACAGATAATTTCAAAAATGTTGAAGCGAATGAAGACTAAATAATTCTCACTGCAATGGAGACAGCGTAACAGCAAGGTTCTAATAAATAAGTAACAGGTCCTGTCCTAGTAATTTAAAGGACTAAGAAAATTCTAGTCCTAAAGGTTCATATGACAAATCAAAGGCCTTCACTGGATACGTACAATCCTCTGGGCTTAATACTCAATACCATTTATGTATAATGCAAATATTTTACTCAAGTAATTAGTGTTTGAGTCCAGCTGTCTAAAAAGAAAGTACAAGAGAGTTGATTTTCACACAGGGATTCACACTGTCCTATATAAGATGTATGCGTATGCACATGAGATTAAAAGAAATAGATAAACCCTGGTAAAAATCTTGCTACAAGTTCAAAACTCCGTTCAGCCACAAATGTGTTATCACCAAAGCAGCACCTACAGCAGTCTCTGCAAAACACTGCAAAAGATTCATTTAGCACCCTCCCTATTGTCATCTTGACTAGTATTTATTCATCCTGATGTTTAAATTAACTGAACACTGACAATGATAAATAGACATTTACACAAGCCAAGTTTTAACATCAAGACCCAAGCTCTCCCTGCCTGAAGCTCTGCTAGCAACACCAGCCGAGACTCTCACCGCGGGGTTCTTTCTCCCAGGCTCTCTTCTTTCTGAGGATGCAGGAGACACTAAGAGAAGGCATCTATAAATATATATTCCACAGAACAACATACAGATTTGGGGAAAAGTATGTCAGCTTTTGCTAGTATTCATCTGCTCATACATAGCTCAAAGAGTCTGATAATGCAGCCGTAAAAACAGACTTCCAGGCTGAGCATTGCCTCTATGAAACAAACCATCGAAGAAAACCCACATTTCCAGAGAGATGTCCCTTCATAAAGTAACAGGAACTGCTCCTCAAACACTACTGCTTCAGATAATGTTTTGTACCCCTTTCCCAAGCTTTATGTTTTTGAACTGTTTTCAAGGGTACCATCAGAGATGTTGGGGTTTCAAATCCAGAGCCAACTTTCCAAAACACACTGTACTTTGAAAAGCCCATCTTTGTTTCACAGAGAAATGAGTTTGCATCATAAAGCCTTTATCCCCCCCAAACCCAAAGCCTCCCATACTGTTAAAAATCAATCCCAGCTTTATTTTCCTGCATGAGTCAGGCTGCATGCAAACAGCTTCAGAGGAAGGCAAGCTTGGGATGGAGAATAGAACTAAAGTACCAAATCCAGAGTGGGATACTTGCTTTAACAGCACACTCCTATTTCCCCAAGACATTTGCTAATATCTTCATTTTAAAACTAGAGGAAAACCACCTCCTTCCCCCCAAAGAAGTTTTAAAGATTATAAAGACACACAAGGACAGATATTATTACTTTAACAATTATTGCTATTTTCAGAGCTCCAGCAAAGCTACTTCCTTCCATAATTGGACTGCAATCAAACCCTAGTGAAGCTTTTGATCTTGGAAAGAGTAACAACACAGCTCTGTTATCGGCACATAGGGGGCAAAGAGTAGGACATCCAGAATTTTTCAATAAAAGAAAGTTAATTGCTTTGACTTATATTTACCAAAGGTCATGACTACAAGTTCTGACTGCACGTACGTAACGGTGCACACTGAGAAATCTTGTATAGACTGGCCAAAGTAAGTGTTGGGATTATACTATTTGTGTATTGGAAAAAAAATGGGGGAAGAAAAAGGCAGCAAAACAATGCTAGATTACTATCCAAATATACCCCAGTGGATGTCCTGCCAAATAGCAAATATGTGGCTGTAAGCTCCAAACTGAAATAAAAGCTTGGCCAGAAGCCCAGAGCTTCACTGTATTTTGCTCAGCTAGCCATAGTCTGGCAGAACAGAGTGAACACATTCTCAGCCACGTGATAAAGAAGCCAGTCGGGCCAAGCTGATTTCCTTGTGTTGGTTAAATGTGATCTTCAGACTGTACACACCAGTGGCTTTGGGAAAATGTGAGAAAGTGGGAAACAACAAGCCACGGGCTATAAACTGAAGGGCAGCAGAAAAATCACTTAAGGGGTTTTGCTTAAACATGTGTCGACAGTGCTGTATTTGAAGTAGGGGTTAACTGGGCTCACAGGGCTGAGCACATTCTGCACAGGTGCTGAGCACCGTGCATTCACCTGGATTCCAGCAGGAGCTAAACACCATCAGCCCCCTCAAGGATGCAGACCCTGAAAGGACCTGATTCTGAAAAGGCATTGGAATTCTTCACAGTAGAGCTTCTTGTGAGTAGCTCAAAAAAGTGAAACATTGAACAACTTTGAATCCCGTATTCAGGAGAATTCGAGGTACGTAGGCCTCTCAGGATGTGGCCCAGTAAAGCAAAGGTACAAATCTGATGGTGGTGCACATCTGCCACAGCTCAGACTTTGCTGACACTACTTAAACATCCACCGGGTAATAGTACAGAACACTGAGGAACATTCATGAAGCTAGACAAAATTTGGCCAAAGGATTCAATCCAAAAAACATACAGGGTATAATGGGCTAAAAGCTGCCCCAATGACAAGGGGCATAATTATATTTTAATAGTAGTGACAATAACGTTTTCAAATAACTGACTCAGGAAGAGATAAACAGCATCCCTGGCCAGCATAAGAGGTGCACGTGACTCCTGAGAGCATGTTGCACGTGGAAGCAGAAAGAAAAGCCTCCAAAGGCAAGACCTCAGAAGTACATCCTTGCTGCAGATAAGAGCAACTCAGTTGAAACACTCATGAGAGTACATAAGAAAAGTGAGATTTGTTTACTTTCTAACAGAAATAAATTGATAACCTAGACACGTGCAGCAGCTGGTTGAAGCAGAGACACACACGAGTTGACAATTACACCTCCAGTTCTTTCCTTCTATTTAGCTAATGATTTCTTTTCACGTGTTCAAAACAGCTTCCAAACACAGACTACCATGACTTTCAATGATAACTTCAGCCGTGTCACACTGAGAAAACTGAACAGTTTGAAAAAGTGTTTCCTAAACCTGGCAGTAAGGCCAGTCCAACAGAGATATCGGCCGTTCTGCGAGAGGCCATGTGATTACGGACGGATGAACGTCGGGTCTCAGAGCCTGGACAATCTAGGCCCTGATTTTTTAAGTGCTGATATACCAACTAAGCTAAGGTGTTCCAAATAGACACCCAAACCACAGCTGCCCAGCACTGGTAACCGAAGGCTTGTGGTTTTAACCTCCTCAGAAGGTGGATATGCAGGCTAACTTTAAACATGCTGCACTCCTTCCTAATTCTCTCATTTAAGTATTCAGTTAAGTGATGCAGGTGTTCAGAAGGTCAACCTCCCACTCCCATTTACTCAATCTGTATTACTCTCAACAAATGCCTTAATCACCATAAGGACCAGACTGGCACCACTTCAGAAAAACCTGCACCTTATGAGCAAACCCCATTTTTTCCCTATGCAAATTAGAGTAAGGCTTTATGACAACGCAGCTAAGGAACATGGCAAAATCTCAGTATCTGACTAAAATCTGTATTTGATATTTATGCTCATCTCACCCAAGAAAAATAGTCTTCACTACAGACAGGGGAATTAATTCATTTTTCATTGTACTCATATTGATAGAGAGGGCAGGCCCTTACACAGTTGGTGACAAAGGCCAGGCTATGGTCACTCCCTCGTGACTAACCTGCTTGGGTAGCTGTAGTCCCAGGAGAAGGCTGGAAATGGGAGAGTAGGAATTAAACAAAGGCGTCCTAAAATATTCTCAGTTTCACTCCCCAAAGCCTGCACACTCCTTACTAGTCTTCAGAGACTGGGGCTCCGCTTCTGACCACCTATCTTTAGCTACCTACTTGCGCTGCCTAAGTTGGAAGTCATTCACTACTCCACCCGCATCCTGCGATAAGCAAAGACAACAGGGCTCCTCCATGGGGCTAGCCCAACATATTAAATGGAAGCACCAAATTAAATTATCTCATGATGTATGGAACACAAAAAAATCATTGAACAAATACATACTGCTGTCAAAATTTTACTTAGACATCCATACACTGCTGTGATGAACTTCAAACAGCTCAGCACTTGCAGTTATTTCAGATCTGTATCTGAATTTTACGCATCCAAAGTTAAGTTCAAGGCAATGTCTTAGACCTAGCTTAAAATAAAAAAAAGGCAAAGCAAAAAAAAATTGTAACGTTTCCTGGTAAACTTTCTCCAACTTAATCCTGAGAAAGCAGGATGAAACTTGAGTGTTTCCATACAGCTTTTTTCCTCCAAAAAAAGGAAAAAAGAAAAAAAGACTTCATATAGCATATACCACTTTATGATGCCAGTGCCAGACCAAATGGGCTTTCAGGACTCAGTTAAGTGTTACCTGACCAAAAAGGGTATTGAAACATCTCAATGCTGGCCTGGAAACAGAATGTAGTTCTGTTCTAACAAATTCTAAATGCCCTAACACATATGTGCTTTCAGGGGTAGAGGGAAGGGGACGCTAAGGGAGCAGGGGAGTCCACCCAGCAGTGCCGTATTATACTGCAAGCGTGTTGTGTCATTACAGCTTTATCCCGACACACCCATATTTACAGCACACAATGTACTGTACAATTCACAATGCCAAGAAACTCAACATATCTAATCTGGCAGAAAAACAAAGTCATATCAGGTTAATCCAATTCTTAAATTGCACAACTTTGAAAAGCCAATAGGAAAACAAGGCTTCCCCTAGCTCCTGCTCCCCCCTTCCTCCTCCCACCGCACATACCCTGCCACGACCTACTTTTCTCTTTGATCCCTGAACATTTTTAGCCCACTCTCACTGTCCCATGTTTCTCATTCACTTCTAACCTACCTCCACCCCAGACCCCGGTGGAAAGTTATGCTGATTAGAACAAGCTGTAAAAGGGAGCTTTGTGCAGAGTGCCCAGGCTGAAACGCACTGCAAAGAATGAATGGCAAGACACATACACAAGGTCACTTGGACATCTGCCCGCATGTGATACTGCAATAATTGTGATAAGATAACAGGCCTCATATTTAAACTTGGCTGACTGCAAGGGAGTTTCAAACTGGGCAGTGGAGCCGGGGTGCTTCTGCTGCACAAGAGGAACAGGATATAGCAAGGTTGCATAAAAGCTCATTTTTTTGGGTAAAATAATTTTTCTCGACTTCAGAGAGGATCACGACCATCCCATACCATTACCTGGGTTCGGTGCTTTGAGGATGTTGCCTGCAAACCCTGTAGCTGGTTTTCTAACTTCTCTTTTTAAAAGAAACCTTAGTCATATAATTGCACGACTCCAGGAGATGAGGATTTTAAAGGAAGAGTAAGGGTGGAAAAAAGTTTGTGACAACTCCCCCCTCCACACACCCCCAACCAAATAAACCTTGTTTCTTGCAGATTTGTTTCTCAAAGTGAATCAATATCTCATGGTGCCCAGAAGGGTGTCAGCTCTCACTGAGGCATTTCACACACATCAACCATTTTAAAGGTTTTATGTAAATTCTCTGATATAGAAAATGCACATTTACGTTACAGCTCTTCCTGCTCAGTAACATATTCCTATCCTACCCAGCCATCTATTTCCATGAAATTTTAGCAATGTAATTATTCTTTTGGAATCTCAACTTTCTTGCCACATTTAGTTAAAATCAACCAATATACTCAAAAATCATGATGAAGAACACACAAGACACCACACACACCTAGCACGACTGGATAAGGTTTGTTCTCACAGCAAACCAGGCAAAAAAAACACCCCAACATCCATCTATCACAACAAGCAACAGAGCTGCAAGAGTTACATACATAAAATGGCCAAATGCCCCACACTGTAACAAGGGGCCACAGCTGCAGGGACTACAGACGTCAGTAACATCTGTATTTCCACTATGCAGCACAAAGAGAGAACAGTGCTATGTCTGATTGCTGCAGGCTCCTTCAAATTAAGTCAGTTTAACCCTCTCCATTTTGATGAGGAACAGGATTTGTTTTCAAGTGCCTAGTTCTTACTTACTAAGCACACAGCTGTTTTTGAAACAGACTTTTTACTGGAGTAGGACTCATTTCCAAATCTTGCAATGGTGAGTTTGTGAAAGTGACTGAACTGTCTCAAATCATGTCCTTTGTTGCAGTGCGGCCCCCCTCATTTGAGTCTGTTTTATACTCTGCAGCCTTGAGTAACATAGACTTCGACAAGGTTTAGTACTATTATTTCAGTAATCTCTAAACATTGATTGCTCCATAAAATGGAGCTCTGCAGTAGTATTTTGTCTTTAGAAGTTTCACATTGCATTTTGGAAAGCTGAACGAACAGTAATCTATGGTTTCTTTCCTTGCCTCCTTAGAATCTCAAGTTATAAGCAGTTACTAGTGGGACTGCATTTAATTTCTGTTGTGAATGCTTTCCTCTGTACCGCAATTACCGAGTTATCAGGTCACCTCAAATATAGCTGTGTCCATATACAAGAATTAAGAGAGTGGGGAGCCTTGCAAGCATTTAAAAAAAAATTAAGGTCCAATCATTGCCACACAAACTAATGGATCTGGCTATGGATGGAAAGCCCTGTTCATTCATTTGTTTATTAAATTCAGGAGTACCAACCAGCTCTGTAATGAATTACTTAATCTTTGACCTATTGTCCACAGCCATGTTCCAGAACAAAGAATTTATAGCAAGCTGAGCTCCCTAAGGCTAATTGGAAAAGAACTTTTTTTTTTTTAAAACCATTCTCCATCCTCAACCAATCTTTGCCAAAAAATGTATTTTTGCCTCTCTGCTTATACACCCAAATATCTAAGGATGACATTTTGTCACAGATGAGCTACTGCTGTAGTTCACTCTGGCATCTGCTTGTAGCAAATGCATGCTACATTCATCTATGGGTATCTGTCAAGTTATGTTCCAGTAATAATCTAGATCTGCACTTTGGTTAATGAGGACCTGAGTTTTCTAGGACCCTAAAGCAATCTGGACTTTTTTCTTTGTTCTACAAGTGGCCATACACCAAAACAAAAGCATATGAGAAAAGAGCGTCAAAATCCTCATTGCCTGTTTTCATTAAACAGCAAATAACATGAACAAGAGAATACCAGCAGTAAGATGAAGAGCTAAAGCTCCTTCTCTAAAAGTTGAGCAGAGAACCCTTAAGCAAAAGGGTACCACATCACAGAAGCTAAGCAAGGGTGCTGGATGGTGTACAACGAAAATCTGGGCCGAATTTAGCCCTGGCAAGATTTAGTTCAACCAGAGAATGCAACAGGAAAGCACAACCATACGACAGCTTCAAGTTTGTCAGAAAATGCAAGAGGTTGAACAATAACTTGTATTCATTTAAAACTGGATGGATGGCACCTCAGTTACGCAAAGCTGAAGTGCTTTGAAGAGCCCCAGCAGAAAAAAAAAAATGAAGTGCCATTAACACAGGCTACCTTGCCTACCTGCGTTAGCTCTCCCCACGTCAGATCTGAAGCTCTCAGGATCATGTTCAGCTTCATGACAGACAGCTTCTTTTAATGCTGTTCGCTAGCTTCCGCAATGCCATTTGTTTATGAAAAATTGCCACACAAGCTATAAAATCTGTTTATATTGTATTCATTTTGACTCAGATGTGCATTTTAATGTTCATTTTCTATACTTACTCCTCATGTATAACTTACTCCATTTATTACTACTGGATTTGAGGTTTGAATTTTTTTTTTTTTAAACCAGAGCCTTCACTATTTACTTCACATAGAATAGATCAAACCACAGTTTCTTTCCTGATCCTCACAATCTTTTGTGGAACTCAGACAAAATGTTGCAATATATTTTGTTATGAAAATGAGACTTCAGAAAAATCAAACTAATGATTATGTTAGTGTTTAATACAAATATTAAATAGCTGCATAGTATACTGCCAGCTGACCAAGCTTCTGATTTCTTAATGCTCTAAAGTACTCTTTACTGATGACAGGTATGTCCTTTCATCCTGAGAAAACTCCACTGGCATGCAGAGACCAGCTACCCCTCCTCCAAAAAAAATCCAGAAAGATAAATGACAAGAGAATGGGTGGTAACATTTTGCAGCTCCACCTCGGAGTAGATGAAGGAGGGCAGTCAACAAGCTGTACTGAAATCAGTGTGACTGCATGAGGAGTGAAGTACTCACTGCTCAGATTAACCTGGCAGAATCTGGCCGCTGCTAACTACCACAATTGCCAATCTGCTGTCATATTTATATGTAGATTGCAACAATTTAGTATGTTTCCTAGTAGCTTCATCTAATCAGATAATATCAATGCCCTCTTCATACACATCTCCTGATAACGTCTTATCTCTTAACACATTGTTTTATGAAAGACTCCAGTGTGCACTCACTTAAAAATCAAATCACTGCACTAGACAATCATTCAGTCAAACACTTTAACATGGGAAGCAAGGCTATGAGAAAGTCACAATACTTTTTCTAGGTAATTGTAAAAAGTTCGACTCTCAGGCATCCTTGAAATGCCTTCCCCAGGGGACAAAAAACCCTACTTGCTCCCTCTGTGTATCCTCTTCCTAACACTAGATAGCCGTTACTTGCATACGTGGCTCTATCTGCGTGGAAAGTACTGTTCCACAGAGAACTGAAAAGTCAGGCCAGGTATATTTTAAAGTATAGTACAAAACCCAAGATCTTTCTTGCTGTTTACTGTTTGAACTCCTAAGTAACTTCAAGTTCTTTCATGTAGTTCAGCAATTATTTAACCAATAATCAACATCCAACAGCGAATATTAAAATCAGATCTTTTGAAAGAGACACAGTGTTCTTGCTTCTAGCATTAACAAGGCTTGTTCGTTCAGCACTTTTTTCCCCTGTTATCATGTGACAGGCTATTTTTAATATTTGCCAGAATATATTTTGCATCTTCCTTTGATCCAGAAAGCAGTTTGTGAAGCTTGCCTGCATATTGCATTTCCCTTGCCGTTGCAGTCCACAGAGCTAAGCTTTTCCACTTCACTGCAATTTCGGCACCGGCTGGTAATGGCAGGAGCACACAGCCATGCGTGCGTGCCTGCTGCTCTAGCAAAAGCCGTGCTGAGCAGGCTGCACAGGGGACTGCCACGTGCCTAGAGCACATGGTCATGCAGGCAACAGGCATTCAGAGCCTCACGTGAGAGTCAATGTGAAGAGCAGCTCTCGGTACCGACCTGCCTGATGGTTTAGCCGGTCATTCCCATGTTATCACGTGGGTGACCAAAGGTCAGGAAGCTCCCAGCTCCTCTTGGTGCTGCAGGTAGAGTCCTTCGCCTCTAAGAAACGGGGTTCACGTTATGGCTCATGCAATACCTAACAACAGCTTGTAAACAATGATTAAAGCTTAGGAGAAGATTTCACATGTAAACTGGCTGCTCGGAATGCTGCCCTTCACACTACAAAGGCTGTGCTAGAAGAAGAGGTCACATTAAGAAACACAGGGGAAGGAAGACTACAATAAAGGGAGTATTACACACACACCCTTTTGTGGGCTGCCCCCTTCACCAAGTCATTCCCAGTATGCAGATGAGAGGCTGGATGGAGCAAGAGGAAATCATTCCCAGTTGGCCGGTACGCCTATCACAAACGAGAGTTAAAAGAAAATGCTAAACCCACCCAATCCTGCCTAGCGTCAATCATTACAATTTAGTATCTATGTAAAAAGTAAAAGGTAATGCATCATGTACTCTAGATGAAGTCTCTCTGCCAAGTAAATACAATACGGCATTTAATAAAGTCTTCATGTTCTTGCAGGAAGGGTGTTGGGGGTGTACACTTCAAATTGAAATGGTTTTCAGCTTTTTGATGAACGTAGCTCTGAATCCTCTTTTGTTTTGTTACTGAAAGTGAAGACTTAGATATTGCACATCTGTATTTCTATAACAGATTACAAAGCTTGTTTTTCTATTTTTTTCCCCTTAATCTTTGGCAGATCCTTTGCAAGTAGTCTAAGGCACCCAGCAATCCAGGCATTGCAAAGTGAAAACCACTGTCAAGGGAATGCAAAGACGGAGGCTTTTTTAAGCTTCCCATGGCCCTATCCTCCAAAAGGAGCAGGGCTGTAACAATACATGGGACACGCAGTATCCCCCTGCAACATAGCCCTATATCCAAGGCTTTGGAGGCAAACAAAATTCACATCTAAATCTCAAAGAACAGAAACCTTCTAACTAGAGACTTCCACCAGACTTAGCTAATGCCCTGAACTCTAATTCACTCCATGCAAACCCTTTACACTGCTACCCCGTTCACCCAAATAAGGGCTACATAGGGAAAAAAGCCAAGTAAAAGCAACGACCAACTAGTTAACTGCAAAATTTGTTCTCCCCTTAACATACAAACAGCTATGAATACTCCCAATTTCCTTAAATGACTCCACAGTTAAATGGAGATTTACATTCCACCACAAAGAACAGCAAAAGACAAAAGATCTGCAACAGATGGAGAAGCAAGAAAGTGTGTTTGTGGTAACAGGTTATTTTAAAAGCTAGCTTTATGAAAACTGTTTTTTTTCTGAGAAAGACTACAGCTTTCAACCAACTAATCAGCATCCAATACAGGGAGAAAAAATGTTTCAAATACATCTACATGCTTTAATGAATGATGGGCTGCAACACTAAAATAAATCAAAATACTATTTATTAATAAAAGTGGTACTGTGAAAAAGAAATACTTTAGATTCCAGTCTTGCAAAAACCATTATCCTGCATCCCTCCTCTTCAAAAGGAGATCAGTTTTTGCTATATATAGATTCCCCAAACAGGAATTTATGGGAAAGTAGGTGCTTACTTTATCCTTTACTATAGTCCAGAGAACAGATGATAAACTGGTGAGACTAAACATTTTCCCAACAACCAGACAATCCAAGCTGGAAATAAAGAACTCAAGTTTATAAGGAACTCGTTTATTTTTTTTTGGTTTTGTTTGTTTGTTTTCCTCTAAGAATAAAATCTGTGAGGATTTTGTAATGTCATGTTTACAGCCATGGTCAGTCCAGCTTTGCTGAGCCTGACCACACTTCCCAGTGAAAGCCAATGCAAATTCTCAGATCTCTTCCAGAGGTAGTATAAAATACGTACCTGGGTGACACCACTAGTTTCTAATGACAGTTAAGGCTTGTATTTCAACACACGCACAAAATTAAATCTTCTTATGCCACTCTTCTATAGACACCTATGTCTGAGGTACACCATGTATGCACGAGTCACATTTGGCGTTCCATGCTCGTGTATACATCCTTCCCTGTACACAGCATATGCAGGTATAAGATTTTTGGCCAACTGCACGTGATATGCTGATGCTAAATGTTGTGGACTCATTTAAAGTAGCGACATGAGAAGCACAGCATTTGACCCTTCCTTCAGCCTGAGTCCACACCACACAGCCAAACAGGCTTCCACTATAACATTAAGACAAAATTCAGAGGAATACAGCAAGAAAACATTTTTAGAAGAACTGCTATCACCTAAAAAATTCAGTTTTCCTAAAAATAATATCACATGGAATTAATTTTTATTGAAATTGTGTATTTTATACTATTTGTTCTTGGGTTTATTACAATAATACAAGTCACAACAGCCATGTATACTGAAACAGCAGCTCGCAACAATTAAAAAACAAACTTTCTTTGTGCGACAGTTTTAAAAAAAGTCTTAAAAATCTTATAGGATTTATTAACCAAAAGGTTCCACTGCAATGATTTTAACATTTACCTCCAGACCAACTTTTGTATTTCAAAGCAGCACATTTGCCTTAGCACTTTTATGACAACCTTAAATGCTCATTTTTACTAAACATATATTTTTTAAAATACTATTTTAAAAGTTGCTAAAGTACTAAAATCCAAGATGATCTCTTCAAAACTGATTGTCAGTGTCAGATTTTTATATGACAGCACCAAAGAAATTCCAACAACCTGACAATAATCCAGACTACTGCTAATTAAGACATAGTACCTATCTGTAATAGGGAAAAAAAAATTATTAAGAAATGGAATGAGCTTATCCTTTAAAAAAAGGAGTTTAATCAAAAACTGTATTATTCTTATGACAAGATGGCATGGGAAAAATACACCTTCAAGTTAAGATGCTTTACCCTACCCCAAGAGACCTAATTCCTTTTACAACAGTAAATAAGCATACTGTTTCTAGTGAGAAAAGTTTGTAACCCCAAGCTGCAAACAGCTCAGGGAAAAAGTCAAAAATCAATGAAATGAAAATAAATCATGCAGGCAGCTGATTACAAATAAATTCTGACAGGTGATCATTAAAAGCCTGGCCTATAACCAGGCTCCCCTGACAAAAAAATGAGGGCAGATTAACTGCTTTTAATTTTATGTGTGCATAAGCGACAGAAAATGGGGTAGCATACCCGCACTATTTTTAAAAACTGGCTCAGGAAAAGCAAGTTTTCTCGTTTTATATTCCACTCTTGCCAACTCCAAATATGTTTCAACTTTGGAAACCCTTACAAGTTACTGGTTAACTATGAAATGCCTTGAAACTGAAATACAAAAAGTAAAATCCACATAAAGTGAGTAAATGAAATCCACGACTAGTCACCAGTCTGACTTGGGGCCAAAGAGTCTGTTGACAGGTTTGGGGTGTTTTGGGGGGTGTTTTATTTCTTTTTAATGAGAAAGGAATGTTGCAGACCTTTAAGACTTTTCCATTTCATCCTGCTCCACAACTTTTGTCCTTCTATTTATTTATTTTGCCTTCTTATCAGATGATTCTGACAATGACTTCACACGCTGAGCATGGCAAATGATCAAGCAGAAGGGAGAGGAGTGGTTTCCTGCTCCCAAGAACACACTTTGCTCTAGCTAACCTTGTGTGAGCAGAAGAGCACAATAAGTTACCCTTAGACTGAAAAAAAAAAGAAAAGCTTTAGTTTTCCAAACTTTCATGTTGACACTATTCCCCAAACTGCGATCTCAGACATGCTGGTGTCAAGCCATAGCAGTTATTCTGGATTTGTACTAGCATCTCTAAAGGGATGATTTAAAATGTTAACAGACAAATAGAAGACTTCCACTGATACCAGATGGGTTTGAAACGCATGATCAGAATTTGGCTCTATGCTATCTTCTTTGCCTACAGCTTAAGGTAACTATAGATGTAATTTATCAACTCTGGTCAGAGTTGCACTCAGCTTATGCTAGTTTAAACAAGATTTATAATTTTTTTGGAAAATTTAGTTCCTGCCCCACACGCTGTGGCAAATTTTACTGTGCTCAATACAAAATAAGATTGAGGCCAAGATTTCAAACAGGAAGTGTTGCCTTTAAGTTTTACCTTCAAAATAACTACTCAGGCTACAACTCTTATGTTCTCACATCAAATACAGGTCAAAAAAAAAGTTCACTTTCATGGTCCTTCTCCCTGTTCATTTAACACCATGGCATTTATGCATTACTATTTTGTGTGCTTTTTACTAGCTAATAGCTAGGCTACCAATGAAGAAGAGACAACAGGAAAGTTTCCTTGGAATTCTTGCAGCTTTCTGACAATTTAAACAAAAATCCTTGTGGAGCAACTTAGCAATACCTAGAGCTTTTTTTTTCTTTCTTTCTTTTTTTTTGGGTACAAATCACTTGAATCATATTGGCCCTCTCTGAGCTGCCCGTCAACTGTACAGTGAGACGTAACGATTTACAGTGGGGAGGAAGGCTCATGCCAAAATCCACAGGAAGTTCTTAGGGCTGATTTACCTGGTCTGACTGGGCTCTGCATGCAGTTCTGCGACACCATGCCTGGATGGACTGAAGTAGAAGCCCTGCTGCTGAGGTCCATGACAGAAGGTGATGCTGAGGTAGCTTGCTGGAGACCTGGCTGGTGAGGGCTATGCTCATGCTGGTTTGGGCTGGGTGGAATGCCATTTTCTGAGAGGAATTCTTCCAGGTCCATGTATTCCAACTGGAAAGTGTCTCCATCGTATGGCAGTGTCTTGTCCCACAATGTTGGGCCCAAGAAAGCTGACTGAGGGACTGTGGTACTGGTGCTGTCATCATCTAACTTCTTCTCTTTGTCTTTTTCTTTACAGAATGCTTAAACAAAACACATAATAAAAATATAAGAACTGAGTAGTTAAAATACTACTACTTCACTTATTTCCCCTGCACTCTCAGTTGTAAGAAATGAATACTTGCTTTATAAAAATAACTCCCTTGATTCACTCTGTTTAGTAAAGAATTGAAGGGTCATGCCAACTGAGCACCTTTGCTGGATCCAACCATATTTTGTTTTTTTCTTCTCTCCGTTTTTAGTTAACAATTCCACTGCGCGAGTGGATTTGAATGTCAGCTTCAATAAGTACTAAAGGACTTAAAAGCAAGTATTTGAGTTAAAGCAAAAGGGAAGATGTTGCTGTATTCTGCCGAAGAGGAATGGTCTTGACCTAAACCTGAAGTATTTATTACCCTGTCCCTCAAATTCAATACCTGTTTTCCTTGCTTTAAGTCTGCCTCATACTAAGCAATAAATTACAAAACATATTATTTACATAAATAATAATGATGTTAATCTTGCTAATGTTTTACAGTTACTAACTTACAATGGTAAATTCTGACAGAATACATATTTTGATGTGCAGGATAGCTAACAAAATATTCAAGGGCAGAATGAAAGCTAAAAAAAAGTTAAAATCACGTTTCCTACCCATTTCTACAACAATATCCACCGATTTCAATAAACAGTTTGAAGTGAAACACCTGATTTCTCCAAAATATTTGCAAGAATCTAAACAGATAAAGCTTTCCGTCAACTGCCATGCTTTCATATCTTTTTAACCGCACGCAACAACCCCGGCGAGACCCTTCAGGTGGCTTCGCGATGCAACTCGGAGCGCTGAGGACGGAGTCTTGAAGCCGCAGGACCTTTAGTCCTTCCACAGCTTCTGTCCCCGACGCGCACCTGAACCGCCACAAACCCGGAGCGCGATCCCGCCCGCACCACCTCC
>VXAL01000775.1:15264-47457 GCA_013399475.1 Chauna torquata | reverse complement strand
CGAGGCGGCCCCCGCCGGGCCGGCACCGGGCCCGCCGGCAGCGGCGTCGCTTTGCTCGGCGGCTGTCGCGTCTTCTGAACGCGCTCTGCCTTCCCGGGAGGAAGGAACCGCCAGAGCAGCGGGGAGGAGGGCGAGCGGCGCGGGGGAGCAGGGTCTGGGTCGCCCTCAGCACCGACTGGGAAGGCAAACGGGTCCCGGTAACCGGAGCGCCTCCGGTTTATGGCCCGGCCGACCCCACCGCAGCCCTCCCGCAGCCGGGGAGGTGCGCGAAGGAGAAGCGACTGCAGGTTGAGGTTCAGCTGTCGCGCCCCACGCGGGGCAGCACCCGCGGACAGCGGCACCTCTCCACCCGCGCTGCGCGGGGGGGTCACGAAAGGCCAAGCGAGTACGGCCGGACACCCGCACCCCGACCGGGGCTGAAAACCACCGGCTTCTGAAGGCGGGGTTGTGAAGCCCCGGGAGCAAAGCCCGCCCCGTGCTCCCCTCAGCGCAGCGTGGGCGCGGGCGGCGGCCCCGCCAGCAGCGCTGCGGGCCGGACACCCCCGACTGCCGCCATTTGCTGGCCGCGGGGCGCGCCGCTGGNTGATCTGCCCCCACCTTAAAAAAAAAAAAAAAAAAATTTTTTTTTTCTTTAAGGTTTAATTGAATGTGGGAGAGACAGGTTTGGAGCTGCTTTTGGGTGATGGCAGAGGAACTTCTCTTAAGTAATCTGGGGTGGTTCCAAAAGGCATTCCAGTTCTCAGAAAAATAAAATTACTAGTTGCTGCTTATGTGCTGTG
The DNA here is from genome assembly GCA_013399475.1 of Chauna torquata. NCBI lineage: Eukaryota > Metazoa > Chordata > Aves > Anseriformes > Anhimidae > Chauna > Chauna torquata. Next base: position 46,678 of record VXAL01000775.1, on the reverse strand, counting down.
AGTTGAAAGATTAATAATTTTCTCTGCCAACATTTACAGTCAGCCCTTACCATGACAGTAGATCAAATACATGTACGTGCCTGGGCAGCTGACCTGGTTTGAACTCAGCAAGCGTTACTCTCAGTGATGACTGCATTTTTGGAACAGATACTTCGCTATGCTTTTTAAAGCAACCATAACCTTGTAAAGCATTAACCAGCCTCTCAAGCCCATTTCAAGTGCCTGGTGCCCTGGGTGCCTTGGGGGATTATGAAGACCCAGTAGGTATAAGCAACCAATTAAATGAGATGACAGAGCTGGGCTGGGACAAGCAATAAAGAAGTAGCTGGCCTGTTTTGCTGTCGGATGTTTCTCTGAATAGGGACAACTCCCAGCTGGTGCCAATGGGAGAAACAACTCAATCCTTCCATTTATTCCTCTGCACTCCATTCCTATTCCTTTCTCACTTTTGGCTTGCATGCAGCAGGAAGACAGTTCGAAATAGCTGTTCTTGCATGCTCAGGCTGTTTGATTTTGGAAGTTGGCGCTGGTTTTACTGGAGATAGAAGAGCACCCACGAGCAGAGAATAAAACAGCCCATCCCCAGGCAGAGCTGTAAAAGGCAGAAGGAGTGAAAGGTGCAGGAGCTGAGCATCTTCTCCTTATTCACAGTTTCTATTGAAGTCAATGACCCAGATTTCTCTGACTTCAAATGGCTGTTTTCAGAGAGCTTGCCAGAGGCATGGTGCTGGGGAAGGTCAGGCAGAATTTAGCCTGAAGTATTCTGCATGCATAGGCTTATCGGATCTGGATCTGTAAAACTTGATACCGAACACCCACTAGTACCTGACCACTACCCCTGGGCTCCAGTCCTGCAAGGCAGCTGCCCTGAGCTTGGGATTCCTTTCTGTCCTGTACTTCTGCACTCAGTTCTGCGACAGCCACCTCACTCCCAGGTTTCCCTCTTCAAAAAAAAATTGCAGAGAACCCAAACCAGTTTTAATCCCATGGTATTATTAAGATCCCAGAAATTTCGTAAGACTCTTTTCTTTGGCAAGGAAGCCTGATCTTCTGCTGGAAAACTGGGAGAAGTCCTGCAGACAACAATCAAGCTTCCAAACAAAGTCATTAGGAGTCAAACTATGTCTTATTAGGAAAGATAAGATTTTTTTTTTTTTTTAAACGTACTCCCACTTTCAGTTACATGCAGCAATGGAACAGGTTCTCAATATCAACATCAGGCTGCAGCACCCTTCCTTAAAATTTATCCTCATGTCTCTCTTATGGCCCATTTAATTTATTTTAATTCTCTCATCAGAAATTTCAGCTGGAAACTAGTTGTTCTCTCCATATCAGAATATACACATTGAGTATGTTTAATAGCAGTGTACCAAGTTCCCGTGTTTTTGGGATCCTACTTTTGCAAATGCCATAACACAACAGAGATGAACAACAAACACTGTTGTAAGAGGCAAATATACCCTGAATTCTGTGCATGTATCTCCCTACTTTATTTGATACCGCAAGTCTGATTAGATCTCTAAAGATTACAGTTTAAAAGGGCTTGGAAAAAAATAGAGTATTAGTAACTTCTGTTTTTTAAATGTATTTCCAAACATAGAATCAGCTTTACTGATACTCACTGAGCATCCAAAATCTGGGTATCAGTCGTATGCCTCAGTGTTTATCAAAAGAAAAGGAGGTATTTTCCCATAATCGTTTGTTGGCTCTGCCTTTGCAGCATCCAGGGCTGCTGCTTGCTGTGACGCAGGATGGAGCAGCTGTGCACTAGGAATCGTGCTCAGAGTGCAAGGAGCAGATCCTGGGCACCACAAGTCCTCCTACCTCTCCCTTCAGCTGTGGTCAGCAGCCCCCTGCAGAAGTCCTGCTGCCCGTTTCATCTTCTGAAAGAGCAGATGAATTACTAATATCTCCTGTAAGGACAGATGTGTATGGAAAAGATGTACATTAAAAGAGATGCATAATAGTTGCCATTTCAAACGTGTTCAGCTTTGTAAAACTGTTTTCATGCATTTAAGAGAAATGTGTAAGTTAAAGGAGATAAATACAATGGTAACTGTCAGCTGCACCATATAAACCCTCAGTATTCGTGTGGAGGCAAGAAACCATAGAAAGATTGCTTGTTTGTTGCTTTATTCTGCCTTTGACTTTTTTTTTTAATCTCATGTTTTCTTTTAAAATTATCTGCCCCAATCTGCAGAAATGTAGACGCATAATTGACTATATTTGGATATAAGATATTCTTACCTGTATGCTTTCCTGGTCAGGCATTGAGACTATAAGCTATACTGAAAGCCTCAGGCAGAAACCTATTCTGAAAGCATCAGAAATAACTGTCATATCAAAACAGCTCTGTATTAATTTTACTCCCATTCACTTTTTAAGCCTTTAAAAAAAATTGTAAAACTAATTAATTGCCTCGCAGAGTAAGTTGTTCATGAAGGCTCACTACTAGCATTTTCATAGGCAGTGTGTTTTGTTTTGTTTTAAACTGCCAAGGGGCATAAACATACTTACAGTATTCTGTAGCCATCTGACAGCGTGTGTGCAAGGAAATAAAGATGTCCTCCTGTATTTTCCCTTACATGGCTTTGACCTGGAGAATACATTATTTTGATTGGCATAAGAAAGAAGGCTGTGGTCTATATTTTTACTGTTTGTTATAGCTGTTACAAACTTATCAAAGGAAGAAATAGAGGCTTTTTAGATGGCTGCTTGCCAGCATCACTGATCAGAATTTTAATGAGATTTTTCTTTTCGAGGCCTAAATTAGGTCTAATTAACAATATATAAAGAAAATATACAATGCCATAAAAGGGATGAAGCCTGCTGTCTCTTATACAGAATGTGTTTTGATCTCTTAACAAATAGAATTGTTAAGCAAAATACAAATTTTTATGCTGGTTAAATATATACAGGTTTTCTTTACTGTTATGCATTAATTAACAAATTGCCTTTAGAAAATGTAGTCCTATACTTTTAAAATAACTTTGAAATCTCTGAAGGGGAATAATGCGAGTGCTTCTGGCTGAAGCCCTCTCTATGATTGCCATTCACTTTGACACAGACTCCTGAAAACTGCAGTCCAACACATGCCGCAGTCACAGTGACAGGGTAAGCTGTTCCCTTTTACTTCCCTTATGTACTCCATTTGCCATCAACACATCTTTGGATGGACCATGTGTGCCTATTGTTTGTGGGCTGGATAACTAGCCTGCAGCTCTCATTTCCCAACCATCATAAAGACACAGTTATATTTAGTCCACACACAGTTTTCCTCCAAGCATTTAGGACAGAAATGGATTAACAACTACACAACATCATCCTCAAAACACAGCATTGTTTCTTCCCCCGCAAAGTATATATTGTGCAAAGAAAGAGGAATAAACCAAAATGACATTCCTCTTTCCCCTTGCAAGATTTTGTTGTTACTTATGGTTCCCTCCTGGGCTGACTTATCTGTAACAGACAAAATATTTTTAAAAAGGGAAGCATCTTTAATTAGAGTTGCTCAGATGCCGCTTAATGCGATTAAACACCTAGAAGTACAGAATTACAACATCTGCTTAAACAGATCATTTTAGTCATAAACTGAAGCCCTTAACCAGGAAGTCTCTTGCAAAGCCTTTTTCCAACTTTCATGTTTAGTAAACAAATCTCATTTCTTTATCCCTGTTAAATCCGTATCACTTCTGATTCATTTAGCTCATGAAACTAAAGCTGAATAGCAGCAGTAACAGTGGGGGTAAAACCAACAACAACAGTGAAGAAACAAGCAAAAAAAAAACCACCAAAGCACAGCAGAACAGACCAAATAAAAAAACCCTAAGTACTCCCTCTTGCACAAACTGCAGGTCACCAGTTCAAGTGGTGTTGGGTTGAAGCGTTCAGAACACTTGAACAGGAAAGTGCTTTAAGGCTTGCTCTGGACCAGGTCTATCTGGAAAGCTGTAGGTAGAGTTTATGATAATTGGCAGCATCTGTAGTTCAGAAGAATAGTCTATCAAGTGCCCATGAGCTTTGAACTAACATCGGACACATTCTAAGTAAGCTTAAGTAGCCATTTCAAATGTGTATTTCTTGAAGTGTGTAAATAAATATATTCACAGCAATTTTAAGGAAAGAGCCAAACCACAGGACAGAGTGCGCCAGAATCATTTTGCATCTGTTACAACACTCAGGATAATGTTTTGGTTGATTTATAGTGGAAATATTTGTTTTTCAGCTGGAATTTTGGTAACTCAGAACAGCTGTTCACGGCAACACTGGAATACTGTCTACCCATGCTTTGCTGTTGAAGCAAGTGGCGTTACACATTTAAACTAACCTAGGTTAGTCTAACCTGAAGTCTAATATACGGTGAGGTTACTGATCTTAGGAAAGGTACAAAGTAATGGAGGTGCTGGTGGAATCCAATATGATTATTTTTCCATTTTTATCAGAATCACAGGGCATATAACAATGCATGCATGCAAAAAAAAAAAAAAAAGCTGTTAGATTTTATCTGCTTTGTGAATCTGAATGGAGGAGAAGTACTTGTCTATCAATTTAATATTTTTTTCAAAGCTTTGTAGTGTTGAACCGACTCATCTTTCTGACTTTTTTCCACCCTCACTGAGGTAGGGAATGTTTCTTGAGAAGGAGAGAGAGGCAGGTTCTTGTAATGAAAGTTATTTATTTCTTCTAAAGAATTCGCTAGTTGCCTTTAAAATCATTAAGAATTCAGTATATTATTAAAAAAAAAAAAATCCTACTCATATTACCTGAAGATCTCTGACTACAGAACAGTCACAAGTACAGTCCTCTCTTCCCCAGTGGAGTTACTCACATCCTTCAACATTTGTTGGAGGCAGAGAGGGAGGCTGTGTCCGTGCTCATGAAGTTAGGTGGGCAGGCAACATGTTCTGACACCAATCGACATCTTTGTGTTTGCTTCAGTGGCACTGAGCTCAGAAGTGTACAGCACTTCTTCCATTTTGGACAGACTACCTTTTTTTTCCTCCCCCTTTTTTTTTTCTTCCCCCTGTGGAGGCCAGACAAATAGCATCCATCAGCTATTTGCTGATGCGAGTTCCAGATTGTCAGTGGAGTTGTGCCTGATGTCTTTACCTTACGAGGGCTGTTGTTTCTTCTAGGAACTTTCAGCTTCTCTGCTGCAATGTTCTTGCTTCCCAGGAAAGATCCGCATAAGCTGGCATGCAGCTATTTAATGGTTATCCCGTTTGCAGCTACATTTCTTTCCAGGTGGCATCACTATATTCCTAATGGCTGAAAGCACTAGCAATGTCAGAGAGGATTCAGTTACTCATTTCTACCTGGAGCAAGGGCTTTGAATTGCAGTTTCTGCGTTGAGCTCTGGAGGAGGTACGCAGAGATGCTCCCTCGCTGGTTTGATGCGCTCGCAGCAATGCCCGATAACGCCCAGCCGAGGGAGGGCTGCGTGCTGCCGGGGGCACAGTGCCCCGCTCCGCACTCAGCCCCGAGTGCTTCCAGCTGAGAAAGGGAGCACAGAGCACCCGAGCAGGGCTTGTTGCTGGGCCGCAGCTGTTTTACACCTGTGCCTCGTCCTCCTCTGAGCCATCACTGTGCACCATTAGTGTTTGGAAGAACTGGAATCTCAGCACAAGAATGCAGTACAAATGCAGATTTTACTAGAACGTATTCTCTGCGAGCAAGTTAGTATTTGTAGCAGTGACATGAGTCACCTCCTTAGATACCATGGATACAGCATTTCATCCGGTAACTCCATTAAGTACAATCAGCTTGACACAACGTTTTGCTCTTGCACTTGTACAACCAAGCGGTTGCCTGTTTTGCTCCTTCAGACTCTCCTTCCTCTGTCCTGGCCAGATCCGAAGCCAAACGGCATTTGAAATGCCTCCAGCGCCACAAAGCCTCCACGCAACGGGAACAAAAATCCTGCTGCTGCAGGCTTTTAGACAAGCTTTTTAGAATATGTGTGATGTTTTGCTCAGACATTCAGCACCATTATTTTATCTTGGTCATTATCTAACTGACTTGCCAATGTATATCATGTGACTTCTTCCTTGGAAAAGCTGTCCCTTCTGTGAGCAGTGCCCTATTGCCTCCTTATCTGAAAATTGCTTGAGCAGCAGGCTTTAGACCCAGGCATCCCTGCAGTAGTGGAGTGCTGGGCTCTCACACCTGTCTGCATCCTGCGCTCCTGGTCGTAGGCTTGAGAAATGCAGTCATCCTCAGTCTGCTTATCATCCGTTATACTGGGGTTTTGACTTCAGAGACTAGGAAACAAAACTGTCTATAAGTGGGAAAGGCTTTTTGAAACCATAATGGAATCAAAGCCCAGCTTTTTCATATCAGGTGACAAGGCCAGAGCATCAAATTACAGGCAAGAAAGAATGGAGCTTGACCTGCAGGAATTAGGCTGCCACTGAAGAACGCAGATGATAGCTTTGAAAGGACAACAGATCCAGAAAGCTTCCGTGGGAAACTGGCACAATGCAGTGCATCTAGGAGGGACTAGGCACATGGGGATGGGGGTGCAGAGCGGTAACACGCACCTGTAGGTTTTTGTGGGTTTCCCTAGAGCTACAGGGCACCTCAAGACGGAGACCCTAATGGGGTGGGAAGAGACACGCCACAGCACCGAAAGGTGCAGGAAGATCTTAAGAGAGTAACGTGCATCCCAGGTGAATATTTGCAGGAGTTCGCTGTGTGATTTCATATATAAATAAGGTAACAAGGTCCATTGTGACACTGACAGATTGCAAGCTTCTTGGACACGTCAGCTGGGTACATGTTTCTAGCAGTGAGTTCTGCAGTGGTACATTATATTTGCCTCACCCTCACACGAATACCCTCTTGTTGCTCTCCCAAGCCCTGTTAATGCACAGTTCAGAGGCTGGGAGATGGCATCTGCTTAGCACCCAGGCTGGCCTTGATCTTGGGTGTTATAGGTTGCTGCACTTCGCTAGCACAGACAAACCATCTGATAACTGCTCCTCGCAGGAAACTTGAACTGAGAGCCCAGCTAGGTCTGGAGGGTTTGATCCTGCTGGGTGCCGAGCGCTTCTCTGAGCTGTCCTCAGTCCATCAGAGGGAGGTGGAGGCACTCCCCATGCTGCAGGATCAGACGGCTGGAACAGGAAATCTGTGCAGGATACTGCTCCTAAGAAAGCACTGATTGCTCTGGGTTACTGGTAGGTAAGCCTGGTTTACTTACGAGTTGCACCAAGGTCCTTTGGAAGCCAGTCAAAGGCATGATTATGGTAAGATTAGTAGCTCACGAGTAATCTGCTGAAACAGCTCACTCTCACTGGCCTGTTGTAGTTTCTCAGGTAGTGTACCGCAGTGTCATGCAGACTGGTTTTTAAAATCAAAGAAATCTGTGGAAACACTGTATTTCTGTCATAAAGGTCAGAAAATGATCCATCATGGCCCGTGCCAGTGTCTTTTCTGAAAGGGTAACACTGGCTTTATTATAAATGTAAGGTTTGCTGTCCTCTGAAGTTGCTTGCAAATTTTAACAAGAAGTAAAATATGCATGAGCTCCTGGGGTTGGGATTTTGTAGCTCTAACACACACTGCAGTTACAGACATGAAACTTTGTTCTTTTGGTTCATTTAGAGAACACACATTTCAGCACTCAGAGACACCCCTACAACTGGGCATCAGCATAGCCAGCACTAACGAGAATTTACAAATCAATTGCAGAAAAAAAATAATTTTAAGCTTTCCGGTTTTATGCTAGATAACAAGAGAGATGATTTTTTTCCCCAATATTTAGAGGAGTTCCTCTCAAAATTACAAAATTCAGCCTGACTTAGCTTTTTCCCAGGTTGCAGGTGCTGCAGGGAGGAGCTGCTCTGCCCTGGCAGGAGGACGTGGCACCGAGCGCCGTGCAGCCCGCGACCGCCTGTCCCCGCGGCCCCGCTCACCCAGAGCCCGGCGGGGTGGGCGGCAGGAGCTGCTCCGCGCTGGGGCCTCCCCAGGCTCTCCGCTTTCATTCAGGCGTGGGGCTTTCTTTCTGCTCCAATAGCTGCCATTCCCTGCTGCAAACAAAGACGTCAGCCAGGCTTCCTGCAGCAGAATTTTGCTCTGCGTGAAAGTCGGCCGCGTTTCCCCGTCCCTTGGTTTTTAGGTCCCGTTTTACAGCTGCTCGTGCGGCTGCCGTAAAGATCAGAGCAGTCTGGCGCCAAGCAAGCCCACAGCAGTACTGCCATGGGGTTGTCCAAGACACGTAAGCTTTCACCCGAGCGCTGGGATCTTACCAAACTAACCAGGTTTAGTGACTTCTTGTGCCTTGCTGTTTGGACAATGAGGACACCGTTTGCTTGCCTCGCGACCTACAGAGGAACTGCGCCGCCCCCGCGCGTACCGGCCTTGCTGTGGACGCAGCAGAGGCTTCCCTGGAGACCCCGTGCCACTGCTGGTGGTGGCTCCAGGGCGAAGCCTGCCAGCAGCCTTCGTCCTCTCTGCGCCCCGAACCACGCACAAACATCAGGAGAGAGGCAGCCTGCTTGTGACCTGGGTTCAAGGGGCTTGAATTTCAACCCCCCCACCCCAGGTTGCATGAGCTGGCACAGGACTTATCATGGCTGAGGTTCATATCCAGAATCCGCATGTAGATTAAAAAAAAATCTTGACAGAGAAACTTTCAAGAAAATCTCTTGTTAGGCAGTAGTCTCTACCGGTAATTACCATGCTTTCATCTGTAGCTGTCATTGCACTGTAAAAAGTGGCTGTTATTCCCACTTTAGGGAAGAAACAGATGTTCTAGGGACTTCTGAATAGATTAATACAGAAATTGCACGCCTAAAAGGTCTTCTAGAAAATCCCATCATTGTCACATGGCTGATTTTGTTCAGCGCACCCAGGAATTCAGCAGATCTGCTGCTCGTGCTTTGCTTTGCTTTGCTTCTGTACTCTTCCTACTTGCTTTAAAGCAACAGTTTTGGTTTGGAGTTTTCATTTTACTCCCATTCTGGGGCAGAGGAAAAGCTGAACTGGTACCAGCTATCAGCACTTTCTTTTCAAGGCAAACTTTCAGGTAGGGATTTGTTTGAAACTCCTTGGGGTTTAATTTGGTTTTGTGATCAAGAGACACAGAAGTCGCATTTGTGCAATCCAATTAGGCTCCAGCCCCGGCAGGGACGTGGCATAGTGCACGTACGTCCAGCTGACTCGTGTCCTTCCCCGCTCTCAAAGCCTTCGGCCTCCGTGGCAGAGCTGAGCTTCTTGTTGCAGGTACCTGGGATTACTGCAGACTCAGTTCACCTGTATGGGAGGTGTCAGAGTTGCAGTTTTTCCCTTGGTAGGTGGCAGGGAAAAGGGCAAGAGAAGAGCCACAGGCAGATGTTGCGTTGGCATCAGTGCCGTGAACAAGTACTAAAGGCAGGCAGTGCTGGAAGTGTTCAGGAGGCTGTGCAGTGCTCTTGGTCTTAACGAGGAATTACGAACATTTCTGTGGATAGCTCTACTCATCTCTACTCATTTAAGGCTCCTGCCCAGAATTAGAATCCGTCAGTACCTTTGCTTTTTCTGGAATGAGGGCTCTCCACTACAATAAGCTAAAAGGCGTCAGAGTAAGGAGGAGCACGCCTGGCGATGTTCCCCTCTCAGGAACCAGACCTCACGCGCTGCGGGTTCAAGGATGCCATGCCCTGAGCGCAGGGCTGCGTGCCGCTGGCTGCTCTGCCAGCTGCACCGCGTCCCTCGACTTGCCTTTCCAATCTGGCTGTAGCAGAAAAAGGAACTGGATATTCCTCCTCACTGGGAGAGCAACAATTTCCCTCAGCCACATCAGAAACCAAATTGCTAATTACCCTGCTGTGCTGCTCACCTCTCCGTGAGGCAGCTTTCCCTCGCCTGGAGGAGTCCTCTTGTAGAACCCTCTCGTGCTGTGGCAAAACTTCATTCCTGCGGGCTAAGCCATTTTCTTGTAAGAGGGAATCTATATTTTCTGAACATGCCGTAGTTGTTAAGGCCTTTTCCTTCACTTCCCTGAAACTGTATCCACTTGTAAGTAGGTTAATTTGTGTGTACCTAACAGTCAGGACAAGCAACGATAACAAACCTTGACTGAAACAGACTCCAGAGTTTTGCACCAAACATCCCTGAGCACGGCAGTAAAACAGACTTTTCACTTATCTTCAGCCAGCCACAGGACTTTCCTGTTGTGTGCATTTACTGCTGATTTGAATTTTGTTTTTTATATCATTTGCTACAGGAACCTAAATGGTTATTGGAATGCCATAGCCCATATGACCGTGCTACTTCCATGCTACTTCAGCATATAAAATCAGAACTACTTAGGCACATACATATTTTTAAGAACTTAGGCTCAAGTGACTACACCACATTCCCACAGATGAGCAGACAGAGGAATGAACAGGATGAGATTAATTGCGTTTACACATTTTTCTTTAATGATAAAATGATTCCTTTTAGTTGCATCTTCCAAAAAGCCAAATAACAAGACAGTCATTCTTTAACACAGTGGGTGTCCTATTTCCTGTTCCTCTGCATCTTTATCATTTACAACACTTCCGTATTTAATGTGAAGGAACGGTATGTTCTGAGAGCGACAGGCAGCTTTCTTAATGGGCTCGTCAGCTCCTCTTCATGCCATGACATCAATTATGTACAGTTGTCTTTGACTTGGAATTTGTAACCCCCATGGTGACTAATTACAGTACCTAACGTTAGGGTCCCCGGTGGCACAGACTAGAGATTAATAAATGCAGTTCAGCCCGCTGCTTGGGGGCTGAAAACTTCCCTATCCCTGGAGAGCTCAGGGCTCTTGGTTTTCTGAGGCCATTGGGGTTGGAAAGGCACAGCAATGCGTTACCAGCCATTTTGGAGAAAAAATGAAAACATTAGAAGGAACCCCAATGCTTTGCCTTTCCTAAGATCCTTTCTTGTTCCCATATCAGTGCTATTATTGTTACATGTTTATTTTAGGCCACAAACATAATTTTATTTCTTTTTCCATTTTAATCATGTTTTAATGAGTTCTCTTCACATACAAGAGCAAGGAATTGTTCTTAATGATGATAATAATTGGGCCATAGGGAAACATTGGCTGCTTAATAGCTAAAGAGCAGAGTACTTTAAAAGAGATTAAGGCATTTCTGATCAGTTTGTGGCATCTGGGGGTCAGGGTGAAATCATGACTTACCCAAACTCTGGCAAAACGCTGATTTTTCGTGGTTTGCTTTTACCCAAGAGGTCTAGCTATCAAACTGACATTGCCCATAACGGTATCAGGCCACCGATTTCGCATTAGTTCACCTCACCTGTTGTTGAGGTAATTTAAAAGGGATGTGCCTCTTGAAAACAGGAGTCCTAAAAAAAAAAAAAAAGAGCAAACTGTAGAGCAGCTTCTGCAGTGAAGCTGGTGGAACTACAAACCAGATCATTGTCCTTTCTGTCATTCTGAGAATAGCCGAACATAGAAGACATACATGCTCTGATTCAAGAAATACCTTCAGAGAGTAGTTAACCCTACAGATATTTACACTCAGACAATCCTAGAAGTTGTAAATAGAGATCTTTATCACATACAGAAGATCAGAGATGGCCTTATGGCTTCGGGGACAAAATCTGCAGGGGACATGCTAACCTCCCAGAACATTCCTGAGAACGCCTAACAGGGAGCAGGAGGGGAAAAGATTTTTTTTTATTTTTATTTTTTCCTGTATATTCCCTTTGAAAGAACAGCTTTAACTAGTTTGGGTTTGACTCAGATGCTGTACGATGGGGACAAAAATCAATATCAGTCATTAGATTTCAATTTCCCATCCTAATATTTGGAAACATGAGGCACTATTTGTAACAGATTTGGGAACACTCCTTTTTTTTTTTTTTTTCCCCAACCATATGACAATGCTGAATGATACAAAACTCGTTGCATCTTTGTGGGAAGAAAATTCAATACTTTTACCTTGTAGTAAAATAACTTATCTCAAAAGAATGTTACAGAAGTATCAACGTATTAGATCCATAGCAACATCAGCTACTGTCTGGGGAAAAAAACTGGAATAAGCAACAAATAGTCAAGCCACAAAAAATAGGAAAAGAATCTGGATTGTACAACCTGCGAGATGGCTGGTATATTTAGTATTACATGAAAACAATCACCAGGGCAAGGCAAAGCTGGTTGCAAAGGACAAAGGGCAGGCTTTATTCATTAGTATTTGATTTTTGGTACACTGTCATTGCAGGCAGTAAGGGGAAAGATTTACTAAGGTATTTAGGTACCTAAACATGCCTAGCAGCATTTATAGCGGCATCTAAGTAGGTTAGGTGCCTAATTCCCATTAACTCCATCAACATCTTTAAGCTGCTGAACATCTTTGCAAAGCTGGCCCCAGAACCAGCCGACAGGTGCCTCTATTTAAACTGATGTGGCTGTGCTGATTTACAGCAGCTGAGGCCCAGGCTGATGCCCCTTGGAGCAGGGCAGTGTGGACAACACCTGAGGACCAGGAACGCAGAAGTGAACAAGACTCCTGAGCTGACTTGAAGTTTTGCTGCTGACTTAAGCCAGAACTGTGCAAAAGTGACTCAAACCTGTGTTTGCAAAAAGGGCGCTGAATTTTAGTGCTAGATTTGGAATAAGCATTAAGGTTTCTGGGTAGCTCCCAGTGAGGTTCTTGGGTGGAGCATTAAGAATCCCACGCTTCCCAGAAAGGCGAAGCCTTCACAGGCCACGTCACAGCAGAACGTGCTGAGGTATAGGAAAGCCTTTCCCCCAGGTCGGTCCTTCACCACCTGGCCTATCCCACACCCTCCTGCGTGTCGGAAACAGACTTGAAGACATCCACCGCATCGCTTGTTCCAGGTTCACACAGCAGCCTGTTGCGAGGAGCACTCGGCTAGCTGGTGCGCGTTGCGTGGGTGAGACCAGCCCGTGCCGAACGCTTGGCGTGGCTGAACCTGCCTCTCCGTATTCCGGCGTGTCAGAGGGAGCTGCCGCAGCCGCGAAACGTGTTTCCTGCAGCTCTCTGGCAGCGGGTGCTCTCCGTGCCGTGGGAGGTGCCAATGAGGCCACGCAGCAGGGAGTGTCCGCGAAGTAAATGCGTCCTGAAGGAAACCAGCTAATTACAAGGATGAGCTGCAGATAGGAAGTTTTAGGGAAACAGGAATTGCCCCTATTTTATCATACTTCTCATTTTAGTGTAATTTCTTATTCCTTAATTTACAGTAGAGGCCAAAGCTGCCAAGTGATTTCTAGATCGGATACTACTAGCTTCTGTTCCTTAAATGTCAACCAGGCAGAGTGTAAGTAAACTACAGGAGGCTCCACAGCGACCTGCACAGAAATTGTAGCAAGCTTGATTTGCTTTTCTAGCTTCCTTTAAGAATTGTTCTGAAAAAACGTAAAAAAATTTGTTAGAGCAGGAAAAGCGTGATTCATCCTCTCTCTCCTTTACTGACTTGTGGTTTTGTCCTCTTACATGCCTACAACAGTTCTAGAAAGTACACAAGAGCTTACACAGTAACATGCATAGCTTGAGTAGTAGGTGAAAAAGTGATTTGTACTATTTAATCACATAAGAAGCAAGTACTTTCTACCACTGAAATCTTTTCTCTGAAATACACAAGAGATTTCCATAACCACAATTGCTCTTAAATACAAAGAGGAACGGTAGTCTGCATCATTTATGGGTTTAAAGGGTATGGTATTAAGGAGCTTTCTAGGCAAAGTCTGAGTAAGATCACCCTTTGAGAATAACTGCTTGAGAACTGAATGTGAAATTCCCAGTGCAGAGTCTAGCACCACAGCAAACCCACGTGAATCCTGAAGGCTCCAAATGAAATCAATGTCAGAACAGATTTAGTGCTGTAAGGCTGTGTCCAAGTGAATGTAGGTGGTGTCCCTTGCCTTGTGTTAAATGTCTGTGCACAAACAGCAACTGTTTTTGTTCTTCTGATCAATCATAAAAAAATCTATAAAGGCTTCATGTATTTGCTTACATTATATCTGTACCTTTTCTATAGACTTTACTGTAGAAAACCACAGTGCAGCCATTATACTAGCCCGCTTATAAACACCAGTGGCTTAGGGCAGGTTAAGCAGCGTGGCCGTGCACTGAATATTTATGCAATGTTCCTGGAATGGCCAGCTCACATATGTATGTGTGCACGTATTTATCGGGTGGGGCTGATGAAAGGATCATCTAATTCATTGAGACACTGAGTAGTGTAACAAGGAAATTATTTAGCACCTACAAAGCTGAGTATCTGATATGTCCGTGTAGATATTTGTGTTAAGCTATTTGCTTTGATGATGGAGAATGTGCCCTTTTAAGTTTACCGGAGTATTTGCAGTACTTGAAGGGCAGTGTGGTGCAAGTATTCGGGTAAAGATTAACACCAGTGTGTAGCAGAACAGTATTTTTCACAGTATCACCTTTACATGGAAAATAAATGGAGGTACAGGAATTATTTATGGCCCCATGGCCACTCCCTTCTGAAGCCATAGTTTCATTATTTTAAAGGCTATAAAGTGCACTCTCTTTTTTTTTGACATAGTTTTTTTTTATTCTGCAGTAAAAATGAAAAGTCATTGTTTACAGTGTTGCATATTTTGACAACTGCTCTTTACAAATTCTGTTTAAATTATCCTAGAACCATTTTCTCAATATACACAGTTCAGCTTAATCAAAATAATTTCACAAAATATTTCACAGAAAGGAAGAGACAAGGGTAGATAGAGAGAAATAACCTAGGAAACAAGTATGCCAGCGTACAAAAATAGATCAGAACATTTGGAGATTCTAGGTATGAAAATGTAGCCTCAATAGTGGAGAATTTGAACTAGTGGATTATCTGAAGATGTAATGCTTACTGGAGAAGAAGTGAGATAGATGCAGAGATCTATTTCTAACATCTTTAATTTCTAGGCAAATTTATAAGAGAGAGGGAGAAATAGTCTCCAAGTTTCTGAAATGTTCTCATCTAGGGGTGGAGACAGTAAGCAGAGCCGGCAGAACGCCAACATTTTGTCTTGATTTCTCCCCCTCTCGTGCACAGCAGGCTGTGCATTGCATGCTCGGGGCGAGAGATCATTACCAGCTCCTCAGGAAGGGCGAGCAGGATGCGCGTAGCTGTCCTCCTCCAGCTGATCTACCAGAAGGACAGCTTTAAATTGCTGCTAGGTTTCTATAAAGCCTCTGCTGATGAAGCCTGCCTGATCCATAGTCTCTGTCCCTAAATAGCTTCTCCTATTTGAAACACTCAGCTAGCTGTCACAAAGCTACTAGCAGAATAAATCAAGACTGCGAGGGTCAAGTGGAGATTCAAACCTCTCTGGAACAGAATTGGAAAACTGGAGTCTATATGCAATCCGGCTATCATGGAAGTATGAACTGAAAGCGCCTGTCATAAATAATCCAAATTACTACTAAGACTACAGTAAATATTGCAGGGAATTCAGAACCTTACATACGGTTTATGGGTCACGAGTCTATGCCATTTTCCGAAAAGAGATTTAAATAAAGGTGCATCCAGAGCACCTGACCCTGCAACCGAAGCACATGCTTTGTCCCTTCAGACTGTGTTCTCAGGGAACACAAGGGAGGCTTTGAAGCATGTAGAAGCCACTGGAGCAAAATATGAGCGAAGCATTTAAGTGTTATTGCTATGAGAAGTTTTCTCAGAAACACATGTTACTGTGGGTCTGCTGAGCGAGCTCTTCCTCCTAATCCACACCACCTGCGTAGATTCACAGATAATTTGGTTCTGACCTAGTTAAAAGTACAAAACCATTTTTCCTATTTGCTTATTCAACATATCCTGACATCTTCCAGCAAAGCCTGCAAAAAACACTTTTGTGAGCTGAACTTTGTTTCTGCAGGAAGAACATTTGGTGATGTGCTCTACAGCTCAGAGGCCATATGCAGTAGATTGCTGCACTGCTCTTCAAAGAAGAAACTTGGGTCTAAACTATACATTGCTTTTGCTTCAAAAGGATCAACAGCCACAGTGTGCCTGACTTGGCATAGTCTGGTCTTTCTATCCATTCCTCTGAGTGCATGGATTTTTAAATCTAATGACAAACCTGCTGGAGACAGAACTCTAAAAAATGTGACTGCGCAGCCTCATTTCTTTGTATTGGCCAACAGAGGCGAGCTGGAGTGGAGATGATCCCTGAACCTTTCCAGGGATGTTCTGAAGTCCTGAAGTGTGCACCTCAGAAAAATGCAGACTGCAGTCTGTGCCTTCCTCACACTGTTAAAATACAGTTCTCCTTCTTGGCCAGAAGGTCAGAGACAGGGTTTTCCTTTGGAATATTCATCAGTGCTTCTGCAAAGTTTCAGATCCTTCTTTCATTCATTAGTCAACACCTACCACATATATAATATACACACACATGCACACAAAGAGCCTTCAGAAAAATACAGAATAGAATCATATATTTGACAAAGCTGGCATCGTATGTTGTGCTGTGAATAATGAGATTTAAAATATCTCGTGCTACTGAGGTACAGTGAAACCTGTTCATTAGACTGCAGTAGCACCCCCTCTCATTTTCTTTATCCTCTTTAAATCATCACCAGTGTTTACAAAATGATTTTGTTCTACTTAAAGACCGACTCTGAGGAGGTGACTGATTTCTGCTGATCCTGGAGGTGGTTTCACAGGTTTCATTGTACTTGAAACTTCACAGTTTCGACTGAAGTATTTGATGTATGTATGTATCAGTTTAGCAGAGTGCAAAAGTAGAATAAATTTCTTTCTTGCCTCATATTGGTGATGGAGTATGGTGTCCTTTACCAAAACTGTTTCTTTTTTACTTAACAACTTATCAAAGATTCATTTTCCTAAAGCCCAACCACCAATCTTAATAAAGTACTTGTTTTTAAAAGTCATCAGGGCTCCAATACGTGTAATAAATTGTCAAATTTCTATCAGCAAAACTCATTCACAAACTTCTATAACAATCAGATTATTCACACAAAAGGCATCTATCTACACTATACCCACTAGCATTGGTTAAAAAAAAAAAAAAGAAAAAGCTCACCTTGCACCTTTCAGCAAACCATCAGCTGGATTTTACCACATGAAGTACATCCAGTGGCCCAATCTAACTCTCATGCTGGTCAAAACTGCAAAAATTTCACTTCAGGTCAATGGAGTTATGCCAATACAGAAGTCATGAAAAGACCGCATCAGGTCCTAAGATAAGACGGATCTCTGCACACTGAACTGGGGCAGGTGAAGGACAGAAGAAAGACTTCTGCAGCGCCTGCATCTTTTGAGGCACCCAAGAATACACCCGCCCAAACAAATGGCAGAACTCCCTCTGACTTCAAGGGGAGAAGTGCAATCAGGTACTATTACATTAGACTAGAAACTAATTAGATTACAAAGTGTGCATCTTCTCACTAATGTACTGAAATTAGACAAACTAATTTCTGTCAGCAGACGCCCTCAGCTCTTGGGCCCCGGAGACTCTCTTATTCCATTGTTGTCATCCTCAGAGCAACGCAAGCTTAGTGCACTGGTTACAGGATGGATCCATGATGTGGTCTGTGTCACATGGCTAAAAAAGAAACAAGAAATGAAGGTGAAAGAAACAAGAAATGCTATCAGCAACCCAGAATAGGTTTACCAACCTCAAAAACAAGAAATACGAGAAGGAATCCACAATTTTCTGGCCTCGTATTGATCATTACAACACTTTCAAATACAGAATTCTCTGTCTTGCTAAACATGAGATTTTATAAGCAAAATGAGGAGTCTTCTGGGTGCTCGAACCTCGACTGAAGGTCTCACTTCCAAATAAATAAGAGAGAATGCTTTTGTAAGACTCCTGATGCAGACTAGTGACATTTCCTGTTAATAGAACTGTAGACAATTAACCCAGCAATAATGTACAGCCCAGACTATCAAAGTCTCACAAAACTCCAACAAGCTAGCAAGGTATTAACATTGCCACTGTACCAGTTAGAGACTAAGGCATAGCGGACAAGAGGAAGTTGAGCTAATGCTCATCATTAAGATATTTCTCTTTTTGCAGAAAAAGGTTGATGAATAAAACTAAAAAAAGGTGTACTTTATATGTCCTGTAGAACAAATTCTGAGGATGCTCCCACAGGCTTTACACATGTAGGTAATAAAAGGGACTATTATTTTTAAAGGCTTAAACCCTATACTTGAAATGCAGTCTAAGATGCTTTACAGTTTTTGTTAAGCTTCTATATGAATGGAAAGAACCTGCTCAAGGCTTAGTAAGGACAGATAAATGGAATGGGCTTACTGTTTGAGGGTGAGAAGACGGCACACCTTATGATTGGTAGTGTGCGTGCTAGCCATACTGTGTGTGGGCAAGACACAGCCTCTTCTCCCTTCTGGAATAATGTGTTCTTGGTAAAGGAAATAGCTTCTTTTCACTTAAAAAAATCTTGCTAATAAATTCACCGTTTTTATAGTCAAGTCAGTGCAAAGATGAATTTTGTAATACAAGTTCATTGCAAGAAGTAGCTGAAAAATATGGCACATATAATATACACCACAAAAGACAAACGGTTTCTCTCAGTAAGTCTCACAACTTCTAACATTCACTGTACCTAAAGCCCTGCCGGTACTCAGCTTTCAGGTGCATCGGTTTAATAAATTTGAAGTGCCATGATGGAACTACTCTAGATTTACCTTTTCAAGTGAAAATAGAGTTTGCCTTTCTGTCTTCAAGAATGCTCTCTTGAATAGCTGATTACGGAAATCAATACATTAAAGTAGGAGTTTCTGAGTCAATGTTACACTACGCTGACTTATGGCTATGGGGATCACTTTTCCAGTAACATGATTGTGTTACGATTTTTCCTTGCATTCACACCTTTCATTTGAATACACTGAACTTAGACTAAGTTGAATGTGAAGAGAACAACAATACTGTTCCTCAAGAGGAAAATATGATGCTGGTGTAAATCACTTCTGGAGCTGCATTAACTAGATAACCTCTCTCTGAACCGGTAATCTGTGAATATAGCCACTGTTTCAACTGAGGCACTGTCTGAGTAAGGACCAAGCAAGGGAAAAAAATGTGGCAAATAAAGGTCACATCCTCAGTTCTTATCCTTAAAAAAAAAAAAAAAAAAAAAAACCAAACCTCCAGTTATGTGTAAGAGCAATGCATAAGTGGTTTGTTTTGTTTTTTTTTTTTTTCTCAGAGCAGAACTGGATGGACTCCATTCCTTCCTAAATGTGTTACAAAAATGTACATCACCTTACTGGAGCTGTAGAGATTGATTTCACAAAAGTTAAAATCCAGGAAGTACAACTGAACAACAGGTAGCTACAGCAAACACAGTGCAGCAGATACTTCTCAAGTACAGTACCCATGTGATTCTAAGAAAGTGGATAAGCATCATTCCCATTATTCCACAAGATAGGGAAACATGTATTTATGTTTCTATTATAAATACATTTATATTTGTAAATCTACCAAGGAAGATGTCTTTGCTGTATTTTTCTGCAATGTTTTCTATAATGTCAGGAAATGCCATCAATATTTTTTCATTAAAAAAAATCAGTCGTTATGGCTTACACTGAAGACAGCACTATTAAATTCCAGCCTATGATTTCGTTTATCTGCACTAAGACACAGAACTCCTTCCAATACCTGCGGAATCGTGGGAGCTGAAAGAATGAGACTCCATCCATTCCATCTCTGCTAATGCCAGATTTACCGCCTGTAGTACTATTTTAAGTGTTTATAGTGCCTCCTTTTATCAAGCCATTTCTCAGCAATTCATTACTAAATTTAAATAAGAACCAAATTCTTTTCTTTTATTTTTTTTTCTCATTTGATGTTCCCCTGTAGCATGCCTTGACCTGCTGTGCACCTATATCCTTAGCTCTGTTTTCTCATGAGCACGCAGTATCAATTCTGTGAAATGGGAGAAATTGCATAGGAGTAGAAGAGTTATGTGAAAAAGCATTCACGGATCTTTGGTGTAACCAATTAAAAATTCTTTGTTGTGTGTTTATTCTTCAGAAGATTTGCCTCATACATACTTTAGGACCAGGAAGCAAATGCTAGCATGCCTAACTTTCTGCCAACTGTTACAAGAACCGGATTTTATTTTCATACAAATAAATGTAAAAATTCTTCTGTCCTTTCATAGTGTAGAATTATGGCACTGAAATTAGGAATAAAATTGCCTATATTCAGTGGCATAACATTGGTTAATCACCAGTAAGACAGAAGAGAACTAGTTTTCATCCATTTTCAAAATCTGAGGCCAAATTTTGCTCTAATGTCAATTCACTGTAAAAGCTTCTGATATGAACCAAGTTCTTTTAAGCTTGCACTAGCTAGCCTTTATCCCACGAACACTTCTAGTAGAACAGTTTGTTTTAAACCCCTTGTTAAAATTCTTACTAGGAAAAAAACTCTTATAAATAAACATTAAGTCCAGATAACAACTCTCCCATAGTAGAAAGACGCACACTATATGAACAGATTATTTAGATAAAGAACAAATGTATAAACCCCCAGCTATTTATTTTTAGCTCCCCACAAGTTCTGTGGCTAAAGAGCTTTGACATAATCAGTCCAAAGAGATAATCCCAGATTTACTGGTTTGCAGAACATTCCTGTATTAGAAATACATCCTCTCTGATTTGTGTGTTAGGGCCATCAATATGAGTGAGAGGGAATTCAAACCTAACTCTAGACTTTGCTTAATTGAAGAAACTGTTTTGATATTAAAGGAAGATATGGAAAGCCAGCACTACAAATTCTAAACGTAAAATGCTTTCCATTTGCAAATGTTCTAAAGATTCATTTCAAATTTTCAGAGCAATTGACAATATTTAAAGATTTGCAGGTTTTCAAACAAGTCATTGCAATCAGAAGGTAGCCAAATTTGTTGTTAGAAACCAGAAACATTTGATCTGGAAATATGTCAGTAGCTTAGTTTGTCTTCTTAACATTAGTAAATTGCAGGACAAATTTTAGAGCTTGGAAAAACAAAACATGAGATCACAGGGTTTTTTTTGGCAAAGAAATGGTAGTGAATAATTTAAAATCCCATTATAATTACCCTCCTTATGGCTCTTACTTTTTTGCAAGGAAAATAATTTCTTTTAAAATGAGAACGTAAGACAGTCTTTTAAGAAAAGAATAATTCAAAGAAAATTCGAAGACAAACTTGTGGATAAAATGTCTGCACTTTGTCAGATTTTGAGCATTATCAAAATGCTCAAAACTTTACTTCTCACACATTAAATTGAATTCTCCAATTAGGGCCAAACTCTGGAGCCTAACAGGGAATCATGAGGAGTCTTGCAGGCAACACAGCTGCGCAGGTCACTATGCAGCATACTAAGCTACAAAGCAGTCATGCGGTATTCTTTGGAGTTTTGTTTTTCTTTTGACATGGGACCACATCCGTAACACCCAGCTGACATTTTCCACCAGCGTTACTTAGAAGGAGCAATCTTGTGCAAGAACCATTGCTTGAGATCTGTTGAGATCTGTCCCAAGATTCAGCCTTAAACAATTAATTAGCCAAACTCTCATAATAAATAGGAACCATTACCTGTTAGGGGCCAAATAGGGTTTTAGTTGTATCTGAAATGGAAAGCCAGATTCTGGCCTCATGTGAACCCTGTGGTACTGCTGACAACTACAAGGCTGAAACACAGGTAACTGCATACTGCAGAAGGTTTATCCTTTAGTATTTTCACTGTTGCTATTGAAATAATCATTAAAAATGTAGCAAATAGCACTGCTAGGTGTAGATGCAGTGGGTTGGAAGGGGGCATGTCTATACTACCCAGAAATATATTTCATATTGTGATCTTTTAGTTTTTAGACTTCAGTGCATATCCCAGTGGGCAGATCCGAAGTTGCTGTGAGAGGAGTATATGCCATCTGCTAGACGAGCATCCCTATGGGGGACGATGGGTTCCAGGCATGCAGTTATACTCTATGCAGTCCCACAGGCAGTAGTGGTTTGGATGGTAATGAGGGCCAGAGCAACAGGAAAATAAAGAACAATGCCAGTGAATGAACATCCTGAAACTCCATCATTCATCTAGAGTTTGTATCATCTTCCCTGTTCACTCTCGCACAGCATCTCTCTGTGTAGCTATTTGCTGGACTACAAATAGCTTTGCAAGATTTGTTTAATTACTACCTTTGTCTTTTGTTGCTGGGCCTTTCTTTTTCTGTTCCTCTTGTGATTAGAATAGCCTTTTGCTTTGCAAGGATCCTTTTTCTCTTTAAAATCCAGTGTCCCAAATCTTGCACCTATGAGAAGGTACTTGGCTCTTTCCTCTTAATTTTACTGACACTTCTCTAACTTGCTGTGCAAGTCTCTTGGGCCACTGTCAGCATTCCTTATGCACCTCCTGAAACATTGCATAATAAAAACATATACCACATACCAGCAAAAAATAGATCCTGCACAAGATGGAGTGGTCCTAGAGTTAGCACCAGGCACCTTGAAGACCTTCATGTCTTGGTAGGGTGTGACAGAATCACCCTTCTTTGTGCCACCAGGTGGCAATGGAGCATCCAAGGGAGTACCAGGGAGCTGGTACTCCTGAAGGCATTGAACAAGAACTCTTGACCATGGGGTAAGTAATTGCAGACCTTTTAGTTACAGCCCAGTCCCCTCCCATGATGCTGGAGTTCAGATAAATACTACACAGCAAGATTTGGTACTCAGGATGGTCTAAGTGCCAGAAGTGGGCTCATTCTGTTGTCCTTGAATGTCTACCAGATAGCGCTTCCAAATTGCTGTGTAATCGCAACAAGTAGATGGAATACAGTGCGTAGTACTGGTACTGCACCTGACACACTTTGTGAACACGGTCCTAATTTTAGTTAGGATTGCATGATTTTTAAGACCAGAACTTTTTCTTAGCTTTCAAGAGCCACTGCTTTTAATACTTTACTGTTGTCCCCTATGAATTTAAACTTATTTTTTGTTTTGCACTTCGATGCCAATGCTTATTGTAAAATAAGCTTCAAGAGCTAGTTTACACTTGCAGACCCAGTCATGATTTTTGTCATGTTTGGTATCCCCTTTGAACATGCCGGTGGTTGGAAGGCAGATGTTAAATGCTGTAAGGTGATACCCAGTCAAGCAACTGAAAATTCTTGATATTTGGAGGATCTGCAAGGAATGACTAGTTCTTAACTATAACTAAAGGATTTTAGTTTTGCATATGAGAGATTAGAACAAAATAAAACAACTGAGTGAAGTTGATGCAAGTACAATCAATCAGTCCTGAGAGCATTTGGGGAAGACAGTTTCCAGACTTGAAACCTACAGTCAGTTTGGGAAGGGTTTTTGTACTGTATTTATGAAAATCAGATTATATGAAATCAAACATCCTTTGTTTCTTTCCCCTTTTCATTGAAATTGGTTTAAAAATGGACCCTCTTTCAAGACAAGGAACATACAGCATATAAAAGTACCCCAAGGAGATGCTAGGTCCTGGAAGATGGCAGTGACCTTACCTTTTATTGGCTGTAATAAGATTGAGGGCACTTGTCACCTCTTGGAACTGTGTCCTAAGGTGCCATAACTTTTTTTTTTTTTTAATTTCCCTCAGAGATTGAAGATTTTGCTTGAACAGTAATTAAAGATTGAGGGATATAAAGTGAAACTCCAGAAGAGACTCTCACTATTTATTCCTTGATAAAACACTTGTCTACTAAGAAAAATCTATGAGCAATTTCAGAAGACAGTTACCACTACGAAGACTTATTCATCTAAATAGTGTGCAATTTCATTAAGAATTATCAACAACAAAATAATAGGCCAATCGAAAATGAAAACAGTAATAATGGTAGGATCTGAGCCAAGGCTGAATAAGCACAAAGGTTTGAGTGACAGGATATGCAAACTTCTTACAGTTTTAAGGCATGACCTGAAGTCTGCCTCACCCCAGTATTAGCCAACTGCTATTAACCTAAAAGTGCTGTTTTAATATCTGCAGTAACTCGGAGCCCTGTGCCCGTAAGTGAACATCATAAAAATTCCGGTGCAGTTTATTTGCAACGGCAGCAGAACATACAGCTCAGTGGTGCTAGCTCTGCACGTTCGGCCACGCTAGCATCGCTCCAACAGGGAGTGACAACCCACCCTGTCCTCGGGGCACCCTGAGGTCCATCAGCCTGCCCTGCTGATAGCCCCTCCTGCATGGGCCATAGGGTCCTTTGGTGAACAATTGTTTATATCAGTCCTATCACCACAGGACTGATATCTTGGTAAGACAGATGTTGCAGAATTAGGCCAAGATGAGGTAAGTTTTTTCCTGCTACAGCCTACAGCATGCACAAGGACTATGTTTAAACTATGTGCGTACTGAAATGCATTAAAGCCTGAGCGTCTCAGATGAAACACATACAGAAAAAGACCTTGCTGTGCATTGTTCTGCTTCTGATGGCTCTCCCAAAACCCAGGAAGATCTCAGGAATATATGACTTAGCCCACAAGTGCCAAATCTTGCCCTGACAAAGGAAAACTTACTAGGAGTCTGAACAGTCAAATTTCCAGTTATATTCACAGCAGTAACTAAAGGGCTGAAAACTAGACCACTGCAAAATTACCCAGCAGAGGTAACAGAAATCAACACACTTATTTCAGTGGGATTTACAGGTCTTGAGCAAAAAATAATTTCTGCTTCAACTATTTCCTCGCTAAAGAAGTGTTAACAGCTGTCTTATATGATAGGCCAGAACCTGGACAGAGCGTGCAGTCTGTGGAAGATGAAAGAATGTTTCTCCATTTTGGTTCTTGGAATTAAAAACAAACAAACAAACAACCTCAGGGGGAAAAAAAAATACCCAACCAAAAGCAGCTCAGGGTCTTAACATTCTTGTATTACAAGCTCATGTTATCATAAAATCCCATGCCAAGTTTCCTAGTTTTACATCTGAGGCTATTTTCATTATAGTCATGCAACACGATTTCAGTGAAAATCAGAGTAACTGAATTCCTTACAACCTAATTATCTGGCAAAAAACCGCTTCCAAACCTTAGAAATTACTTTGAATTTTCATCTTATCTCAACTATCTGTTGGTCTTCATGAATTTTTAGTTAGCAAAATGTCTTACACTAAATCATTGCTGTTTCTTTTAATAAGTCTGTTTTCATTCAACAGTGACTGCGAACAAAGAACAACCAGGGGCACAGTTTCTGAAGAAGAACATTACTTCTGTATACATTTATTCCTAGTGACCGATTTGAGACACAGCAAAGGGTCATGTATTCAGATGCCAGACATTAAGATTTTGTGAAAATAAAAGGTCTCTGAGATATCTCAGTTTGGTTATCCAGAAATCAAAAGGAAATATGTGAGGATTACCCAGAGTCTTACAGTTATGTCTGAAGGCATTTCAACTGACATTGAGCTGATGTATGCACCGAGTTTTGGAATGTTATGCATTAAAAAGTAGTAATAATAGTTAGTACTTGGTTAGTGCTGAAGCAGTTTTATTTAAATATTTGCAACTTCTTGTGACCATATAACTATTCTTTCCTCTATTTTCAGATAGCAGGCATTGAGGATGACAGGTAAAAGGAAACATTTTCAAAAGCAGCCTCTATTTTTGTGTAACAGGTAAAATAGGAAAGGTCCAATTTTCACAGATGTAAAGTAATTGCATCTTTCTTTGAACTCAATGGAAACAGAGAGCACTCCATGCCTCAAAATATCCATTCCTGCTCACAAATCGTCAGAGTTAATAAGATGGAGACACCAACAATGATGATTTTGATAAACGATAATTTTGGTGCAACTGACTTGCCTACCGCTATAGGGGGAGCTAGGAGCAGAGCTGCTACTGGATTCAATCCAGGGGGATTTCAATTGCACGTTCAGTACAGCTGATCACGGTTTTTCTTAGTTTGCTGCTCTGAAGTCACTGAAACATAAATGTTAGTGGGACATACAGTAGTAGTAAACTGCATGATCTGTATGAACCATATGTAAACTGTAGATCACCTCTGCTAGAATTTCAACTTTATTGAACTTGATTTCTTCTAAGAAAGGCCACTCTTACCATTACTTCGATAACCTATGGTTAACTAGTATATTGTAATATAGTAGCATATACTGCAATGGAATAGCGGGGAAAAACTGCACACACACACACACACACCCCCAATATCTTAGGTTTTTGGGTCCTTTCATTATAATGCAGTAGAAATGTACAGTACGCTTATCAAAGGAACAGCTTTGTTTTTTCAATTTAGCATGCACTAAATAAAATCAACTGTGATTTATTTTCCTTTTATGATGATACCTTTAGCTCTAGTGCTGTAAAACATAAATGTTTATATTACAGAAGTTCATCTATCACACATGCTTTGCTATTCTTAGTTCAGTCATAAAATCATAAACAGTTTCTGTGAATGCCCAGCTTTCAGTAAAATTAATGATGGCTCCTTCCCAAGCAAAACCAAACAAAATAGAATATGATAAAATAAGTAAGTATGATTTGTTATTTTTCAAAGTGGAAGGCTGATTTGTGACATGAGATTTCAAAAGCTATCAGAACACATCATGTGGGTTTTTATTAATCTGTATTTTCAGTATTGTTTGACTTCAGGTTGCTACTTCACATGAACCGAATTCTATTCGCGGTTACACTGATACACTATCAGAGCACCTTCATTGCCTATTTTGTCACACTGAAGTACGCAGTGCTTCAATGGGAAACTTCTAATTTTTAGGTAAATTACTGAAAGATAATCCTAAATCAATCATACTGTTTCCTTTTTGGTATAAGATAGAAAACATGACAGGCCCTAATTTATCTAACGGAAAACATCCCAAAAGATTAAAATCTTTGGGAACTTCTACTTGTCTTTCAGGCAAATTTAATATAAGGTAAATGTTCTTGAGAAAAAAAAAAACAGTTTATGTGGAATAGATGGAACCTAGTCTTATTAAAAAGCTAGAAAAACAGTGTTTACAGGGGCAAAATTCACAGCTGGTCCTTACAAACTGTACGCATATGCAAGGAGTGGGTGGGAGTGGGAGGGAGAATAGCAAGGCCCTACCTAATTTAGGTGCCAGTCTCATGATACAGAGCTGCCATATGTTAAAGGTGAACACAGTGGGAGGATGAAAGAGATTAACTCTGATGGGTTTTCTGGGAAAAAAATTAGTGTCGCAGCTATGCTTTTTTATACTGTTCATGTGTGATTCTAAATAACCAATGTATATCCATTAATTAATTATCATATTTGATACTTCACTTGGAGACCAAAATTCTGGGTAGACTTTCACCTCTTTAAAAATCAAACCCAGAAGTCACCAAATCACAAAATCCATTCAATGACAAAATACACTGTCTTTCTCTTTGCACTGATGCTGTGCTGTGACTTCCATAAGGACTTTAATTCCAGATCAGAAAACAAAAGTGAAATTTTGTTCTAGTAGTGGTTACAACACTTAGTAAACTTGTTCTACATTAATTCTGAACTAAACCTGAGCAAAAATGACCACAGGACTAGATTTAGAAGGGAATAAGATGTACTTTCTCTTACCTACAAAACTTTTCCCATCCAAATGCTGCCCAGATGACTACTAAGTGCATACACACATCTGAACGTAGGTGATACTTTATGAGGGTTCATTAGCCCCTTTCTACTTCTGGGTTTTACGGATAAAAATTCTATTTGGGGCAGGTATTTCTACTAGAACATCAGTAACTGAATTTCTCACAACAAAAGAGCAGCCTTAATCATCTAATAAGTCAAACTCATTAATATCCAACCTTTTTACCTTATTAGGTAGGGCCTCTTCAATATACTGGTCCCCCAAGTTCAAGACAGATATTGGAAAAATTGGAGAGGTTTCAGTGAAGGATCACCAAGATGACTAGAGGATTGGAGAACTTAGCACATGAAGAAAGGTTGAAGGAACTGGGTTTGCTCAGCCTAGACAAGAGAAAGCTCAGGGAGCAGAATCAAAGTCTTCCAGTACCTAAAATGTAGTTATGGAGCAAATGGAGGCACTCTTACATGGATGTATGGTGACAGACAAGAGGAAATGGACATAAGCTGCATCAGGAGAAATTCTATCTAGATTAAGAAAAAAAGTATTCACTGCGAGAATAATTAAACATTGGAATAGGTGGTGGAATCTCCAACGCTGGAAATATTCAAGACTTAGTTTGACAGGACTATGTATAATTTATTCTTCAACAGAAGGTTTGACAAGCTGATCTCCAGAGATTCCTTCCAATCCAGACTTTCCTATGATTTTCTTCTCTGATTTTGGAATTGCAATGGACTGCTGAAAAACCCATTGGGCAACATTCAGTTGTCACTTTGAGTTAATGAGGTCAGAATCTCAACTCCTCTGAATCAAATTTGCTGATATAAACAGGCATTGAAATACCAAGCGTAAATTAGTGAGGAAACAGGCAGCAGTAATGCATTTCTATTGTACATCGACTGATGGGGCATGAACCTGGGGCTGTGTGTGAATGACTGATTGTATTGCTACACGCAAAATAAAATAATGCTTGCCCTCTCCATTACTTTAAAACACACCAGATTATTTCAAAACATATCTGGGGCCAAATTAATCTTTTTCACTCCAGCAGGAGGAAAGCACAGCTATACTAGCAATGCAGCTGATCACTACCTTTTACTCTTACTGGTGTAATTTTTGTCCTTTTGATAACTGTTAATTTATATTATATTAGTAAGACACTTGAACTTGCTTTTTCTCCAGTGCATACTGAGATGTAACTCAGAGAGGCTTACATTACTGTCTGATATTTCATGGTAAACCTATACATATGACCTTAATGCCTAGGACAGAATCATGTGAATTTATGACACACTAGCAGTCTAAAAGCTGATTTTCTCACACTTGCCAGTACTTTGTGACAGATACTTAGCAACCTGGTTGATTGATAATAATTTACTGAGAGACTGAAATGATTTCCTGAGTAAAAGAGCTAATTTCAAAAATTGTCTTAAGGTGAGTATTGGTGGACAAGACGCAGCTTTCCCTGGTAGGTGGAGAGCAGTTCAGCGCCTTAGGAATATAGCCATGTAAATGTTTTATTCATGTCAGTTATTCACATAAGTGGGTTTCACTTTAGTGTGTAACACAAGCCAGCTGGTTTGCTTCTTTTAAACTCTGATTTCTCATGCACTTCATATTGCTACACCCCCTTCAGAGATATTTATGGAAATTTCACAGCAAGCTGTCTCAAGCTTATGTGCTATTAAGATTCCATTCTGGGGTGTTTACTGCATTAGATTTATAACATATAGATTTATGGGCTCAGCTAGGTGATGGCCCAATAAAGCACATTGGAACTGAAGGCAACTACTAATTAAAATAATATTTGATTGTCTTTAGCATATTGTAAAACTGCTGTGGATTTAAACAGAGCCGCTGCAGCTTCTATATAGCGTCACAGTATAATTGCATAAGAAAAAGTGACAATTCACATATAAGATCAGCTTAATTGTGGCTACACTTAAAGAATTAAAACATGTTTTTCTATCTGTTTGTATACATTGGAGTGGGCTAGTGTTGAAATAACTCTTAATCCCCTCATCGCTTTGGCTGTTCTAAGCACCAGAGAATGAAAGGATTGAAATTCACAGCCAAAGAGAACAAGAAGGTTACAGTATTGGTAGCAGGACAGTAAAGTATCAACTATTCTGCTAATCCCTATTTAAACAGTTAGATTAAATGCTACTGAAAAGGATCAGCTGATAAAGATGGAGCTCAAGCTAAGTTCCTCCCAGGAAAGGATATTTTCAATACTAGGTAGAATTTTCATCTTGAAATCTTTGCCAAACTGTGTTAGAAACAAGGGACTTATGCAACCCTTGTTCCTTGCTCTAAACAGTTAATTTTCTCAGACTGACTTCATACACATTACGAAGAGTAGTAAGAGGTACAAATTTTCAAGCATATGAAAAGCCTGGCTTACACTCTGTACAGACATTTGGCAACAGTCACGTAAGCAAAATTAGGAAATAGGTAAAAAGGAATATTAATTACTATGATATCTTATTCCACTGTTCAGTTAATTCCACTCTAATGAACTGAATTAAGACCTCTTAACAAATGTGCTTGTTCATTCAGAAGAACACGAAGGGCGATTTCATTCCCTTCTCTGCAATTAAAATGGATAGATTTTCTTGCCTGCCACATAACGACTGTCATGGAGAACTTCATAGGACAGATTACAGAAGGTAACGGTGATGGAAAACGTGAGGCTTTATCACTTGGAAAGCTAGGAGCACGTAAAGAAGAGGGAAGAACATTTTTGATCTATTAATGATCAAAGGTCAGATACACAAAAACTCCTGAAAAAGCTTGTTAATGTGGTCTACTCAGTTCGAATTTGTAGTTTCAACACGAGAAGATAACATGTAAAACATATGAAGTTTTCAGAAATCAGGCTTCTACCACCTAGACTAGCTGAGACTCTTCTGTTGATAATAAGCACCTTATTGTTACAGCTGCAACAGTTCAGCATCCAAGTGCAGATCTTAAAAGAAATTTCTTGAGCATATTTAGCAAATTTAGCTTTCTGCTAAACCCTCCAACTGTGCTATAATGGCTCCCTCTATCAACAGATGGAGACCAAGGGAACAGTGCTCTATTTTAATATTGGCTCTTTTATTTATTTCCATTGCTATGAAATTGGCTGTTGATTCATTTTCATTTCCTAAGTTATTTTTCTAAAATTTTTTTTGGTATAAATCCATGTAGTAACTTACATCTATCTGAAAATAAAAGCCACCCTTTGATTAGAGCTTGAATGCTCTATCATATATGGTGTGTTTTGAAACCTCTGCAAAAAAAAAATCACGTCTGCTTTAATACATCTAGCTCGAGGCACCACGGGGTGAGTCAAGGACAACAGAGCAGTGTGTTTGAAAAAAGAAAAAAATGTCCCTGCTTTTCTTGGCTAGCTAATACATAAACTTCAATGTTATTTACATGACTTTTGCAAGAGTTTGGGATAAAAGTAATTGTATCTCAGTGCAAAGATTTGCTGCCCTTCATGTCTTTTAAGAAGGAAGTCCACCTGCAAAATAGTGTCTTCAAGACACCTATAAGAATTAAACAATATGTAAATTTCAGCAGGTAGAATAACCATCTATTAATTAAACAATGATTCATG
Source organism: Chauna torquata (assembly GCA_013399475.1). Classification (NCBI taxonomy): domain Eukaryota; kingdom Metazoa; phylum Chordata; class Aves; order Anseriformes; family Anhimidae; genus Chauna; species Chauna torquata. The sequence goes on along the minus strand of VXAL01000775.1, from coordinate 15,551 downwards.
AGATATATAGAATGGAGATGAATTACATTTTTTCAGCAATAGTTTCAATCTTTTAGAGGAATAATAAAGAAAACTATTATATGAATTAGTTTTCACCATATCCTGGGGAAAAAAAAAAAAACAAAACACCAACAACAAAAGCACGCTGCGCTATTCATTTCCAATAGCTTCCGGTAGATACAACGAGCTACTTCTTTTTTATGCATTTTTCCTCCAGAATCAGAGAATACAATGAGAAAAAAAAAAAGTCTTCCCTAAAGTATACAACAAATTCCTATAGCTTTTAC
>VXAL01000775.1:5026-15254 GCA_013399475.1 Chauna torquata | reverse complement strand
ATGTTTTTTTCATTTCTCATAAATAATGAATTTGCACTGCTTTTTTTATTCTAGTCTTTCAGAAAGGAAATCATTAAGGAAATCTCATAATTAAGGAAAGCAAAAAAGCAAATAACAAGGGCCCAATCTTAGTGCCTTTTTTTTTTTTTTTTTAAGATTATCACATCTTCAGATGATTATTGCTTTTAAAGCTTTCTTATGCTTTAGACACTGTGTTACTGTAACGTCTTATCAATAATGCCTTTCCTCTAGTCTCTGGAGAGTTTTTGAAAAATTAATGTTTGCAATAGCTTCCAAAAAATTACAGGTAACCTTTGATACAGACATTTGTTGTTGTTGTTGGTTTTTTGTTTTTTTTTTTTGGAGTGGAGCATAACAACTGTTCACTGTTACAATTACTACACTATTAGTTAATATAAATACTTCTAATAAGCCAGCTATGAAAAGTATGGCTTTATCCGTGGCACCTTTTTTCAAATGTAGAAAGCAAACCCTAAGGAAACCAGTAGGTATAATTTTCATAGGGTAAAAATCAAGAACAAAAAATAGTATATATGCAGAATACGAGCAAAGACTTTTGCAAGAGGTACAGCTTCATTGGCATTATCAATGGAATAAAAGTTGCTTAACCTGCAGCCAACGACAATGTGAAATGTCAATAATCTGTGATATCAAGTTCATAAGCCTCTGTTTAGCATTTTAAGTGTAAAGTCTAGACTATAAGGACTTTTCTTCTAAATGAATGGTATGGCAGTTGGAAATCTCTTGATCATTTTATGATTACAACTAAATGATTTCACTGTCTTGAACAACAGAACAGCTTATTCCCACAGAAGACAGCAGGATATGACATCAAGAAAAAAAACATCAGTAGCTATAGATAGTTCAGAGACAAGGCAGAATTCATTGCTAAAGCAGTTCCCCCCAGGATACCCGTTCAGGACAGGAGGTGAAATGAACATTACTAACGTTGTAGTTACAACACGCTATGAGGTGTGCTGGCAGAATCAGAGGAGCAGACACAAAACTCCAGGTTCTAGATCAACTGATATAATTGGTAAGACTGTTGGACCTTGTGCTCCTTAATGCTGCAACGGAACTGAAATCCATGGATGAAATGAGACTGTTATTTTCTAAAAATCTGGCTCTTAGAATTCTTCCACTTCCCCAGAATATAAGAACATTTTAAAATGGATATATACGCTTGTAAAGTTTATAGGGGATGAGATTTTTTTCATATCTCCTAGGTCCATTACAGGGTCAAACTCATAACCAGGAAAGTTCTCAACATTGTGGACTAGGGTTTTCAAAGACATCAGAAGGATTGAGGCAAACAATTCTCGCTGAACTTCAGCTGGATTTCTGACTAAGCCCTCTAGGATCCTCTACACAGCACAGTACTAAGCCACAGGAAAAAACAAGTGATGTTGGTAATAAAGACATATATAAAGCACATGATAGCTTTTGTTATTTTGCTAATCTTTTCCATTAATTGTAGGTTTAAAAATGCATTTAATTTGATGGGTTTTTATTTCAGCTCTGACCCGTTTTCCCTCAGAAACACTCACTTGATAAAGTATTTGATTCCATCTGCTGTATAAGCTTCTTCCCATCCATAAGGTAGACCTGCAATGAAATAAAGAAGTAAGATGTCTCAAAGATTAGGTGACACAAGGAACACACAGGTTTGAACTGGTGTAAGTTCAAGCCATTTCGTAAAAAGATTATAAATGAATTCTCACTCTTTTTTGTAATAGATAATAATATAAACACTGCAATTTAATAAACATTTGCTGTGCTACAAAGCTATACACTACTCGATGATACTTTTATTACTCATATTTCTTTTCCAGAAGCTGACAGTACGGTCAAATTGGAGTGTAGTAAACTCTTTTGAACTTTTTACTGTAATTCACACTCATATAAAGTGAGAAAAAAAACAACTCTGTGCCTGTGGCCTACTGAGATCTGTTTTAATTTGTTTTTACAGCTATTACATACAGATGCCAATGACTATATGAGGTAGGAGTCTGGGCAGAATCAAATCCTCTGCTGTCTGGTTTATCACCACTTTCTGTGTTTATATATAACTCTGGAAATTCAGACAAACTCCAAGACACTTAGAGAGTTAGAGAAAATATGTACAGATATATGTATGTATACTTGTCTATGTCTACAGATCTTGACAAATGTTAATTTACTATATGCATTGATTAATTTTGTGATTTACACTAACATTTCTGGGAGTTAAATTATTTAATATGGCGTCATTTAGCATAAATAAAAAAATAATTGTGAAAGGGTGGCGTTTTTACATATACTAGGAAACTGCTTCCTTTTCCCTTTTTGTAATTATCAGGCGTGCTAATCATCAAAATGCAGTCTTGGGTTTTGTTCTTAGTTTAAAAGTCCCTTCCATGAGAAAGACGAGTAATACTTTCAGTAGGGTACTATACTATATCACAAAAAAATTCAATTTTCATAGGAAGCCTTTATATATATATATTTTCATTACTACTTGTTCAAAATTAACTGTATAGCTTAAAAAGTGCTGGAGAAAGAAGCGTCAGTCAGTGTGCAAAAATGCTCCTGATGCATGCTTTTGTGATACTGTATTGTAATGCAGATAAAGGAAAGTGCAAGGTCCTTTTTTAGCAGACTAGAAATACATATGCAATTAAAAGATGCATGAAAATTGTTCTGCAAGTGCTTTAGCTTGAAAGTCATCTGGAAATGTTAGTCTCTTAGGAGTTAAACTGTTTTTGTTCAAGTCACAGTCTATCTCAAAGACCAGCTCATTAGAACCATCTGTGAGCCTGCTTTAGATTTAAAACTTCTATTTGGAAAACATGCTGGACTGCACGCACCATATGATGTTTGAAAGCTTCTTCATACCAAGGCATGCCCTAAGTGCACACTTTTTTTTTTTTTTTTTTTGGAAAACTCTTTCTTAAAAGGCTCATTTTCTTTTCTCAAATTGTCACACATTTGTCTCTAGTGTGGTCCTTCTTCAAGATCTGGAAAGGAATGGCTTCAGTTCTCAGAGGTAAACAAAGTTCATTACAGCTACTGAATCATTATGGGCACAGTGAAGCAGGTACAAACCATCTAAGAGGTAATTATAGCTGTAGGTAGGCACCGAGTGAAGAATGAAAAGTCTACCAAAACTCCAGAATTCAGAAAGGTAACTTAAGAATTTGTACTTGTAGAACAGTGCCATCGCTGTTTTGTACAGCTTGAAAAGCAAAAAGCACATAGCTTAATTTTTTTTCCTGTCACTTTTACTCCACATTACCCACTTATCTCAGGCTTCTTCCCATTTTCAATTAAGCGTAAGTCTACATAATCTGCTCCTCAGAACATGCCACCTACTGCCTTTGAGAGAGAATAATCCACAGCCACTTCCCTTTAAATACAGGGTAGCTGCTGTGTAACAGTTCTCAGGCTCTCACTCCTATGAAGGAAGGTAGAAAGGATGTTTTAAGTTATAAATACGTTGGACATGATCACTAGTTCCTCCTTCCTCTCCCATAAAAGATGGGAACTTTATTCAATATGGATATTTTCTAATGATTTGAATGGAAATAGGACTCATCCTTCAATTGCTTCCATCAATCCCAGCCTTTCCTCATTCCTGCATGAAACATGCATATCCAAAATAAATGACAACACACTTGCTCAATTATGAATAAAACTTCAGCATCTGCTCTGTGATCTGTGCTCACCCAGATCCCGTACATCACCTGCTTCATTCATCAGTGATAATTACACTTTTTTTTCCACTAGTAATTTGAATAAAATTATTTCCTTTTTTTTTTTTCTTCTAAATGAAGAACGGCACATAGGTAGCAATGATAACTGATGCTCTGTATTCTTTTCTTAACCATGAAAGACTATGTTTTTCATAAATACTGAATACACCTGTCAGCTGTAAATGAAACTCTGGAGATATCCCCACAGCTTTGTTTGCCTTCCTGACTTCATATGCATTACATTGTATATCCTACTCACTCTCCATATGCTTCAAAGCTCCACCTACATATGTATGTTTTTTAATACCTTTATTTTCCACATTTTTACTCTTTCACTACTAGTCTTTCACTGCTGTTCCCCTCATGCCTGTCCTTCACTGTTAGATTTGTACTTGTATTGGTATTTCCCATGGTAGCCAGGAGGCTCTCATGTTTTGCACTATATTTCCCTAGACATCATCTTCACTTACTTCAAGCTCACTTTCTCCATGAATCATTCATAAGTTGATCTACTTCCTAGTGCCATATTTTTTTTTACACCCTCCAGGGTCAGATTTGTTGTCTTTCCTAGGATTTGCTTTGGAACACTGCTAAGCTCTCACCTAGAATAAATGGAAGGTAAAGGAGCTCAAATGGTCAGAAGCGTAGTCTGAAAGATACAGGATTTAGCCTATATAAACTGTGGCAGTCTTAGGTTTCCTACATATTTATCATTTCTTCTGTGAATTGCTACATTCTTTGATGAAACTTCATAAATAATATATCTTGGCTGCAGTTGTCTGCATATATCATCTTTTGAAACAGTCAGATTTACAGTATTTAAAAATAATTTCCTTACAGTAGAAAATACAGGACTTTTTGCTATTCAAATATTTGTGATTATTTATCTTTCGCAAGGTAAGGAGCAGGTAATAATGCAAAAGTAATTATGCATGCAAAACAAATAGAATACAGTCCAAAGCACCCTTTGCCCAAATAGAATAAATAGTCTCCTGAGAGTACGTTAGCCAAAATACACTATAACCTACCACAATTTTGTTCAGAGGATATGCATCTAATTAGGGTTAATGCAAAGGAGGAGTATATAGTTTTATGCGAAAAAGGAAAACAACGAACCACTTGCTGCTGTATGTGTGTATGTACGCCAGTACTGTATGTATGCCAGCAGGTACCAGGGCGGCAAGGCAGTATCCCTGGTGACTGCTTGCCTTCTCAGCTGCAAGATGCCTGCTGCGATAACCACTGTTGTAAAGTTAACACTGTATAAGGCAGGCAGGGAACGAAACCCTAGGGCTAATGAAATTTTCCTGATATTTCATCAAGTGTGGATCTCAGTGACATTGATCACTTCCTTGGGTCAAGAGGACAAGAAATATGCAACAGGTTTGATACTTGGTTGGTTGCAATAAGTAGAAAGATAAACACCAGGCCAAATTATAAACTCGTACAGAGTGCCAGAAGTGGAAGATCTTGCCCATTGTTTCTAAGACAGGATGCTTATATCCTCTCTCATGCTTCAGTACAGCTTTTCTGGAATAAAAGATGCACACAGCATAATCAATCAAGGTATGTCACTAAAGAAACAAGGGGGAAAGCACAGAAATTAGGGCAGAACATTATTTTACTGGGCATTTATCAAAGTAGTGCAGTAATGTTACACTTTTTCTTCAGTAAGTTAGTTAAAAAAATACTATTATAGAAAAAGAAACGAGATCAGCAGATGAGACTAATAAAAGCAGATACTATAACACAAACATTCAGTTGAATCAAAAGTGAGTTATTTCCCTAACATCTAAATACTGCAGTCCAAATTTTATTTTTCTTATTTCCTGATGAAATTGCTCAAAGAATTGAGAGATTCAGAGCCTACAGTAAGAATTGATCACAAATTTACTGCTCACTGGGATGCTATCTAGATTTGGCCAAAGTGGGGCTATTCAGATGCTTAAAGATAACCATGTCCTGAAGTGCTTTATTTTGACCTCTAGGCCAGACTTTAAAACTCTGCTTCCCCTATAAGCAGTCACACCGATATTGCTGATGAAGTTGAAAAGACTGCTCTGGGATAGCTGCTGACGAAAGGTGGCAATCTCACCCTCAGAACTCTCTTGTGAAGCATGAACTTATTCCCAGCAGTGATCCCGGTTTTGTTACCCACCATGAAAAGAACGTCTGGCTACAATTCATTTCCTGTCAGGGCTAAACAATCTCATGGCTGTAGCATTAAGCCACCTCGGCCGGAATTAATATGATGCATTGAGCTTAAAGGATGCAACATCTACCTGGAATTCAAAAGCCCCATGGTGCATTTATTCAGTTTCACAATGAACACATTCTTTGACCAACAACAAACAAGAACGTCTCTGTTTACGCATCCTTTTACCTAGCTTGACTGTTGCAGTTACAAATATATTTTTAGGTAACAGGGCACGATCTAGCTCAGAACTACCCTTTATTTTCCTCCTACTGATTTATTCATATTTAATATTACAATTCTGCAAAATGAAGTTTTTGAATAAATAGTAATTATCAACAGATAAATATAAAAGTATTTCTGATAGAAAAGATTTGCTAAAGGACATTATAAACAGTTTTCTCCATCTTTTGATAAATGAGGTTTTCAGTTCTGATCTCTTTTCAACATCCACAAATTCAGCAACATGCTCCTATCAGCACTCAAACCTTCCTCCTGTGGCCTCAACAACAATGTAAAATTCATTAATTAAGATCCCCAGTGCATTTGGCTCTTCTCTTTGAGCTATCCAAGCAATGCAAAGAGGATGGAAGAGGCTGAAGATCCAAACTGTTAGTTATCTGATGTCTGGTCTTGGACTCCTGAGTACTACTGGAACATGGAAATATTCCAGATATGAGACTAGAGACATCATATGCTGCAAGACTGGCAGAGGAACTCCTCTGTGAGTTATGCAGTTTGGCACAGCTAAAGCAAAAATTTGTGGAGGAATATCCATTCCTGTTTGTCAAGTGCATTTGGGGGGGGTTCAGGCATAAAAAGGCTCTTTTTTGAGGCTGCCAATAATATATACTATATTTTAGTGCTTATTTGTAAATTAACTGTAAAAAATCAGGTTCGGAAAAACAGCTTTCAGAAGATAGTATGGACTACTGGCATTTGTTTGTGTGTCACTTTATTCTTTAGACCATTTCAAGTGCTCTTCCCACAAACAAATGTGTTTCATTTTATGAATAATACTCTGCTAAGGGGACATTCCATTCCTTTCTTTCACATATCAAATTCCATTCTAAAGAAATTGTTCTTTTTCTCTTGGTGGTGGTGATTTAATAAAACAAAGATGGAGTAAGTAGTTTTCAAGTGGAGACATCTGGGAAATACAATTGAAATTTATGCTAATTTAGAGTATGGTTGGCAGATTGGCTTGTCTCCATTCAGCAGTGTTCCTAGAAACCATTCTTCAGGAAAAATATTTTTCTTACTTTGGCTAGTCAGGGCATGGTGAAAGATGACCTCGTATTTCCCCACTTCCTGTTAATCATGAGGTATTGAGCCATCTATGACAACAAACNTTAAAAAAAAAAAAAAATTGCTTCGCGTGGTGAAAGCTTAGAAATATCCTATTTTTATCAGAACATTGGCTAATATGATCAACTTTAAGATCTTTAAGGTCATTTTGAAATTATGGACTGTTTTAAGTTTTTTTTCTTCTATTCTGATATTTTCCTGTGAGTAACTCGGTACAGCTAATTAGAAACAGTATGGATACAACAGAACATTTAAGATATGAACAGTGACCAGTCAAACGACTTATTTAAGGAAATAAGACTGACCTCTGATCAGTGCATGGGATCAGACATTATTGTAGATATACTTTTTTCCTAGCTAAGAAATAAAGAAATCCAAATTTAGAACAAACTCTGCCTAGCACGCACACTTAAGTTCTTCAGAAACGAGCGAGAGCTATAGCCATTCAAGCAGTGTGGTTGCTGATATGTGTCTTCAAGACGGACAAAGAATTAACTTCCTGAAACATTAGTTTAAAAATGTATCTTTTCAGAAGCTGAATGCTGGCAATACTACTTAAAACAAAAATACATATTTTTCTACTAACTACTAATATTCTTTCAAATAAAGTTTTAGGTTCTGCAGGATCCAAGCTATTTATACTGTTATTAAAATGAGAAGTGAACAGTCCAGCTGAGGCTCATTTTTATCCATGCAGGAGGTTAGTAGTGAAAGCACAGGATAAGCACACCACACTTAACAAGGGCAATAAAATGGTTGCTTCTGCTTAGCTGATGGCAATCAAATGTACACAACCAATTATACAGAAACTGCAGAAGTCAATGGAGCTTGCAGTACTATAACATGACTGTAAAATATTCTGACTTCCTTTTAAAGGGAACAGAAAGAGTACAGCAAATTAAGTACTGAGCCTGTCTGCTTCACCAAACAGAAGCTGTTCTTCTAGGGTACACTGGAGAACATACATATTTTTGTGAGAACAAGGAAGGTAAATAAGCCATTAGCAACTGGCAAAAAAAAACCACTGACCTTTGGATAAATCCTCATTTTAGCCCAGAGGGAAAACAGATGATTCACACCATTAACTAGTCACTGGTCAGAATCTGTGCATCTACACCAACTACTGGTGTGAAACTGGGAACATCTCTAAGCATGCAAAACACCCAAGAGAGACACCCTTGAAATTCCAACGGGAAGGGAACTAAAAATACTACTGATTAGTATTTTTGTAACGTCATAATCACCTTTCAGAAAAAAAGGAATTATTTAACAACTTATACCAAAAAAACATAACATTAAAAACAAAACATTATTTCAATATTCTTATAATACAATCAATATGCATCCCGTTTGGCTTACAGTGCCTTTTCACATACCACATACTGGATAGTCAGAAGTTCAACTGAGGAGGCCAAGTTCATTCAAGAAGTTCATTGGAGGAGGCCAAGATAAACATTATAGCTATTTTGGTCATGAATGTGATACATCTGTGTAGTCATTAGGTCAATAAAGCATCAGCCCTCAGATGTAAGGGATAATGAAAACAGGGAGGAGTTTAAGACTAGCTCATTCTGACCAAACCTCGAATTTTGCATAGTCTATCTGGCTAATATTATTTGCTTTTTAAAATGCATCTGAGATACTAATTACCTGGGAATCATTTTTATGTTTTTCACCTACACTGATTCTTACTAAATTGCTATTGGCTGGCCAGTGAAAATACTGTAAAAATGCAGTGACCAACCCCTTCTGTTCACTGTGATTGAAGCATCTGTGGATAAGGTGGAGGCAATACAGAAAATCAGAAAACTGCAGAATGCAGAAATCTACCTCTTTCACAGAGAAGGCTGCAAAGAAAAAAATCATACCAGTGCTCCTTATCCTCCAGTGGCTCCCATCTGCTCTAGTTTGCCAACTTAAAGATGTTTTATTTTGTTTTTAATGTTAAAAACTGCAATAACAATCTCAGTTAGTGACACAGTAAGAGGAATATAATGCTCTAGGATCATAGAGCTAATAGTGTTCCACAGTAAGGTCTTAAAAATGGTAAGTATGCTCCCCATTAAATCTTATGCATTAAGTCTCATGCATTAATAAAGCAACTTTTTTTTTTTTTTTTTAATATTCCTTTCTGTGAATTAATTACAGGCTCTTTTCTGCAGTCTTCCAGTATTCACTGTTAACATGACAGTGTCTATTTGTGACTGGTCAAGAACACATTAGTATTTTCATCGTTGATTGAATACACTACAATTTACAAAGTACTTTTTGACGACTATTTGCATAAGTTAATTTGAAATTCATTTTGTTTACACCTATGAGTCTTCTTACACTGCTGAAGAGAAGACAGGAAACAAAATACGTATTACCAAATTATAGAAAATGTCCATAACTGGGGAAATCTACACAAAGGCCATATATATATATATATATATATACACACTGGATTTTAATATTTGTTCCTAAGTTCCTCCACAGGCTAAAAAAGTTAAATTCGTAGAAGTAAAGTGCTCTCTTGAGAACATTCTTGTTCTGAATTGGTACTATCCACTTCCAGCTCATTAAACTAATCCGGAATAACGCATTCTTAATTCAGAAATACAGGCCTCTGCACACAGGGCATTCGCCACCAGGACTAAGCACGAACAGCCAGGAATACTTCACNTCACTGCATGGGCCAGCTCTAAACCATTTCTTTGTTCCTCAGCTTCCCTTCTCTCTTGCTCCCCTGGTTACTCTCTCTGTTCTGGAATTCATCCGTCTCCTCCTTTCCTTATTGGATCAACTTCTCTTGTCACCATCTATTGTGCTACCCACCCACTTCCATCACTGTCATCTCACACTGCTCACTGACGCATGTGATTGTTAAATATAAGTTTAATTAGAAAGCATTCATTGGTAACAAATTAAAATGACTGTCTAAAATTAGAACTGAGCAGAAATTGTCTGAGATTTAAAAAGCAATTCTATTACA
>VXAL01000774.1:0-12050 GCA_013399475.1 Chauna torquata | reverse complement strand
TGCCTTTCAACTAATGTCCAGTTTTGAACATTTCTTTGACTAATCAAATTTCTCTTTGGAGGCTTAAGAATACAGCTGGAAGTTGTCTTTGAAGAGGGGCTAATTCTATTATCCAGGTGTTTGAATTAAGAATTGTAGCAGAAAAACAGGCAGCTTCTTTTTCTCTTTGCCATCATTGTGAACTAGACATAATGAATCAAAGAGAAAGTTATACCAACTTTGTTCACAGAGATGGATGAAATCACAACTTTGTGTTTTGCTGTGCCTATCTTTTGGGTGAAGGTGACCTTTTTATTTTGTTGTTGCTTTGCCTTTTTTTTTGATTTATGTTAAGCTGAGCAAGCAGTTCAGGCAAAATTAACCCACGTATAAACAATAGATTTAGGCAGCTCTGCATTGGCCCTGAACTCCATTAGTGTTTTTCTGTCATTGCTTCAGCAATATTTCTCAGTTTTTTTTCTTTCTTTCTCTAGAATTCATATAAAACAGCTAACCACAGTTGTGTCAGATGAGTATAAATACTGTGAGAAGCAGCAAATGAACCCAGTTCAGAAAGTTTAAATGCTGTTTAGTTTTGAAAGAAGTTGGTGGGTTATGGTGGAGGAACCTGCAAAGGTGGGGCTGCAAAATAAAATTTAAAATGCTGAATTTTATGTAAATTAAAATAATTTATAAGAATAATTCTCTCAAAATCAAAATATTATCTGGACCATGCTTTCTTAGTTTTCTTACAGTTTCTGGTGTATTTTGAACATCATTAAATTGGATACGTAAGTCTTTGAATCAAAGCTGGTGAGTACACGTGTGAATGGCAGTGGGATGGTGCTCTACCAGCGTAATTTGAGCAATGTACTTCACAATCACTTAACTTCATGACATTCTTACAAAACAGAAAATAACTGCTAACTCCATTTTACGTGTTGGAGAGCTCAGGCACAGGTTAAAACTTGCTTCATTCCCACATTGAGAGTTTATTCAAGAACCCACTCCTACTCTCCTCACTCCTGGCCCTAAGCTCTGCCACTGTCATCCTCTTCCCTTTTCTCTAGTGAGCACACATAAGTCAATGACTAATGTCAGGACTTCTCTCCCTCTTAACCTTTCCAAAGTGCTCATCACAGGACAGCTACATCCCTCCTTGTGCCAGAAACTTCAGTGAGAAACAAAACCTTCTTACAAAACTGTGTGTTGTCCCTGGTTCAACATACTACTTAAGCAGGCTCTTAAACTTAATCAAGTGCTTGGTTATCCTTTGTGAATTTAGGCTGTCAGTAGCTAAGCACACAAACTTCCTACTTTTGTAGCTAAGTACCATTTTCTCTTCCAATGAGCTATTTCTTTCTGTAGATGTTAATTTAAGGCTGATGAAGACAACTGAACATAAACATCTAGAGGCTGGGCTGAAGTCTTGTTTATAAATTGGCTTGCAAGTAATAAAAAGATGCAGTTTGTGAGATTATAGCTTTAAATACCCTTTTTACTGCAGATTTTTTCTAACATTATAATTGTTCTGGGAGCTTCTAAGCATTGGATAATGACAAGAGTTTAAACTAGACCAAAAAGCATAAAATCACAAAAGAAAAAAAGAGGAAAAGAGCTAGAATTCTGTCTTTTTTTTATACATGTAGATCTGTGGTATGTGAAGACTGTAACTTATCCAAAGGTGCAAGAAAACTGCTGAAACATCCAGCACTGAAACCACATTCTGAATTCCAGTGCAATGCTTTAGCCATACTTCTTCTCAGATGAAGTGAATGCAGAGAGAGAATAATTTAGAAATGGGGAATATGAGTTATTGAAAAAGGAGCTTAGTACAGGTAAATTTGGAAAGTGGTGCGAGTGCACATGTGCATAAAGTGTACATATGAATACAGGGTATTAATATAGGTGAAATAAATAAATAGCTTCACTCTAAATCTTGTAGCTATTGCAAAGCTTCTTACAAGGCTTTGTGTCTACAATCCTGCAGTATAATCTGAAACGTCAGTACGTTCTCATAAGAAGATTTGGCTAGTATATCTGATCTGCAAGTCCTAGAAAAAAAAGCTGTGCAGAGTGTGCTCTGCTAATACAATTGCTGTTTGGTTATTAAAAGGAAACTTTTCAGAACTGGCAATGGAAGGGCATGAGAATGAAACTTAGCAGATTGCTTAAATTAAGTGTTTTAATAAAAAATGGAATTTAAACAGAGTTTTGGGTAAGACTTTGCTTCATGGTAAGGAAATGTTTGTTTACCTTGACATACTGTTGAAGTGAAAAATATATCATGACCTGGCTTTCAGTGACATGCACTGTTATGTTCCTCTGTCATGCCCCATTGGGCAAAGCAGTATTTGAGAGGCTTTTTGCAGTGAAACGTATGCTGCATGTCTCAAAACACTCTGTCCACTCATCTCTGCATAGGTAACTCATATATGGTTTCATTTTCTTCCGTACTGATTTTTTGAAATAGTTGAATTAATCAGAATACATTTCTACCTTTTATTAGGAACTAGCATTAAATTGTACTTGCTTGGCTTCTCAATACTCCTTATGCCTATCCTTAGTTTTCTGAGTCTGGGCTGGGAAATTTTCAATAACAAGGACTTCTTGTTGTGTCAAGCCTTTTCTCATCCCATATTGAAAGATATACTTCTGAAGAAAACATAGTTTTATAGGAGCATTTTATTTTACGGCAGCTATGACCAAAGTGTTGATGGAAATTCTTCTAAAACCAGGCACAAGCCCAGCAGGGCACATATTCTGCTGAAATGTTTTTGCTGTATTTGTCAGATTATAGGTAATGTTGACAGTTGTAACATTTTGGAAACAGTCAAGCTTTTGCTTTTCTTTAACAAAAATACAGACTTGGAACTCAAATATTTTGTATTTTCTAAGTTGGAAAGGAATAGTTTTAATTGCTTTTGATCTCCTTATAAAAGTTCATTTCCTTTTAAACGATATGAATGTAGAATGAATTTTAAATGAAAGGGGCAGTACATGCAAATACTTTGGTCTTGCTATCCAAATGGGGAAGTTTGTGTGGTATCAATTACAACCTACCAGGGAATTCTGTAAACTTACCAGTAAGCAAGGTAAGCTGTGTGGTATTTTGACTGAGCTTTATGAAATTAAATCTCTCTTGTGTCCCACAAGCTGGGACTATTGAAATTGGACTTTTTTTTGAAATCAGTACTGTGCCCTGTATTTCCTATAGTGAACTGTAGCAACTGTTAAGCAAATAAACCCTGAAAAAAATCATTATATATTAATTCTACTACATTTTTTCTTTTTGCATATTGTCCGCAGGTAGTCACTATTTTATTTCATTTACTTATGGCTGCTAAAATAATTCCTGCAAATACTGTGTCTTCTATAGCTTTTTCCCGATTAGCCCTGAAGAAATATCTGACAGTCCATATTTATGCTGATCTTTGTATCTCTACTGCTTGTATCCAAAAACTGCCTTACAAATTATTTTTCCTAGATACCTGTGCAGAAGACTCTGTTCTCAACTCATACACAATCAATTCATTCAGGGCACCCCTGATTCAGGCAGCTGGTCAAATACATCTTTTTTTTGTGTTTGGGAGGGGATGGATACCACCAATAAAATCTACTATTTACAAAGTTAAACTGTTTACAAAGGATTTTTAACTTTCCCTCAGCAATTTTCATTTATAAGGATATTTTAACAAATAATCCAGACAGTAAACTTTTGTTTATGCATTTGACTGTCATTTAATTGCTGTCAAGGTCTTTTTTTTTTTTTTTTCCTTCTGAGATAAGACAAGTCATTTTTGGCCTGGCGTTGCAAGTCTAAGCTACAGCAATACATTCGGCAATGTATGCAATTGTTGTTAATACGGGAGCTCATCTTTGCTCTTATGTGTATTTTTGCGCATAAAGGGAAAATCCTAACTTTAGAAGAAAGGCATTAGAAGATTATGGTATCATTCACAATGAACTTGAGGAAGTAGTTATAAGTTTTATACATACAACAATAAAAACTGGAGTGACATTTCAGTGGAGGAATTAGCAGCTGAACAAGGTTTGGTTTGATGTGGACATCTCTCAATGCTGACCTAGAAATTTCCCCAGATGTCCAGAGCCTGTACGGACAACAGGGACTGGAATAATATCTACTAGGTGATCTAAATACTGCAGTGGATGCATTAACGCATTAATGCACATAAGCAATACCACTAAGTGTAGTGATATGCTAACTTACTATTGCTATACTTATTTGCCCTGACAATTTGGGTGACTACGACTGGTAAGAACTTATGGGCTACTGATATGTGTGCCACCGGTATCATATCATTTAGTGGTTAAAAAAGCCAAAAGTCATGGATATTAGGTAGAGGAGAGCCCAATTCTTGCTTTTGTGGCATAATTGTGAGAAGTTTGTTTTGCAGATCCTTACAGAAGTTGTGTCAACCCTGAGGTAGCCAATTTGATAACACCTGCAGCTTGCCCAAGTTAATATAAAGTCCAGAGTGTGCAGGCAGGGTTGACTCTAGAGTGAACTGGTTGTCTGGCTCCGTTTATTTCTTTTATTTACATTCAGTTGTGGCCAAGCTGTAGTCTTACAACATAAATTTGGATTGGCTTTCATAGTGATTTTGAAAGAGAAAAAAAAATAGGACTGAGCTTTTTGTAATATGTAAACAATTTTCTTCCCATATGCACACACATAGATGCAGATACAAATACACACACTTACAGGCATATTTATACCTCCTTTTTCCCTTTGGGGATGAGCTTTAGTTTTGTTTTCCTCATATTTGAGAGAGGCTTGATAAGAAAGTACAAAAGGGACCTTACTTTCCCTCCAGAAAGCAAATGAACTTGGGAATCGTGGCCTTAAATTTTAGTTGTACGAGGTCACTTTTGGGTCACTGTGGCCAAATGCGTTTTATATTGACTATATTGTATCTACAGGGAGACCTATGGGTTTTATGACAGCAGCCTCTCTTCTTTCTGCAACATAAATATTCAACCCAAATTTATAAAACCAGAATCATAGAAGAATGAAGGGTTGAATTTATTTATTATTTAGCTGAGGAAATTTTTATGGGGTAATAAACTCCTTTTCAGCCAAAGGTGTATTGTACAGATGGACCCTGTTGATGACAAACACTAAAACAAGAAATACCTTACAACCATTAAGCCAGAATAGTTATCAACTGTAAATCAATACTATAAAATTAAATGGGGACCATCCAATGGAAGCAGGACAGAAAGGACAAAAAAGCTGAAAGGGCAGAGCATAACATTTAAAAAAGTTAATATAATTCATTTAAAGACATAAAAGCTCTATCTAACTGTAATTTCATTGTCTTTGCCCCTTTCAGTCTAGATACCACTGTGTTTGAAAAATATGACCATCCAATTGCTCTAGATTGTGATTGCTCTATGTAGTTGTACATCTGTAGTCTGTAGGTCCGTTATATCTTGCACTGAATACCAAAAGCTCTGACTCAAAATCTCTCCAGGTCAGTGGAAGGATTATCTTTGACTCCAGTAAGTTTTATTTAAGACTGTGCAGCGTGGCTGTGTCTGCTGTGGGCTGTCGGTCCCACAGATGCTGGCAGCTGAGTCCAGGGGGAAAGGTAATACAGGGGTTTCTGTACCACTCTTCTTCATCTGGTTGAAAAGGGATGAGGAAACAAATCCTGGAGGCATAAAGTTGGGCACTAAGTGAGCTAGAGCATCCTAAAACAAAAAGGAAATGTAGAAAGACTGAGTAGCAATAAGGTCGCTACTGAAACATGAACTCTGGTCAACCTAGCGGGTAAATGGATATAGCCCATGAAAGGTGGAACTGAACCTGTTTTTTTTTTTTTCCCTGCTTCAAAAAGACATCTGGATTAAGCTGCAGCTTTTCCTGATTTCCAGCTTTGCTCTGCAAAAATCTTCAGAATCAGTTGTAACATAAATTTTCCTTTGCTTAATCACCAAAGTCATATAGTTATGAACTCATTTTAATATCAGTGAACTTATCTGTTACTCTACAATGCTTTTAATTTACCCAAACTATTAAAGAGCCTCTGTTTAACCTCCTAACACATTTGAATTGTTCTTTATTTTAATGACAATTTTGAGAGATTTTGTTTAACTTCTGTTTCTCTGAACAGAAAATAGTGCTACTGCTCTATTTTACAGTGAAATTACGCCTCCATTTTACAGCCATATACTAGAAGCTACAGGCAAGCTTCTTCAGATTTCTGATGGTCATTAAAAATACTGGCCCCTCCAGAAGCTGACTCAGAACCTAATTCAGAGGACTTACACCCCCCTGCTTGCTCAGCTGGGTGCTGCAGGGATGACACACTGCCGTTATATCATGCAGACACCTCTACAATGAAGTTTCTCTTTTATTTGATTATCCTCTGCAGCTTGCTATGTGCCTTGGCTCAGGTAGGCTCCTTCCGAGGAAGGCAAACTGATCCTGTTACCATCAGAGGCAGGGCAGGTGGATTTCCAGGCAGGAGGTAGAAGCACATTGGTTGTGCAGCAGTGAAACAGCAGCCAGCCCAGGTTGGAAGGGTGAGGGCAGACAAAGCCCAGGACTAACCAGCAAGGTGCGGTGTTTGCTGCAGCAGGTTGCAAGCCATCAGGCTGTCCAGAGCAAGGCTTGGAGTGAGAAGCTGCCTGGCATGGTCAGGGCAGTTGTTTGTAAACCAGTACTTTGTGTCTGCTCTGCCTGAGTTGGTCAGAGTTCTGTTTCTAAAAAGTAATTTTTCCTGGTTTGCATTAGAGTAAGATACAACTTAGTTGAGCAATAAAGCCTTTTGTCCTTCTCTAGAGCTGCCTCTGAGCCCTGTGTAGGGATACATAGGGAATTACAATTTTCCTTTCTTGAAAAAAGGAAAGAGGCAAAGCTGACAGTCTCCTTGGGTTCAGCTGCATGCTGCCCTTTCAAGGCAACTGTAACACTTCTTTTACATCAGGGATAAAGACAGTTTACTAGGGAAAGCAAAAGCCGTGTGCGCAAGCAAAGCAAAACAAGGAATTCATTCGCTACTTCCCATGGGCAGGCAGGTGTTCAGCCACTGCCAGGAAAGCAGGGCTCATCATGCGTAGCGGTTTCTTGGGAAGACAAATGCCATCACTCCCAACGTCCCCTCTTCCTCCTTCTTTACCCCAGCTTTTATTGCTGATCATGATGCCATATGGTATGGAATAACTCTTTTGGTCACTTGCCCTGGCTGTGTCCCCTCCCAACTCCCTGTGCACCCTCAGCATCCTTGCCGGTGGGGCAGTGTGAGAACCAGAAAAGGCCTTGACCCAGTGCAGGTACTGCTCAGCAACAACTAAAACATTGATGTGTTATCACAGCATCATTGAGTCATCTAAGTTGGAAAAGACCCTTGAGATCATCAAGTCCAACCATCAACATGATACTACCAAGTCCACCACTAAACCATGTCCCTAAGCGCCATGTTCACACGTCTCTTGAATACCTCCAGGGATGACGACTCCACCGCTTCCCTGGTCAGCCCGTTCCAATGCCTAACCACACTTTCCCTGAAGAAATTCTTCCTGATATCCAATCTAAATCTCCCCTGGTGCAACTTGAGGTAGTTATCATTACTATTTTCATCAAAAATCTAAAACACAGCATCATACAAGCCTCTTAGAAAATTAACTCTATCCCAGCCCAAACCAGGACACGTTAATTTAATTTTATTTCATTTTGGTTCCTTCTCCTTCCAGTATTCTCTGTAATTTTTTTTTTTCAGGCAAAGGTCTTGGAAATGCATAGAATCAGGAAATCCTGGTGCAAAAGATGTTCGTGGAAATTCTGATAATGACCTACTCAAGCAATTTTAGGTATTTATATGCTGTACAAGTGCATCTTTAAATCACAATTTCAGTAACAGTATTAATTTCTTTGGAAGAGCACATATGAATAGAAGTTACAGGCTGTAAAATTCTGAGGCAGCTGAGAATTGGCTCTAGAGATCGAAGCTTGCAATAGTGTTAACTCTTTCTCTGGTTTTCTGAATCACTACCAACATCTGATGACACTTCAGATGTCATCATTTTTCTGTTGCTATTCCCATACACTCTCCCAGATCAAATCCTCTGTAGATGCATGTTTACAGTAAAATGTATAGTGTATCCATGGTGTACAGAGTGCGTACTTCCTACTGTGTCTTTTTTTCCTGTGTGTGTAGACATAGGCATACTATCACCTAGAATAGATGGTTAGCAGTGCTGATAGTTCAGTTCTGCAGATGAAGGTGGTTGTGGTTTCAGGGGATATGAGGAAATGAGGCGAAGATACTCTGGCTTATATTCTTTTGTGATTCGTGAAAATATGATCCTTGTAAAACAAATATGGATTCAAGGGAAAAACACCTCCGTTTCCTCATCTGAAATGCTATATTTGCTGATTGAAGTGGTAATGAATTACTTTCCAGTATACTATAGTTTCTTCTTTTGTAGGGTGGGAGGTGGAGGAGCACACTGCAGTTGAGTGAAAACAAATTAGATGCCTAGGTAGTATCATGGTATCAGAAGTAATTTCTTCATATTTTAGTTCTGTTTCCACCCCCAAAAAGTCATTAAAAAAATCATTAATCCTAGTCTAATTTTCTGTTAACCCTGGCCAGGAATTTTCCATAGACTTCTTGATTTTTACAGCAAGAAAAATGTTGTGGTTTTGGAAGAATAGTTTCATGTAGTCAAGGCTTGAATTTTTTTTTGGAGAGTCAGGACAAAACATTATTAGGCTTAAATTAACTTTTAATTTCCAATCAGTTCATTAAGAGGCTGCAGCTGTCTAAGGTTCTGCAGTGTCTCATGGGAGTTATGACTATGTTCCACTGCTTTCCTAAAAACTGGTCCCATTGACTGGACTACATGTTCTGTGGTGTACTGTCATCCATTCTCTGATTAAACTAACCTGCTTCTATCCATTAAATGAACAGTTAATTCTCCAGGAGTTTAACATGTTATCAGGGTTGATTAATAAAAAAATCTGACTAAGTTGCAGCAAGGAAATATGAAATAAATATACCTAAAAGTAGCTCTTGCAGGGTTTGGAAGTCCCTAGCTTCTCAATTAATGAAATTGCATGGAGAACTCATCGAGAAGTTTTTAAAGCAAGCCTATAGTCATAATGCCTATGAACAAGAAAAGTATAAAAACATGATCTAGGGGCATCTTAATTACCTGATATACATAAAAGAAACTTAGATATTATGAAATTATTCTTACCAGTACTATGATTCTTTCTCATTCCTCAGTTACCATGTGTGGTGGAGTCCAGCTTAAGTATGAAACCACAGATGTGCTTTTGGTGAGTCTTTCTATTTTACCTGACAAAAACTGATCTTTGGAATTACACATGAACTCATTTCTTTCCTTTCTGCCTTTCCTCCTTCCCTTCCTCCTTCCCTTTTTTCCCTTTCCTTTTTTTTTCTTCGTTTCAGTTGATTTCCTTGGCATAGTTCAGTGCTACTGTAATCCACTCTTTGAAGCAGTTGTGCATACCTGATAAGTGAAAGCTCCACGTGCTCTGAAGTCATCTTTATCAAAACGTACTTCATGAATTCGGGGGGGGTGTGTGTTTTTATACAGTTACAAATGGTGATGTTTACTGCTTCCAAATAGAAACAGGTTTAACAAACACCTGTATCCAATTTGAATATTCCTCTAGCTAATTTTTATGTGATAGCTGTGAATGACTTGGAATCAGCTCATCAGTGAAACAAGGAAAAAAAACCCAACAACCACCCACCCACCAAAAAAGAAAAAAAGAGATGCTGTCCAGTATCTCTTTCAGATCATAAAGAAAAGAGTTTCAGTTTTGCAACATGTAAACAGGTTGTGATGTCTAATCCATACTGTGGAAAAAGCATATGGCCATTTTGGATAAGATGGGGACCTTTGCCTTCAGCCAGAATAGAAAGATGCCTATATTATCTTTTCAAATAACCTTTCTTTCTTATGTAACAAAGTATTTCTTTTCTTCATCAAAATAACATGATGAGTTCCCAGTGGAGCAATCATACTGAAAAAAAGAGGTCAATGGAAACGATATCAATCATGACTAAATAGGACTCTCTATTAAGGGAGAAAAATGAATGGGAAAGCATAACATATGCTAGTGCTTGGTGGCAGAAACCCCTGTTGTGACCCTGTTTTGGTGCATATATAGTGCTTCTCTGATGAAAAAGTGTATTAAGGAAATGCTAAAGTTGCCTGGTTGTTGCATTCAGAAGTTCAGAAATGAAGAAGGCTTGTTATACAACCTTCATTCTTTCCTTCTATGCTCGTTCGCTGTGGCAGATCTTCCACCTTGGGTTTGCATAATATTTCTTAGAAATATCAGGATACCCTCCACTTTCCTAAAACTACAGGTACACTTTGTGCTTGTAATGGTTAGTAACACTTTTTTCAGTCTGGGGTATTCATCAAATTAGGTTTTGTCACCACAGCATACTATACGTTTATTCCTGCATTGTTTTTTTTCCATCTGTTGTGACCAATTTTAGAAGGAAGGCTGGAATATTCTTCTCCCATCTTGTGGGCTGCTATAATTTGCTACAAACTATCATAACCAGTGTTGGAGCTACAACTTCATTTACTACGTAATGCTAAGAACATACAGGAGCTGAAATGCAAGTCTATCTTGGTCCCTGCAAGGATCTGCTTATGTTCACCTTTTACATCAAAAGAAGTATTTCTGGACTCATTGCAGTTTTTGTAGCACATATACATTGCTACATGCTATGTGAAGTTTCAACCTTATATACTTAACTAAAGAACTGACTTTTTAATAATATGTGTTTATTAGTCATCTCAGATATTATTAGGTATGCAATATATTAATACAAATTAGTATTTACAGTTACTAATAAGAATGATGTTGAAGGAGTGGTAAATAACTGTAATCACAAGAGTAGCTGAAAAGAAAGAGGCAGGCAAATTAAATGATTTACTAAGGCTGACACAGGGACTTAAATGTGTGTGTCCTTGGCTCCCGGTCTGGTGTTCGTGCCCCTGTGTGGTGCTTAGTGCTTTTTGTTCTCTTAACTAAAACTAAAACCAAATAATCCAAAATTAATTATTTATTAGTTGCATATTCAGTTGCACATTCAGGTCTTAAAAGCAGCTAATAGCTCAGACAGGCCATCACCAACTTCATAATTTCGAATTTACTGGGATTTCTGCCAGCACAGAGATGGGTTTATAAAAGTGCTTAGTACCTGAGTCTATCCTACCACAATTTGTCCTTTCTTACATGGCAAGCATGGTCCCCATAACTGTATCTTGATAACTGCTCAACATAACTTTTGTCTTGTGGCCTTCTTCCCTGAGTCATTCTGTCACGTGCTTATCCTTGTCAATCATGGTAGACAGGAATAATGATGACTCTGTCATCACAGTTTACATCTACACAACGGTTTGTTTCCTAAAACACCCAAAAGAGCTGCCTCTGTCTTAATCCTCCCCAGAAAGGTTCTCCCTGTGTCATCTAAAGCCATGCAGGGACTTGTCTCAAGCCTTACTCAGAGCTGTTGGTAAACAGCTGATGGTAAGAAGGCTGATCACTTATTTTGGGCTTGTATGAATGAGTCCTTTATGACTCATGGCCTAAGTTGTGAGGCTTGGTGAACAGAAATCAAATGGCTTCTTCTAATTATAGGTTCATGTTTTTATCAACTTAAAGAAATAGGACTCTTTGTGCTTGGCAGACACTGTTTTACGGATTTTTTTTTGTTTTTGTTGGTTTCTTTTTTTTGGTGCATAGAGTCTAATGATCTAATGTATAAGTCCGCTGCCTTCCTTCCAATGATTCTTGTGCAGTCTGGCAAAATCAGTTTCTACTATTCAAAAATTCTTATTTTTACTGGGAACAAGGACTCAATTTCTTCCTGGAGTTGGTGGCTGCTTTCATGGGAGGCACTATCACCATCAGCTGGATGCCTGGACCAGTGTTTCTGAACATGCAACAGCAGTGGTGTCTTCATGGTATTTTTCATGGAGAGCATGAAGTGATCCTGAATTTCATGGACTTGGATTAATACGTAGGTGAAAAGAATAAAGGAAGA